>CM035444.1:75302426-75319926 GCA_020310875.1 Ceratopteris richardii
GGTCAATCGAAACCAGTTACAACTAATTGTAATGTTGTTTAACTCTTATTTTGTGGGATATGTGGGGTCCCACAAGTACTATGCCCATTCACTTGTGTAGTTATTCTTTCAAAGTTAAAGCTCAAGGGAGTCGAAGCTTGTCGAATCTCCATATAAAAAGAAAAAAAGAAAAAAAGAAAAAAAGAAAAAGCTTACAAAAAAATTAGAGAAAATTACAAAAAAGTTTTATAATTTTTTAGTTTTCTGCATTGGGGGGTTCATTTGTATTTTAACTTCTTAGTTTTAAAGATGAACACCTGATGGTGCTTAAAAGAGGGGGATTTTTTACACTCATGGATCCTTCTACCTAGATAGATTATGGTTTTTTCAATTGATCACTCTTTTGGAGTCTTTGAGAAGTTTACCGCACATCTTTCTTCCCAAATCTTCTAGAGTGCTTCACCTCTAAACGACATTCCACAAAGAAGACAAACATGTGATCATTTCACCAAACACGGCTTGCTTCTAGTTAACTTGATGAGGCATCAAAATGAGTTTGTTGAGGCACTTCCAGGTTAGGATGCTTGTAGGATACAAAAGGAGAAGGTGAGGTAGGTCTTCCCTGTCACTATAGCACCACTTGCACCATACGGGAGCACCATAGATTTTACTTGCTTTGACATTGGTCCATATCCCCTTGTGGAGAATTTGCCACGTAAGGACTGCTTTCATGTTCTCAATGAGCGGGTTAGTTCCATAGGTCCTTCAACTTGAATTTTCATCTAATCCAAGACCAATTCAAACACGAATTCTTGTTAAATGAATGATGAAAGTCCATATTTTCTTTGAATCTCGAAGTATCCTCAATTTTATGCCATTTTTCCAACTCAGAGCTTCCAAACGGGGGTGGAGGGGGAGCGAGTTTCCTAGCCATTTAGGAGGCAAGACTTCAAGTCCTACGATTCATTGATTTTGTGCCTATAAACATCATACTTCATAATCAACTCTGCAATTCAAATCAATATCCTTGAATCTGAAGGTGTTAATTTCTTCTATTTTGGTTTTAAAGGTGTTTCTCTCTATAGGCTTTTTCTTTCATTTTTTAGCTTCTCAAAAAAGTTAATTGATCGGAGATTATGTGTAGTTTATAAGTACATTCTAAATTGTTGTTTTTCACCAATACATAAATTAATATACACATATACATATATATATAATACACATAAATTAACATACATACACAATATATATGTTGGAGTTTGAGGTCTTCGGAAGCACATAAACAACACAAGGAAGAAGAAGAAACTTGGAGCACAACACACCATATTGAATGTATTACCACGCGAATATACAAAGATAAGTAGCCCATTGGTTATAGGCGTATATACAAGTTGGGGAAAAAAAACCTCCTAAAGAGGGAAAAAAGAGTCCGGTGGTCCTAGTGTGTTCACACACATCACTATCGAAATATATCAAAAAATCCCCCCTGGGAGTGATGCAGTGAACGAGGAGTTGGCACTCATGTAAAGGAAGTGCCAAGCTATGTGGAAATAAATAAATCTACAAAAGAAAGTAAGGCCAAAGCTTTGCAAAAAGCTTCAAACTTCTCCCAAGGCAGAGCCTTTGTAAAAAGATCTGCAATGTTATCATATGTGGATGTATATGCCAAATTAATCTCTCCAGCAGAGAACCTGTCCCTGATAGAATGTTAATGCATCTCAATGTGCTTTGTGCGAGCATGGAACAAAGGGTTCCTTGCAAATGCCAATGTGCTCTGACTATCACCGAAGATGGTGGTGGCAAAAAACTGACCAACACCCAAATCAGCCAAAAGGCGTCTGAGCCACACACACTCAATAGTCGTTGTGAAAGCTTCCCTATACTCAACCTCACAACTAGAAGTGGCGTCAATAGGGTGCTTCTTGCTCAACCAAAATATGAATGAGCTACCAAGTGTGAAGAGAAAATCACTAGTGGACACACGAGTGTCATAGAATTTATACCTATCAACTATTCCATCAAGCTTACACATCATCTTGTATACCCATTTAGTCCCAATGACCTTTTTTCTTGGATGTGAATCACATAAAGACTAGGTACCATTCTTCATAATAGCATCATATTTTGATTGCATAGAAGCCATCCAATTTTTTGAATTTTGTGCTTTATCAAAAGAAACAGGCTCATTCCCATAACAAAAACTAGAGGCAACCATTGCATGGAAATATGATGCAAAAGAAGTATTATGAGAGCCCGAATGAGTATGATAGAGATGCATCTAATTAGCTATCTCGCAAAGTTTGCACTATCCATTTGGGCGTAGTTTTTGCCTCCTCTATATCAGCCTTCTCATCAGCTGCATCACGTAAATGTGCATCGGAAATGGAATGATCAAGATCATCATGTGAAACCTATAAAGGCTAAGAAATTTCCTCATTTGGACTAGCACTTCATTGTCCACCTGTAAAAAGAGGCAGGAAAGTGTCATACACATCCTTCAAGCTAACTGATGTCTCCTTAGTACATGAAAGTAATGGATGAATTGCATCTTCCACAAAAACAACATCATGGCTAAGCAAGATGTGTTTGGTATGTGGATGATATAGAAAATAGCCTTTGCTTTTAGAACTGTACCCAATAAAAACACATTTTACTGCTTTATCATCCAATTTTCTATGTTGTTGTTTAGGCACTAATGCATGTCAGACGACCAAAGACATGTAGATGAGCAACGGATGGATTGCGACAATGCATAGCCTCATGTCGAGTGATAGACTATAATGTTTTGGTGGGACACCTGTTAAGTACATATGTTGCACACATAATGGCCCCATGCCAAAAACTATGTGGTAAAACCTAACTTTTGAACATACACCTCGCCATATCCATGAGAGACTCCATTCTATTGAGGTATATATGGCATTGTTCACTAATGTTTTATCCCACATTCAGCTAGAAATGCATTGAAATCAAAAGACACGTATTCCTCCCTTTGATAAGAATGAAGGGTGCCCATTTTACATGCTGATATATTTTTAGACAAAACTAGAAATTGTTTGAAGCACATAAAGGCTTCAGACTTTGCTTTCAATGGATGCACCCATGCATGCCTGGAAAAATCATCAATAAAAGTCATGAATTAAAGGTACTTCTCAAAAGATTGTGTATGCATAGGACCATGAACATCATTGTGAACAAGCTTCAATCTTTGAATAGCTCGAATTGAACCATCTCTTGGGAAGGAGGAACACAAAACTTTGCTCAAAATATAGCCTTCACAAACATGTTTACTAGGTACCTCAAGATTGGGCAGAGATAACACTATATTCAGATTTCTGCAAGCATAACAAACTAGCGAAATTGAGATGGCCAAAGCATGCATGCCAAAGCTTTGCATCTAAGATAACATGAGAGCCTTCAAATTCCCATGCCGAATGATTGACAAATTTTGCATAGTCTATAAGCTTATACAATCCATGACACAAAATGCCAGAAGCAATAATGAAATTGCCATTTGAGAGATCATGAGTTGTACACCTATCATCAGCAAATTTGATATTCAAGCCAATCTTGACTAATGTTGAAACTAACAATATATTTTTCTTGATCCCTGGCACAAACAAAGCATCTAACAATGTGAAAGGACTACCATCAACAATTATCAGACTGATCTTACCAACTCCCGTGACAGGAAAAGAGGAGTTTTTGGTGCATGTGACAATATTCCATGTAGGGGCAGGCTCAAGTGAACTGAAGAAACTGCAGTACCAAACATCTGAGTCTATTGCAGACATACATTGTTCATGAGAAGATGGGTCATAAATACAAACTTTAGTAAATGCCCATTCTTCATTCTGCACAAGATTTGTTGAATCTGTTTTCGGTGTAGAGGCTTCTACAACAACCATTCCAACCTCTTTTTTCTTTGCCTTTTTTGTAGCCAATTTCGGACAACTCTTTATGAAATGATCATTATAGTACTTGCAAAATTCTTTTTGCTTCTTTGTCTTCTTCTCATCTTTGTCTTCCTTCTTCAATTGTGCAACATTAGTAGATTTCTACTTACTACTAGATGAGCTCCATTTACCATTACCCTTCTGACTAGCTAAGAAAGCTTAATCTACAACACACATAATGCACATGTTCTCCCTAATCGATCTTCTTGCAACAAAATAGACACTAACTCCTGAAATGTTAAGGCATTTGGATTGCCTTTCATCATCAACCAAAGAGTAGAAGCAAAAATATGATATGAATCTAGAAGACCATTAAGAACGGTTTGCACAAATGAACTATTTGCCAAGAGTTCATCTACACAAATCAAATTCTCCTTCAAATCTTTGATCTTTGTCAAAAAACTATCCATAGAATCTCTTTCATTCATATGCTTACTCTCCAACTACTCTCTCGCCTGGTACAAAGTGATAATTGTATCCCAAGCATCCTTTGTTGTTTTGTAAGAGAGGATATGCGGGATAATTGCATGTTTGATAGACAAAGCTATGAATGCATGTGTGTGAGCATCTCTGCCATCCCAACAAAGTTGCTCTATAGTAGATGAAGCATAAATCACGGGATGAACAAGAATTTGAAGATCTTCATCTTCAATGGGATCTGTAAACCTTCAATAACTATATTTGTAGGTGTAGTAGGTCATTCTTAAACACCCTACACAATATTCCACAATCCTTTTACTACCAATACATGAAACATCATATATGACCATAATGGGTAATTGGTACCATCCAACTTCTCCTTAACAACCAACATACCAAATACATCATTGCTTTTAGCCATTACCACTGACTAAACCCTTATTTAGAAAAATGATTGTATCCCAAAACGTTGAACAGAACTACCCTATCGAACTCTATTAAAGTTGTAGCAGACTTGGAGGCTCTTGTATTGGCAAATTGAAATCTATATATATGTTTGGCACCAAAGGATGGAATGGCCTGCATAAGCACTGCGATAGTGCATTCGGAGGCCGCAACAAGCTCAAATCAAAATTTTGACACCACAAAAGGAAGCAATTTTGAACTCTTAATTGCTTGAATATGCTCATTAACTTTTGTGTGATTCCTAAACTATGACCGCATGTGTGTTGACGATGCCATAGATGAAGTTGCGGCTTGATCTGATACCAATTGTTGGAGTTTGAGGTCTACGGAAGCACACAAACATCACAAGGAAGAAGAAGAAGCTTGGAGCACAACACACAATATTGAACATATTACCAAGTGAATGTACAAAGATAAGTAAGCCCTTAGGGTTATAGGTGTATATACAAGGTGGGGGAACCTCCTAACGAGGGAAAAAAGTGCTCCGATGGTCCTAGTATATTCACACACATCGCTACCAAGATATATCAACAATATACATATAAAATATTATATGTATACAAATATACATATGTATATAGTTACAAAAACATGGATGTATGCATACATATCTACACAAACAAACATACATACATTCATACATACACATGCACACACACACACATATATATATGTATGTATGTATGTATGTATGTGTGTGTATGTATGTGTATATATACATATATGTGTATACATATATATATACATACACACACACATATATATGTGTTTGTGTGTGTGTGTGTGTGTGTGTATATATATATATATATATATATATATATATATATATATATATATATATATATATATATCACTACAACAGATCGACCGTATACCAAGGTTTTTACCGAGGGAAATGAACGCGCACATTTTTGCCCCGTCATCGGTGTAGGTGTCGGTATGCGCGTCAGAATTAAAGCACCAGTATAAGCACCAGTATACGCATCGGTATGGGCATCGATATAACTGCCAGTATGGGCATCAGTATATACGTCAGTAATACGGACGCTCATACCTGCGGGTATACCGACGCCTCTGCTGGGTGTACTATCGCGTATACCGGCGCGCACTGGGTGTACCGACGCTTATTCCGATGGCATTACTAGGAGTACTGTCGCTTATATCGACGACCATATCTGCAAAATATTTTTTGGGCAGAGTGTGTTGTCTTTTGCTACAACAACATTACCATGATGTTGCTGTTGATATATTTAGGTAGTGATGTGTGTGAACACACTAGGACCGCCGCGGCACTTTTTTCCCTCTTTAGGAGGTTTTTTTCCCCCGGCTTGTATATACGCCTATTGCCCTAATGGGCTATTTTATCTTTGTACATTCTCTAGTAATACATTTAGTATTGTGTGTTTGTGCTCCAAGCTTCTTCTTCTTCCTTGTGCTGTTCGCGTGCTTCCGCAGACGTCTAACTCCAACAATTGGTATGAGAGTAGGTCGTCGCTTCATCTAGGGCACCGTCGACACTCCTCCGTTTGCAGTCTCAGAATCGCACAAATTTTGGTGAGCATACTCAGCGTGTTTTCGAGATCAAAACAGCTTTGCTATGTGGTGCCGAAATCGCGATCTGAGCTCGTTTCGGCCTCCAAACACACTATCGTAGTGCTTGTGCAGGCTATTTTGTCTTTTTGTGCCAAAGGTATATACGAGTTTCTGTTCGCCAGTTTAAGCATCTCGAAGTCTGCTTCAGGTCTAGCAAAATTCGTCTGGGCAGTTCCGTTCAACTTTTTGAGATACAGTCAATTTTCTGCATCAAGGTATTTTAGTCACCGGCCATGGCTAAAAGCAGTGATGTATTCCGTATGTTGGCTGTTGAGGATAAGTTGGATGATACCAACTACCCATTATGGGCTTATATGATGCGACATGTATTGGTTGCAAAAGGATTGTGGAACATTGTGCAGGGTGTTGAAAGACGTCCTGATACACCTGTAACGACAGGTACTACAAATACAGGTGCTGGAGCTGATGAAGATGGTGTCGAAGATGATATTCCGCAGATTCCTGTTCGTGCTGCTATTTCTGCTGCACCTACTGCAGAGCAGATTCGCTGGGATGGCAGAGATGCCCAGGCACATGCATTGATAGCTTTGTCTGTCAAACGTGCCATTATTCCTCACATTCGCTCTTGCAGAACAGCTAAGGATGCTTGGGATACACTTACCACATTGTACCAAGCTAGGAATGAGGCTCGTGTTGCTTACCTCCGAAAACAGTTGGAGAGTGAGCACATGAATGAAGGTGATTCTATGGATAATTTCCTAACAAAGATCAAAGACTTGAAGGAACAGTTGATTTTTGCTGATGAGGTTATACCAGATAGCTCACTTGTGCAGACCGTTCTGAATGGTCTTCCTGGTCAGAAGGGCAAAGGAAAATGGAGCTCTTCAACTAGTAAGCAGACTGCTAATTCTGCATATTCGAAGAAGGAAGATAAAGATGAGAAGAAATCAGAAAAGCAGAAATTGTTTTGTAAGTACTGTAAAGGGAATGATCATATCATAAAGAACTGTCCAAAAGTGGCTGCTAAAGAGGCAAAGAAGAAAGAGGCTGGAATGGTTGTTGCAGAGGCCTCTACACCAAAAACAGAGTCTGCAAATCTTGTGCAGGAAGAAGAATGGGCGTTTACTACTGTCTTCAGTTTTGACCCATCTTCTCATGAGCAGTGCATGTCTGCAGTAGACTCAGATGTTTGGTATTTTGACAGTGGGGCGACCAAACATATTACCTCGCAGTGCAGTTTCTTCTCTTCACTCAAGCCTTCCCCTACAGGGAATATTGTTACATGTGCCAACAACTCCTCTTATCCTGTTATGGGAGTTGGTAAGATCATTTTGACTATTGTTGATGGTAGTTCTTTCACTTTGTCAGATGCTTTATTTGTGCCAAGGATCAAAAAGAACCTGTTATCAGTTTCTGCATTAGCCAAGATTGGCTTGGTTGTGAAATTTGTTGATGACAAGTGTATAGTTCATGATCTGTCAAATGGAGATGTGATTATTGCTTCTGGCATTTTATGTCGTGGGCTGTATAAGCTCATAGACTATGAAAGATCTGAAAATGATTTGGCCAAACTTGAGGAACCTGGAAAACATGTGTGAAGGCTGTATTTTGGGCAAAATGCAGCGTTCCTCCTTTCCAAAATATGGTTCAGTTCGGGCTACACAGAAATTGCAGCTTGTCCATAGTGATGTCTATGGTCCTATGCAGACATCCTCTTTTGGAAATTACCTTTACTTCGTGACTTTCATTGATGATTTTTCCAGGCATGCATGGGTATATCTACTCAAAGCAAAGTCCGAAGTGTTCATGTGCTTTAAACAGTTTTTGGTTTTGGCTGAAAATCTATCAGCATGTAAAATGGGCACCCTCCGTTCTGATCTAGGGGGGAATATATGTCTTCTGATTTTAATGCATTTCTGGCTGAACGTGGGATAAAACACCAGTGTACAGTGCCGTATACACCTCAACAGAATGGACTTGCTGAACGGAAGAACAGGTCTCTCATGGAGATGGCGAGGTGTATTGTCAAGAGTCAGGCTTTACCTCATAGTTTCTGGCTTGAGGCTGTCATGTGTGCAGCATATGTACTGAACAGGTGTCCCACTAAAGCACTACAGTCTATCACGCCATATGAGGCTTGGCATGACTGCAAGCCATCTGTTGCTCATCTGCGTGTTTTTGGTTGTTTGGCATATGCACTAGTGCGTGAACAACATCGTAGAAAATTGGATGATAAGGCAGTAAAATGTATTTTTGTTGGGTACAGTTCTGAAAGAAAAGGCTATCGTCTGTATCATCCATAGACTAAACGCATTCTGGTTAGCCGTGATGTTGTCTTTGTGGAAGATGCTATTCAGCCATTGCTTTCATGTACTAAGGAGACATCTGTTAGCTCTAAAGACATGTATGATACTTTGATGCCTCTTTTTACAGGTGGACAGTCTAGTGCTAGCCCTAATGAGGCAACTTCTCAGCCTTTGCATCTTTCATATGATGATGCAGATCATTCCATTTCTGATGTAGATCTACATGAAGCACTTGTTGATGAGAGAGCTGATATTGAGCAGGCAAAAACTATGCCAAAATGGCTGGTGCAGACTTTGCATGACCGCAAATTAGATGCACCTTTGTCATATCGTACTCGTTCAGGTTCTCATAGTGCCTCCTTTGCATCAGATTGCTATGCTATGGCTGCGTCTAGTCTCTGTGATGAGAATGAGCCTGTTTCTTTTGATGAAGCACAAAATTCAGAAAATTGGATGGATGCTATGCAATCTGAATATGATGCTATAATGAAGAATGGTACGTGGTCTTTATGTGACTTGCCTCCTGGCAAGAAGGCCATTGGCACTAAGTGGGTATACAAGCTGAAGCGTAAACCTGATGGTACAGTTGATAGGTATAAGGCTAGGCTTGTTGCAAAGGGTTATGCGCAGGAAAGAGGCATTGATTTTGATGAGACCTTTGCACCTACATGCCGTATGACTACTGTTCGGAGCATTTGTGCACTTGCAGCCCATCATGGTTGGAATGTACATCAGTTGGACATTAAAACAACATTTCTGAATGGTGACTTGCATGAAGAAGTGTATGTTTTTCAGCCCCGTGGCTTTGTGTAGAAAGGGCATGAAAACCAGGTGTGCAGATTAAAGAAGGCATTATATGGTTTAAAGCAAGCACCACGTGCTTAGTATGAGAAGATACATGCCTATCTGGTTGCACATGGTTTTGAGAACAGTCCAACTGAAAGCACCTTATATGTTAAGCGTGCTAATGATGTGCTTCTGATCATTGTTGTCTATGTTGACGACATGCTGCTCACTGGTCCTATTGAGAAGCATATTGCTGATGTCAAAGCTGATTTGCATGACTCATTTGAGATGTCTCATTTGGGGCATTTGAATCACTATTTGGGCATTCAGTTTATGCAAGTTGATGGTGGAATGGCTTTGTGTCAAACGAAATATATTGACACATTATTGTAGCGTTTTGTCCTTGAAGACTGTAAGCCTATTGCCACTCCTATGGAGACAGGTTTACGATTGAGTCTTCATGATGCTGGAGATGCATTTGATGTTGTTCTCTATCAGAAGGTTGTTGGATGCTTGATTTACTTATGCATTACTCGGCCAGATATTCAGTTTGCTGTCTCACAGATGAGCAAGTTTATGCATTGCCCAAGAGTCACGCATTGGAAGGCGGTTAAGCGCATCTTTCGCTACTTGAGTGGTACTTGGCTACTTGGGTTGTTTTATCCCAAGGGGGGATCACTACCGCCAGATTTGCATGCTTTTTCTGACTCAGATTGGGCTGGTTGCTATGACACTCGTGTGTCCACTAGGGGTTTTTGCTTCATGCTTGGTAGCTCATGTATATCTTGGTTGAGCAAGAAGCAACCTACTGTGGCCACTTCTAGTTGTGAGGTTGAGTATAGGGTAGCTTTCACAGCGACTGTCGAGTGTGTGTGGCTCAGACGCCTTATGGCTGATTTGGGTGTTGGCCAGTCTTTTGCCACCACCATCTTCACTGACAGTCAGAGCGCATTGGCAATTGCGAGGAACCCTGTGTTCCATGCTCGCACTAAGAACATTGAGGTGCATTATCACTATGTCAGGGAGAGGTTCTCTGCTGGGGAGATCAGCTTGGCATATGTGCCCATGCAGGAGAACATTGCAGACCTTTTCACGAAGGCTCTGCCTAGGGAGAAGTTTGAAGCTTTTCGCAAAGCTTTGGGCTTACTTCCTTTTGTGGAGTGATTTCCACATAGCTTGGCACTTCCTTATACATGAGTGCCAGCTGCTTGTTCACCGCATCACTCCCAGGGGGGAATTTGTTGATATATTTAGGTAGTGATGTGTGTGAACACACTAGGACCGCCGGGGCACTTTTTTCCCTCTTTAGGAGGTTTTTTTCCCCCGGCTTGTATATACGCCTATTGCCCTAATGGGCTATTTTATCTTTGTACATTCTCTAGTAATACATTCAGTATTGTGTGTTTGTGCTCCAAGCTTCTTCGTCTTCCTTATGGTGTTCGCGTGCTTCCGCAGACGTTCAACTCCAACAGTTGCTTAGCAAAAGACAATACACTCTGCCCAAAAAAAACCGAGTACATGTGATGTGTACTCTAATGTCAACCGAAATATGATTTCATAAAACAGAATATTATTGGACACACAAGAGGTAATCAAATTGAACCATGAATCATGAACCATGTACAAAAAGAGTTATATATTTCATAAATGAAGCATTTACAAGAGTGTGGCAAACCACTGTCATATATGACACTTTTTACAAAATGTGGAAAAGCATTGCATTGCCATATAAAAATCAAATACAAAATTTTGATGTGCCACTGCCATACACATGCAAAGAACATTTCATATCAATAGTCCTGCAACAATGAATATTAATGAAATGAGATAAATTCACATGAAATTTACAAACAAAAAGTAAAAACCAAGTTTATAAATTCATCACCTCATCGCAAACGCTCCCATGAAATGATCGCACCACGTCCCTCCAAGTCCTCCAATAGTGCAGTCAATCCATGACGATATCCATAAGCTTCCTCCGTTCATGTTGGAGGACGACCCATTGCCAGCTCCTGCAACAAATATACAAAACATTAGAGGAACATACATGAGAAGCTTAACACAAACAAATTCAATAAACCAAATGGTACTTACAAAATTGTGATGCATCGTATCATATCAGCCGCTGCCCAAATGTGAGGGTCCGATCGTACCTAAAGGGGTGGCTGTGGCATCTCGCTGCTGGTGATATCGGTCAGGAGTTTGTTGTTGCTCGTCATGAATCATATCCCACTCCTCAGCATCTAACCATACAGGCTTTGGTAAGCCTGCTTTGAAAGCATCACGAGCCTCGGATCGTCGATGGGACATAACTTCACGTGTGGTGTGCAAAATCCACTCTGAACTAACAAGAGACTGCCCATTGGCTGGTCGGAACTCCTGATAAATCGTCTCTGTGATATAATTCTTCCGATCTTTATCTTGTTCACTCCATTTTAACATGATAGAGTGTCCAAACTATATGGAGCAAAGCTATCATATACGTGCACGCATTGCTTTTCCAGTCACATCCATCACCGAAGCTCCATCTCAGATACTATACACCTTGGAGTCATCATGGTCATGAGCACCCCAAGATGTACATGGTGTTCCATGTGGTGTACCACGTGGCATACCTACATCTAAGGTACTCGTCCTAGGAGTAGAAGTAGGCGACAAAAGCTCCATCGCACTGCCTCCATAATAGCCGCCTCCTCCAGACCTACCTATAGATCCACTCCTAGAACCTCCTGCTGCAGAGAGTGACCTTGACCTATGAGACGGGCAGCACTGCTATTGCGCTAAGGTGTCGAACGCACATATCTACTTCTAGAGCCAATAGGGGATGGCTGAAAAGCTTATCATGGTGGAGTCATAAAGCTAGGAGACATACCTCCGGTGGGAGTAGCACCACCCGCAGGAGTGACGTTGGCAGGAGTGACACTGGCGGGAGTGGGGCCGGTAGGAGTGAGACCGACAGGAGTGAGGCTGCCAGGAGTGAGGCCGGGGGAGTGCTACCACGAGCAATCCAATACTCTGAGAGATGAACTATAAGAACTGCTCCTCTGTCACAGAATGTGGAGTGACTGAGGACTGTCTCCCATCATGCTCTGTAACAAAAGAACTCAAATAATTAGCATATGATAATAAAGTTCATATAGAGAAATTGTAGTGTACAAAAAAACCTAGTAAAAATAAATAAATAAAAATTAGTACATACAAGTGTTTGATACAAAACTCCTCTATTCTAGCATCCTCTTGGAGATCCGATGCACCGAGAATATCTATCTCTATATTGATTACTTCTAAATCACTTGCTATGCTGGTTTCTTCCTGATCATCATCTATTGCTTCATCCTGTATTTCCTCTTCTTCAATGACCTCTTCTTCTCGAACAATGATCTCTTCCTCCTCGACTATCGAATGAATCTCTAAGTTCACTACAGATGGACTTTCTTCTATATCTATGTTCTCACAAATTTGTCTACTACGTGGGGCAACTTGTAAAATAAATAACCACTCTAGTTCTTTTGAATCTGGTATAAAAACAACTTGTTCACAGTGTTCAGTAAGTACAAATGTATCTCTTTCATCCGTCCATAATTTTGTGGAGTCGACTTGAAGCAAACCACTTTTATCCCGCCTCATTGTTGCGTTTCTTCCAAAGGTGACTACTTTGAACCATTTCACATAAAAAACAAAGTAATCAAAATTCCTAAAAGATACTTTCAAGATATCTTGAATCACTCCACAATAATCTAGTTGGCCTTCTTGAACATTATCCTCTCTTGCACTCGCTCTACTTTTTTGCAAAAAATTCACCATCACCCCACTATCAAAAGTAGACCTATTTTTATCGATTCCTGCGATCCGAAAGTGTCGTCCATGAGACCATAATGCACCGTATTTAGTATACTCTCAATCACATCCCTTTGCGAGTTCTTCTTCTTCTTCAGAGATATCTTCACCTGCTGCCTTTGCTTGTGAAACCATTGTATCTAGCCATCTTCTCGTTGGAAAAGGTAGAAGAGGTCGAAGACTTTTTGGAAGAGGCAAAAATCGAGTGGAAAGATTCCTTCGAAACTGAGCTCTTTCCTTTGCATTGGTCTCCTTGGCAAGCTCATACTTTTCTAACCACTTCCGCATAGGCTCAGAGTTAACTATGCAAAACTTCATTGCCTTTTCTCTGAAAGTTGCATCCATTTTTCTTTGCAACCCTTTACCTTGTGGTTCATCACCTACGAGACGAACATCTTCATCATAGCTCCATAAGCGAGGCATTTCTGGATCCGACATACATAGAAACTCAGTTATGAATACAAGAGACTCTTGTACGAGCCATCCCTCTGCCATGCTACCCTCTGGACGTGCTCTTTGTCGAACAAACCCTTTTAATGTCTTGATGAAGCGCTCTAAGAAGAACATCCATCGACTATGGACAGTTCCTACTATTGCAACTTCATCTACCACATGAACCAGTAAATGAAGCTCAATAGTGAGAATACTTGTGGGAAAGTATTTCTCTACCATACAAACAGCCTCGATAGCATTGAGTTTCGCACTCTCTATGCTATCTCTATTGATCTCTTTAGAAGAGATCCACCGTACCAAAGAACTAAATTTATAAATGGTTCTTTGTACATCCTTTGAAAGACAACCTTTTAAGGCTACAGGGAGCACAAATGCCAATCATGAGACTTGAGCCCTCCAACATCGTCGTTTTGTGTGAAAGCAATCTTTAGACACCTCATGCATCCAGTAGGTGTCCGAAATTCTGAAATTGTTTTCTTCACTTATTGCTCTTCCATCTTGCGAAGCACCCAAGGAGCTCTTGGTAACAATAGTATTCCGTTGGACTTAGTAATTGCCCACAACTCTCGCATATGACCTCACTCTTCTAAGTCCTCCCTTTGTGCTTTGCTTTCTTTCTTTTCAATCAAAGTCTTCCAAAGAATCTCTCTCACATTCTTAAAAATATGCATAGGGTCTACCAAATGATTGATCAATAATTCACTCCAATAAGGGAGTTCATGAAGAATGGACAACCGTTTCATGCCAGTGACTGGAGTTTCTGAATCCCACAATTATTTCCAATTACTAGCTTTCATTTGGCATTGCGCTTGTCGACCAATTTGTCCTTCACATAAAACATGTCCATCAGGCAAATATCTATGGTGTCCTTCATAGACAGTTTTATGCAGTGCTTTGGAATAGCGTGCTTCAAGTCGTGGTCTGCATAAAGAACAAGCATGGTAACCCGAAATCGATAAACCTGAACATTCACCATGACCAGGCCAATCATGCATCGTCCACATAAGTATGCCTGGCACTCGCACGTCTCGTCTTCTTATAGGTTGAGACATGTCATGCACAGTAATCCCATCCCATAAAATGCGCAGTTCTTCCATAAGTGGTGCAAGATATACATCCATGTTTTTTACCTTATACTTACCTGGTACAATAAGAGCTAATAATAAATTATCTTTCTTTGTGGCTAGCCAAGGTGGGATGTTATAATTGACCAAACATACAGGCCATGTGCTCCATGAAGAGCTACGTAAACCAAATGGATTTACTCCATCCATAGCTAGGCTTAGATGTATGGACCGAGGCTCACTAGCAAACTCTGGCCACTTACTATCTATGTGCTTCCAAGCATCAGAGTCAGCAGGCACTCACATTACACCATATGTAGACCTGCTCTTTGCATGCCATGACATTAACTCAGCTATAGATTTGCATCTAAACATGTTCTTAATTCGTGGAATAATAGGAAAGTGACGAAGAACCTTTGCGGGGATTGCTTCGCTTGCAAGGTCTTCTCTAAATCTATTTGCTCCACACGTTGGACATATGCAGAGATGCTCATACTCATTCTGAAAGAGGATGCAATCATTCGAACAAGCATGAATCTTAGTGTAATCCATTCCAATGGACTGTAAAAGTTTTTTTGCATCTCCAGGTGTTGGAGGCATGTCATTGCCCTCTGGAAAAAATTGATCTTTAAGAAGCTTGCAATAAGCAATTAGAACGATATTAGTAAATAAAGTTATTTTGGTACAACAATGAAAGTTTATTTCAAATCCACTTACTTGAACAATTCAGTGACACTACTATCTGACCATCCATAAATGGATTGCAGATTGAGCATCGCGAGTGACGCACGTAGTACAAATATCTTTGCTCCATTGTAAAGTAGTAAACGAGCTAGTCTTCACATGTTTTCATATTCTTCATCGACTTCTGATCGTGGAAATTATGTTTTGTCCATGAAACTGTCGACATCTCCACCATCATGATCTTCGTCCATCTCATAAAATGCTTCGGGCATTTCTTCCATATGTTCATTCCGTATAATGCTATTAGTACTTGCTTATACGTCTAACTCCTTTTTTGTTCTCTTTTGTCCACGAGAGGTTATAACCAGTGCAATGTCATTTGGGTCCATCTGCTCACATGGGGGACCATGCGAATGGTAGCGTAGGTTTTCTAGTCAACTTTTATCAAAGGATCCATACTCTCTAACATGTGCAGTAAAAATCCATTGTTTTCAATAAATTTGATACTTGCACTGAGTGCAAGGACATGCCATTCTCTCCTCCGGATCCAAACTAGCCATCTGATACAATATGGACATTTTAGACCATTTGATTTTTTTATTAAACCTAAAAATCATACTCCTAAAGACTTAAACCTGAAATACTAAAACCTTAATACTTAAGCACCGAAAAAAACCTAAAACCCTAATCCTAAAACGCTAATACTAAAGACCTATATATGTGTATATGTGTTATATGTATTATATATATGTATTATATATATGTATTATATATATGTATGTTGCTTATATAATTAAAATCTTATTTTTATATATTTAATTATATATAATTAATTAATTTATTTAAAACACTAGTTCCTTTCATATTTATTTATCTATATAATTATCCTATTTTATATATTTATTTATTTATATATTCATATTTTTTTCTTAATTAATCCTATTTTTTTAATATTTAATTATATATATTTAACTAATTTATTTAAAACACTAGTTCTTTTTATATTTATTTATCTATATAATTATCCTATTTTTTATATATATTTGTTTATATATTCAGATTTTTTTCTTAATTTTTTTCTATATTTTCTCTTTATATAAATTTAATTGAGTTATATGTATGCCTAAATCCTAAAACCCTAATCTTAGAGATCTAGACCTAAAATATGTATATTTCTGTATGCATGTGTATATACATGTATATATGTATTATATGTGTATGTATATATGTATTATATGTGTATGCATATATGTATCATATGTGTGTATATATGTTATGCAGGTGTTAAAACCCTAAAACCCTAATCAGAAAGACCTAGACCTAAAACATGTATATATGTGTATGCATGTGTATATATGTGTGTATGTGTATATATATGTGTATATAGATATGTGTATAAGTATATGTGTGTATGTGTATGTGTATATATATTTACTCTGATTAAAATCCTTAAAATTAAACCTATTTTTATATATTTAATTATATAATTAATTAATTTATTTAAAAGACTAGTTGCTTTCATATTTATCTATCTATATAATTATCCTGTTATATATATATATATATATATATTTATTTATTTATTTATATATTCAGATTTTTTTCTTATTTTTTCTATATTTTCTCTTAATATAAATGTAATTGAATTATATGTATGCCTAAACCCTAAAACCCTAATCTTAAAGATCTAGACCTAAAATATGTATATTTATGTATGCATGTGTATATACATGTATATATGTATTATATGTGTATGTGTATGTGTGTATATATGTTATGCATGTGTAAAAACCTTAAAACCCTAATCGGAAAGACCTAGACCTAAAACATGTGTGTATGTGTATGCATGTGTATATATAGGTGTATGTGTATATATATGTGTATATATATATACACATATATATACACATACACCTATATATACTCATACACATATATACTTATACACACATATATATATATGTGTATAAGTATATGTGTATGTATGTGTAAATAG
>CM035444.1:75322426-75759926 GCA_020310875.1 Ceratopteris richardii
CATGTATTGGTAGTAAAAGGACTATGGAATCTTATGTAGGGTGTTGAAAAATGTCCTACTACACCTCATTGAAGATGATGATCTTCAAATTCATGTTCGTGTTACAGGTCATGCTTCACCTACTATAGGGCAACTTCATTGCAATGGCAAATATGCTTAGGCACATGCATTGATAGCTTTGCCTATCAAACATGCCATTACACCTCACATTCACTCCTGCAAAACATCAAAGGATGCTTGGGATACACTTACCACTTTATACAAGGCAAGAAATGAGGCTCGTGTTGCCTTAGAAAATAGTTGGAGAGTGAGCATATGAATGAAGGAGATTCTATGGAAGTTTTTTGACAACGATCAAAGATTTGAATGAGCATTTGATTTTTCTAACAAAGTCTTGCTAGATAGTTCACTTGTGTACACTGTTCTTAATGGTCTTCTAGATTCATATCAAAGTTTTGCTTCTACTCTTTGATTGATGATGAAAGAAAATCCAAATGCCTTAACATTCGAGGAGTTAGTCTCTATTTTGTTGTATGAAGACCAGTCCAGGCAAAATCAGTCCATTATGCATGTTGTAGATCAAGCTTTTTTAGCTAGTCAAAAGGGCAAAGGCAAATGGAGCTCATCTACTAGTAAGAAGAAATCTACTAATGCTGCACAATTCAAGAAGGAAGACAAACATGAGAAGAAAATAGAAAGAAAGAAAATTTTTTTAAAATATTGTAATGAAAATCATCATGTCATAAAGAGTTGTCCAAAACTAGTTGCAAAAGAGGCAAAGAAGAAAGAGGTTGGAATGGTTGTTGTAGAGGCCTCTATGAAATATTGTGGTGGCAATGCACCACAGTTGATTTTTCTTTTCGAGAGTTCCACTATGATAGACTTGCAGTAGTAAAATTGAGCTCCGAATGCCACAAACAATACTCCATACGAGGGCTATGGAATATGCAAAAAACACGTACACAGAGAGCACGAACATAGATTTCCTAGGTGTAACAAATGCAGTCAAACTTGCAATCTATAGGTGATCAAAGCCACTATATGTTTTATTAAAGAACATATGCAAAGGTGTTCGGTGGTTATTTGTCCTTTCACATGGACACTAATGGTAAAAATCTCCCACTAAAGGCCAATATGACCAAAGTGACTATGGGAGAAAAATAATGAATGATAAAGAATACCCGAGTATACAAACTATACCTCCCACCTGATGGGTATGTTACATAGTATACAAGTATTGTTTAAGATCATGAAGCAAGTAATCCCCATAAAGTGACAATAGTGTTGAAAGTTATCCTCTGATAGAGCTTTAGTCAAAGCACCTACACCATTATCTCGAGTATGAACCTTCTTAAGAATAACGTGCTTAGTGGCTAAGAAGTCTCTAATGAAGTGATACCTCACCTCAATGTGCTTGGTCTTTGCATGATAAACCAGATTCTTAGCCAAAACAATGGCAGTCTGACTATCATTAAGCAAACAAGGTACATGTTGAGTAGACACATATCACAAGCAAGATGAGAAAGCCACAATGCTTCATTACATGCCTCACTTGCTGCAACATACTCTGCTTCTATTGTGGAAACAGTTGCACATTCTTGAAGACGAGATCTCCAAGAGATAGCACATCCAACAAAATGAAAAATGTACCCTAGTGTAGACTTTTGATTGTTTACACAACTAGCATAATCAGAATCCATGTAACCAATAATGGATGCCATCTACCTAAGCATAGACAATTGCCCTTAATGCCACTCAGATATCTCAAAATCATCTTGACTGCTTCTCAATGCTTCTTGCCAGGATTAGACATATATTAGCTCACAACTCCCACTACAAATGAAATGTTTGGTTGAGTAGCTACCATCGCATACATGAGACTACCAACAACACACTGATTATGAATTTTGATCATGAATTATTTTTCCTCATCTGATTTGGGGTAATCATCCTTGCTCAATTTCACATATGTGGGTAAAGGTGTACTCAATGCCTTCCCACCCTGCATATTGAACATGTGAAGCACTTTGGATATGTACTCACTTTGAGACAAGTACATGCATCTTTTACTCCTATCATGAGTAATACGCATGCCAAGAGTATGTTTGGCATGCCCCCAAATCCTTCATATCAAATTTCTCACTCAACTTCTTTTTGAGAAATGACAAGTCACAAGAGGCCTTCCCAACAATCAACATATAATCAACATAAAGTATCAAACATATCAATCTGGTAAGCATCTCTTTGTGTAGAGACAAGGATCCTCATTGCTTTTGAGAATGATGGAAGATTTCTCCTCCTATGCATAACTAGAAGCTTGGACCTTGCCCAATACCTAGCTTCTCTCAGTCTAATACTCACTAAAACTAGTATATCTCTCAATTCCCAAATTCAATTAACAAACCCTTTTAGCGACATAAACTAGTCACTATTTCTAGTGAGCTATCAATCATTGGAATTGGACACATGTAGACTAGTCAACTCAGTCACACAAGATAGACTATGTTTCCTAACAGGATTTAAGATAGACCAATAGAGAAAGAAATAGCTATAACTCACAGTACAATAATACTTTGCCAAAACCCTTTCGAATTAGAATCTTTGTTTTATAAATTTCTAGCAAGTACAAGAACTCTAAAAATGAAGCTTCCTATAGAGAGAAAATGAATTTCTAACAGGCTATTATAGAAACTCAACACCCTTTGGAAAGGGTATGGGAGATGTACAAGAGAATATGAACTCCTATGATAGAGAATGGCTCAATAACACATGTACAAGCAACATCCCGACTTCCTACCATCCACACACACTTAGAATGAGCTTGGATGGTGCTTAAATATGCATGGAAGTGTTTCATGACTCTTCATTTGCCCTCCATGTCTCTTCACATGCCCTCCTTGTCTCTTCAGCTACCTTGTGACTTTGTCTCTTCATTAAAGTGTCTTTTGGTGGTTCAATCCCTCCTTTTGGATAAGGTTACACCTTGAAACATGTGCTTTGAATTTTCTAAGGTTCAAAGCCTTCAAATGAAGTTTTTTAGTGAAAAACATATGCTTGAGTTTGCCTTAAAAAACACATAAATTTTAACACTTCCCCTCAAGCTCAAGCTTCTTTGCTTTCAAGTGTAGGGGTTGGTTCCTTCATAGTTATCATGCCTTTGATCTTTTGCATCCTGTTTGCATCCAAGAACTTTGTAAGAAGGTTTGCAATTTTCTCCTTTGTGTTGAAATGCTCAATATCCACTGCTTATCCACAATATTGTTGGAAATTTAGTAGGCCCATAACTAATAACACAGGTCCAAGTTCCATAGGTCTAGGATCTACAACATAAATTTCAGCAATCTTCCAATATTGACAAAACATGAACATACCACATTTAATCATACAAATGATGAGACAAAGATAGAGAAAGATTAGACAACATGTGTAAAGTGTTACCTAAGCCACTGCTTACTCACACTATCATATATACAAAAGTCAATTTACAATGTGGGAGCAAAACTCTCAACCACATAGAGTGAACAAAAATAGATGGATGAGTGAATGTACAAATGTAACAAACATATTCAGATGTATGGATAGAAATCTGAATATATATGAGATGTGTGACCTAATAGGTTGTAGAAGAGTGTATATGAGTGACAGAAACAGAAAGAATCAGTTGGAAACTAATAATCAGAAAACCCTCATCTAAACTTAGGCTATGGAAGACCCTAAGTGAGACACATGTGTGATAAAAATCACATACTTCCAAAAGTAGCAAAGAATGCTAACAAGTTTGTTGCCAAAAATCCTCAAACTCATATGATGATACCTTCTCGAACACCTCATCCAAATATGCATAAAGCATACATGTATTGATTCTCTTGTACCTATGCCGAATATGACTCCTCTTGATATGAATGCCACTGCCTCCATAAACTCCAAGTAGTACCTGTGTGCATAAAGAGAACATGTACCTGAATTCTTAACATAAGATGTAAATCTTATGTTAACCACCATCCAATGTCTTTGAAGTAACCTAAAATCTTCATGTAGAAGACAATGTTCAAATACATCATGTGGATGGTTGATCCACACCACCAAGTTGCTGATGGGTAAGCCCTCTCCATAAGCAAGAGTGTGAGCACACTCTTCTCCTCCAAGAAGAACTCCATAGCCGCTCCTCAACATGCTCCAAGATAGCACCATGGCTGCCCCATGTGCTAAGAGCACCACCTCTAATGAGGGACCAAGCTTCAAAGCTTGCATTGCAAAAGGTGTAGGATATCTAGATAATGAGACAAGCTCTTTTTATATAGCTTTGATGATACCTTAAAAAGCACTCCAAAAGCTTTTGAATAAAGCACAATCGTCATCGGAGAACATTTTCCAAAAAACTATCCCGAAAAACTATCGACACCGCTTAATCATTCATTGTTTTATGAGAAAAGCTAAATAAAAAAAACACTTCGCGTTTTGCACTACTGGTGATGGGTATCGAACCTGGGTGGGGATTTTAGGAGGATAATGACATAGCCACTATGTTGTTGTGCTTTTTGCTTATAAAGAAGCTACAAGAAGTCTACGCATCCTGTATTCTCTGAACAATATGGACTATTGAGACATTGTTTTCCAACAATCCCCCCTTCAATGTCACAATGGTACAAACTAAACTGGATATGTAACTTCATTCGTGTGCAAACTGTCATAAACTTCAAACTTTTACTCCCCAAATTGACCTTCAAACCTTTTCTTCAAAAGTCTTCTTCAAAATTGAATTTGACTTTCCTTCAAACTTCAAAAACTGAACTTTCTGAATATGAACCATAATACCTGATAAAATATGCAAACTAGATATCCAATAGTGTACACATCAAGAAATCATTTGCTTGACAAAATGTAGCAAGTACTGACTCTGAACCTGCTATCTCCTATCTTCTCAAACCTAAAAACATACACTAGGATCCACATATTTACATTTACCTTAAGAAAGGTTTCTCAACGTACTTCTGTTGTGTCACGTAAATACACTAAACAAAATCAAGAACCTGTGACTGATAACTCACAACTTAGTGTATTATGAACCCTGCTGGTTAATCTCTGACTGTACTCAACTCAACTCAACTTAACTCATGAGTTTCAAAACTTCATATCTATGATGTCATCTTGTCTTCATCCTTGTTCTAACCGTAAGTCCTTCATACCTCTTTTCATACCTATTTCCTTCCTTCAGAGTCTAGTATAAACATATATGTGCCCACCTCTGAAACATACCTCTCTGAAATATGAAGCTTCTCTTCAATAGAACTCTGGAAACTTCTCCTGAATGTGGAGAACGAGTTCTCCTATGCGCAACGGAAGTGTGTAGTGAACCCTTGTATGTCTAGCACTTGGACAAACATCTACACCTTAGATAGCTTGCTGCTCTCAACACAAAACTCAAATGGACTTTATGCTTTAGTCAATCAAAGTAGACAAAGAGAGCTTTCTAACAAAAGGCCTATTCAAGAAATTTGGGAATTATTCAAGTCCCATTTATATTACTTATTATGTTAACTTCTTACATTTGAGCCCAACCTCGATTCCCCATATATGATAAAGTTATCCTTACTATTAAAGTGTCAATTTAATTTACTCAAATCAAGAGATAATAACATGTTGTAGTCTGTGAATGAGTCAAAAACTAAAACATTGGGAAATAAAGAATTGTCTCAAAATCCTGTGTAATTCCCATTTTTCCTGAATAGGCCTTACAAGCTATAAATGACTTAATTTGGACAAGTTTTGATTAGGAAACACAACCATCAAAGATGAACTACCTGTCCACACAGGTATGCTAAAGAACTAAGCTTCACTCTTTGACTGATAGCTCTCTGAATATATATCCTTTGAGAAAGATATTTGGTACAGATAAAGTAGACACAAATAGCTTTCCAACAAGCTAAAAATCAAGTACTTTGGATGCGTTTTGATTAGGAAACTCAACTCATCAAGATAGACCACCTGCACACATAAGTACACTGTAAAACTAGACTTTACTCTCTGACAAATATCTCACAGAGTATGAATGATCTGAATGAGATATTTGAGACAGTGAAAGTAGATGCCAAGGCTTTCCAACAAGACAAAAATCACACAATTTGGATATGTTTTGAGCAGGAAACTGAACCGACCAAAATAGACTACCTATCTACACAGGTATACTAAAACACTAGACTTCACTCTTTCACTGATATCTCACAAACTACATAAGCTTTCAAAGAGATATTTGATATGCAAAGATTACACATAATAAGCTTTCCAATGAATGTTTAAATGCACAAAATGGTTACATATGCATTGACATATGAGCTCTGTAACAGAGCTATGTACAAACTGACGTGCGACTGGAAGGAGTCTAAGGGAAAACCAAAATGACAAAATGGCTAGATCGGACTACTGGGAGCTCTTGCCTCTTTCTCTCCTTGTTTTGAATGTGATCCCACTTCACTTTTATAACCAATGAGCGTGTGAAGAATTTTGTTCCTCCTTCTTAACTCACCACTTTCTCCACTACATGCTACTACTTTGCAACGGGGCTGAAGACTTCATCATAATCTATACCTTGTGTTTGTTTAAATCCTTTGGCAACTAATCTAGCTTTATATCTAGCTAGTGAACCATCAGCATTCCTCTTTACTTTAAACACCCATTTGTTTGGAACAATCTTCATACCTTCTTTCTTTGGCACTAGCTCCCATGTGTGATTATCTTTGAGAGCTTTGATCTCCTCTTTCATAGCTTGCTTCCATTCCTTTTGTGTGCAAGCTTCTTCATATGTCTCAGGCTCTTTGTCTTTGATAACCTGCATCATGTATGCAAAATGTGTCGCCATAAAACTATCATAACTCAACCTTTGAGTTGGATACCTTGTCCTTGAAGATCTTCTTTCATTGCCTTTAGAGAGTTGCTTCTTTAACCTATTTAGCTTTACCATCGGAGTGATTACCTCTTCATATTCTTCTTCACTTGCATCTACCTCAGTGTTTGGAGTAGCACTTGCATCTTTGGCTCTACTATGAGTTGAATTTGGAGACAAAGAATGGCTCCCCCTCCATGTTGAACATTCTCCATTTGATGTAGATGCCTCTGGACCTGAAGCCTTTGTGCTTGATTGTTGAACTTCTCTTTGATTTGTTCCTGCATAATCATCACAATCTTCTTCAAGAATCTTTTCATTTCCTTTATCTTCATACCATGGTCTTAGTTCATCAAAGACCACATCTCGCGAGACTCTTAATTCCTTTGTTCTAGGGTTGTAACACTTGTATCCTTTTTGCTCCGTCGAGTAGCCGATGAAAATGCATTTTTCTGATCTTGGTTCCATCTTTGTTCTAACTTCTTGTGGAATGTGAACAAAGCAAACACATCCAAAAACTTTGAGGTGTGTAAGATCAGGTTTCTTACCGGAATATACCTCTTCTGGAGTCAAGTGATGTATTCTTGATGTTGTGCACCTATTCATCAAGTAAATGGCGGTTGTGGTAGCTTCAGCCCAATAGTACAATGGTACCTTCATCTCGTTGAGCATGCATCTTGCAATTTCAGCAATTTGCCTATTTTTCCTCTCAGCTACTCCATTTTGTTGTGGTGTATACCTACAAGTGAATTGCCTTTTGATCCCATTCTCTTGTAGAAAATCTGAAAATTCTTTGGAGAAGTATTCTCCTCCACCATCGGACCTTAAGGTTTTGATAGACCTTCCTGTTTCCTTTTCAACTTCAACTTTGAATCTTTTGAATATAGAAAACACCTCTGATTTTTGCTTCATACAAAACAACCATACCTTTCTTGAGTGATCATCAATGAAGGTGACAAAAAATCTACTACCAGCCATTGATGCCTCTTGGGTTGGTCCCCATACATCCATATGTATCAAGTCCAAGACATTTGGAGCCACATAATTGCTCCTCTTGAATGGCTGCCTCGTTTGCTTTCCTAGTTGACAAGCTTCACATAACTCATGTAGTCCAATGCTATTAAATTTTGGAAGACCTCTTACCACTTCATGTTTGCTCATGTCCTTCAGCTTTGGAATGTTGATGTGTCCTATTCTTTTGTGCCATAAATCCAACTCTGAAATCTTCTTGTTCCCACATTGAATGTACATGACCTTTCCATGTGGATGTTGGGCATCCAAAGTGAACATCCTTCCTTCTCTTCTACCTCGAGCAATGACCTTGAAAGCCTTCTTTTGGATTCTTTATGAAGCACCCATTCTCATTGAATATGACATTATAACCCTTCTCTACCATTTGTCCTACTGAAATCAAGTTCTTTGAAATTGTAGGAACATGAAGAACATTAGATAGTACCTTTGCTCTGCTTGTATCTCCAAGTCTTATATCTCCAATGTGTTCAATCATGTGTTGAGTATCATCACCTGTTTCAACACATCCTTTTCCACTTGGTACCTGTAGATTAGTGAACAAACTTCCTTGGCATGACATATGGTTACTACAACCTGAATCAATGTACCATTTTTTTTCATCTTCACAAGAGCTTCTATACTCATGTCTCATTGCAAGTAGTGTGTCCTTGCTTCCTTCACTTGAGGTGCTTGCATAGTTGCTTTGGTTCCTTTGATTGCCTCCATTTGGTCTTCCATTCTTCAGCCAACAATCACTAGCATAGTGTCCTACTTTACCACAATGATAGCATGTTATACCTTTATGAGAATTGTAGGAGCTTCGGCCTCTTCCTCTACTTCTACCTCGACCTCTTCCTTGTGTGTTGGCATTTGATGCATCCTTGTTGTCTTCCGAATTGTTTTGATTGTAGTTGGAGTGGTTGTGACCTCTTCCTTTTCCTCTTGAGCCTCCTCTTGAGTTTCTTCCTTTACCTCGACCTGCATATAACATTTGGTTGTGGCTGTCCTTTCCTTTGGGACCACCGAAGCTAAGCTCTTCTGTGACAAGATGAGGGATTAGTTGTTCAAAACCTGGATATACATCTTTCAAGTTAATGGAAGTTATAAAAGGCTTCCATCTTTCATCTTCTGTCAAGCCATTGAGAGTATAACACACAAGATCTTCATCTTCAACCGTTGTGCCAATAGAAGCTAAAGCATCGCTTAGCTCCTTAATCTTCAAAGTATATTTAGCTATGGATTGACTCGAACTTTTCTTGATTGTGTTCAACTCATTCTTGAGTTGAAGTTTCCTAGCTTTGGTATTTGTTGAATACATCCTTTCAAGAGCTTCCCAAGCATCCTTAGCTTTCTCTAGATGTTGAATATGACCTACCATGGCATTAGTAATGACTTGCGAAATGAGGAACATGACTCTCCTATTCCTCTCTTCCCATTCTTTTGCTTGCCTCCTTTGGACTTCGGTGGCCATAGCTTGATTGATTTGAGGTTGAGCATCATCGCCGCTCATAATACCCCATAAGCCTTTGCCCATTAGGTAGTTGGTCATTCTAAACTTCCACACGGGATAGTTATCCTTATCCAACTTCTCTACTTGTTGGCCCAAGGCAGCCATTGAAGAGTATCAAATACTTTGAGAGTTACCTCGAATAGTTATAGTCCTTTGCTCTTGCGTTTGTGAAGCTCCTCCTTGTTTTATAGCTCCTCTTTTGCTTTTCTTTATCTCCAGCTCTGTTGATGAAGCTTCAGCACCAAGTTTGCTCTGATACCAACTGTGGAGAACGAGTTCTCCTATGCGCAACGGAAGTGTGTAGTGAACCCTTGTATGTGCAGCACTTGGACAAACATCTGCACCTTAGATAGCTTGCTGCTCTCAACACAAAACTCAAATGGACTTGATGCTTTAGTCAATCAAAGTAGACAAAGAGAGCTTTCTAACAAGCTATAGATGACTTAATTTGGACAAGTTTTGATTAGGAAACACAACTGTCAAAGATGAACTACCTGTCCACACAGGTATGCTAAAGAACTAAACTTCACTCTCAGACTGATAGCTCTCTGACTATATATCCTTTGAGAAAGATATTTGGTACAGATAAAGTAGACACAAATAGCTTTCCAACAAGCTAAAAATCAAGTACTTTGGATGAGTTTTAATTAGGAAACTCAACTCATCAAGATAGACCACCTGCACACATAAGTACACTATAAAACTAGACTTTACTCTCTAACAGATATCTCACATACTATGAGTGATCTGAATAAGATGTTTGAGACAGTAAAAGTAGATGCTAAGGGCTTTCCAACAAGACAAAAATCACACAATTTGGATATGTTTTGGTCAGGAAACTGAACCGACCAAAATAGACTACCTATCTACACAGGAATACTAAAAAACTGGACTTCACTCTTTCACGGATATCTCACAAACTACATAAGCTTTCAAAGAGATATTTGACATGCAGAAATGACACAAGATAAGCTTTTTAATGAATGTTTAAACGCACAAAATGGTTACATATGCACTGAGATATGAGCTCTGTAACAGAGCTATGTACAAACTGACATGCGGCTGGAAGGAGTCTAAGGGAAAACCAAAATGACAAAATGGCTAGATCCGACTACCGGGAGCTCTTGCCTCTTTCTCTCCTTGTTTTGAATGTGATCCCACTTCACTTTTATAACCAATGAGCATGTGAAGAAGTTTGTGCCTCCTTCTTAACTCACCACTTTCTCCACTACATGCTACTAACTACAAGGCAAGATATTGTATCTCTTACTCATCATGAAGTTTTGACTAGACTTTTCCTTTTCTTATTTTTTCCTCTACTTTTCCTTTATCTTTATATTTGGTAAATTTATCCAAGCATGGCTCATATGAAAATGAGCTTGTACATTTATCTTCAACACTCCCCCTTAAGCTCATTTGGGAGTTATCTTCATCCATGTTGTGCAAATTTATCACATCCTTGAAGCCTTTGAGTTTAGAAGCATCCAAGAACTTTGTAAAAATATATGCAACCTGCTCTTTGGTTCTAATGAACTTTATCTCCACATCTTTGCTCAACACCTTCTCGCTTACATAATGGTAGTGGACCTCTATGTGCTTGCTCCTTGCATGAAACATAGGATTGCTTGCCAAGTAGATACTTGACATGTTATCACCATATATAGGGATGGTTCCAACTTGCACTCCAAGGTCAGCCAAAAGCTTTTTAATCCACATTGCTTCACATGTGGCAAATGCTAATCCTCTGTATTCAGCCTTCATAGATGAAAATTCAACAGTAGGTTGTTTCTTTGAGCTCCACGTGATAGGTTTGCTTCCTATCATGAACACATAACCTGAGGTTGATCTTCTATCTTCCTTTGAGCCTGCCCAATCAGCATCACTAAAGCCTTTGACCTGCAATTCTTCATCAAACTTGTAAAACAAAGCATGATTAACTGTATGCTTTATGTATCTCAACACTCTCTTGGCTGAATTTAAGTGTTCACTTGTCGGGGCTTGCATAAACTGAGAAAGTACACCAACAATATAAGACAAATCAGGTCTTGTAATGTTTGCATAGATCAATGATCCTACAATGCTTCTGTATGTCGTTACATCTTCCAATGGTTCTCCATCATTTGAACAAATCTTTGTATTTGTGTCCATGGGTTGAGTGAGTGGTTTGCATTCACTCATTCCAAATCTGAAAAGAACATCCAACAAGTACTTCCTTTGCATCAAGTAGATGCCACTCTTTCCATAAACAACTTCAATTCTTAAAAAATATTTCAGCTCTCCAAGATCTGAAATTTTAAACTCCTTACCAAGCTTCCTTTTGATATCTTTAATCCCTGTAACATCATTTCCTATTATGATGAGGTCATCGACGTATATGCAAATATATACCTCTCTATTTTCTTCCTTCTTCATGTACAACGAAGGATCTGCACTACTTGGGTTGTATCCACACTTAGTTAGATACTCTACCAATCTCTGATTCCATGCTCTTGGTGCTTGCTTCAAGCCATAAAGTGCCTTCTTCAACCTGCAAACAAAATCTGGATGGTTTTCATCTTCAAATCCAATTGGTTGACTCATGTATACCTCTTCTTGTAGTTCTCCATTAAGAAAAGCATTTTTTATGTCGAATTGATATAATGGCCATCTCCTTGAAGCACCAATTGCTGTTAAGGTTCGGATAGTTCCCATCTTTGCAATGGGGCTGAAGACTTCATCATAATCTATGCCTTGTGTTTGTTTAAATCCTTTGGCAACTAATCTAGCTTTATATCTAGCTAGTGAACCATCAGCATTCCTCTTTACTTTAAACACCCATTTGTTTGGAACAATCTTCATACCTTCTTTCTTTGGCACTAGCTCCCATGTGTGATTATCTTTGAGAGCTTTGATCTCCTCTTTCATAGCTTGCTTCCATTCCTTTTGTGTGCAAGCTTCTTCATATGTCTCAGGCTCTTTGTCTTTGATAACCTGCATCATGTATGCAAAATGTGTTGCCATAAAACTATCATAACTCAACCTTTGAGTTGGATACCTTGTCCTTGAAGATCTTCTTTCATTGCCTTTAGAGAGTTGCTTCTTTAACCTATTTAGCTTTACCATCGGAGTGATTACCTCTTCATATTCTTCTTCACTTGCATCTACCTCACTGTTTGGAGTAGCACTTGCATCTTTGGCTCTACTATGAGCTGAATTTGGAGACAAAGAATGGCTCCCCCTCCATGTTGAACATTCTTCATTTGATGTAGATGCCTCTGGACCTGAAGCCTTTGTGCTTGATTGTTGAACTTCTCTTTGATTTGTTCCTGCATAATCATCACAATCTTCTTCAAGAATCTTTTCCTTTCCTTTATCTTCATACCATGGTCTTAGTTCATCAAAGACCACATCTCGCGAGACTCTTAATTCCTTTGTTCTAGGGTTGTAACACTTGTATCCTTTTTGCTCCGTCGAGTAGCCGATGAAAATGCATTTTTCTAGATCTTGGTCCCTGTCTTTGTTCTAACTTCTTGTGGAATGTGAACAAAGCAAACACATCCAAAAACTTTGAGGTGTGTAAGATCAGGTTTCTTACCGGAATATACCTCTTCTGGAGTCAAGTGATGTATTCTTGATGTTGTGCGATATTGTATCTCTTACTTTTTCTTTTCTTATTTTTTCCTCTACTTTTCCTTTATCTTTATATTTGGTAAATTTATCCAAGCATGGCTCATATGAAAATGAGCTTGTACATTTATCTTCAACACTCCCCCTCAAGCTCATTTGGGAGTTATCTTCATCCATGTCCTGCAAATTTATCACATCCTTGAAGCCTTTGAGTTTAGAAGCATTCAAGAACTTTGTAAAAATATCTGCAACCTGCTCTTTGGTTCTAATGAACTTTATCTTCACATCTTTGCTCATCACCTTCTCCCTTACATAATGGTAGTGGACCTCTATGTGCTTGCTCCTTGCATGAAACATAGGATTGCTTGCCAAGTAGATACTTGACATGTTATCACCATATATAGGGATAGTTCCAACTTGCACTCCAAGATCAACCAAAAGCTTTTTAATCCACATTGCTTCACATGTGGCAAATGCTAATCCTCTGTATTCAGCCTCCATAGATGAAAATGCAACAGTAGGTTGTTTCTTTGAGCTCCACGTGATAGGTTTGCTTCCTATCATGAACACATAACCTGAGGTTGATCTTCTATCTTCCTTTGAGCCTGCCCAATCAGCATCACTAAAGCCTTTGACCTGCAATTCTTCATCAAACTTGTAAAACAAAGCATGATTAACTTTATGCTTTATGTATCTCAACACTCTCTTGGCTGAATTTAAGTGTTCACTTGTCGGGGCTTGCATAAACTGAGAAAGTACACCAACAATATAAGACAAATCAGGTCTTGTAATGTTTGCATAGATCAATGATCCTACAATGCTTCTGTATGTCGTTACATCTTCCAATGGTTCTCCATAATTTGAACAAATCTTTGTATTTGTGTCCATGGGTTGAGTGAGTGGTTTGCATTCACTCATTCCAAATCTGAAAAGAACATCCAACAAGTACTTCCTTTGCATCAAGTAGATGCCACTCTTTCCATAAACAACTTCAATTCCTAAAAAATATTTCAGCTCTCCAAGATCTGAAATTTTAAACTCCTTACCAAGCTTCCTTTTGATATCTTTAATCCCTGTAACATCATTTCCTATTATGATGAGGTCATCGATGTATATGCAAATATATACCTCTCTATTTTCTTCCTTCTTCATGTACAACGAAGGATCTGCACTACTTGGGTTGTATCCACACTTAGTTAGATACTCTACCAATCTCTGATTCCATGCTCTTGGTGCTTGCTTCAAGCCATAAAGTGCCTTCTTCAACCCGCAAACAAAATCTGGATGGTTTTCATCTTCAAATCCAATTGGTTGACTCATGTATACCTCTTCTTGTAGTTCTCCATTAAGAAAAGCATTTTTTATGTCGAATTGATATAATGGCCATCTCCTTGAAGCACCAATTGCTATTAAGGTTTGGATAGTTCCCATCTTTGCAACGGGGCTGAAGACTTCATCATAATCTATGCCTTGTGTTTGTTTAAATCCTTTGGCAACTAATCTAGCTTTATATCTAGCTAGTGAACCATCAGCATTCCTCTTTACTTTAAACACCCATTTGTTTGGAACAATCTTCATACCTTCTTTCTTTGGCACTAGCTCCCATGTGTGATTATCTTTGAGAGCTTTGATCTCCTCTTTCATAGCTTGCTTCCATTCCTTTTGTGTGCAAGCTTCTTCATATGTCTCAGGCTCTTTGTCTTTGATAACCTGCATCATGTATGCAAAATGTGTCGCCATAAAACTATCATAACTCAACCTTTGAGTTGGATACCTTGTCCTTGAAGATCTTCTTTCATTGCCTTTAGAGAGTTGCTTCTTTAACCTATTTAGCTTTACCATCAGAGTGATTACCTCTTCATATTCTTCTTCACTTGCATCTACCTCACTGTTTGGAGTAGCACTTGCATCTTTGGCTCTACTATGAGCTGAATTTGGAGACAAAGAATGGCTCCCCCTCCATGTTGAACATTCTTCATTTGATGTAGATGCCTCTGGACCTGAAGCCTTTGTGCTTGATTGTTGAACTTCTCTTTGATTTGTTCCTGCATAATCATCACAATCTTCTTCAAGAATCTTTTCCTTTCCTTTATCTTCATACCATGGTCTTAGTTCATCAAAGACCACATCTCGCGAGACTCTTAATTCCTTTGTTCTAGGGTTGTAACACTTGTATCCTTTTTGCTCCGTCGAGTAGCCGATGAAAATGCATTTTTCCAGATCTTGGTTCCTATCTTTGTTCTAACTTCTTGTGGAATGTGAACAAAGCAAACACATCCAAAAACTTTGAGGTGTGTAAGATCAGGTTTCTTACCGGAATATACCTCTTTTGGAGTCAAGTGATGTATTCTTGATGTTGTGCACCTATTCATCAAGTAAATGGCGGTTCTGGTAGCTTCAGCCCAATAGTACAATGGTACCTTCATCTCGTTGAGCATGCATCTTGCAATTTCAGCAATTTGTCTATTTTTCCTCTCAGCTACTCCATTTTGTTGTGGTGTATACCTACAAGTGAATTGCCTTTTGATCCCATTCTCTTGTAGAAAATCTGAAAATTCTTTGGAGAAGTATTCTCCTCCACCATCCGACCTTAAGGTTTTGATAGACCTTCCTGTTTCCTTTTCAGCTTCAACTTTGAATCTTTTGAATATAGAAAACACCTCTGATTTTTGCTTCATACAAAACAGCCATACCTTTCTTGAGTGATCATCAATGAAGGTGACAAAAAATCTATTACCAGCCATTGATGCCTCTTGGGTTGGTCCCCATACATCCATATGTATCAAGTCCAAGACATTTGGAGTCACATAATTGCTCCTCTTGAATGGCTGCCTCGTTTGCTTTCCTAGTTGACAAGCTTCACATAACTCATGTAGTCCAATGCTATTAAATTTTGGAAGACCTCTTACCACTTCATGTTTGCTCATGTCCTTCAACTTTGGAATGTTGATGTGTCCTATTCTTTTGTGCCATAAGTCCAGCTCTAAAATCTTCTTGTTCCCACATTGAATGTACATGACCTTTCCATGTGGATGTTGGACATCCAAAGTGAACATCCTTCCTTCTCTTCTACCTCGAGCAATGACCTTGAAGCCTTCTTTTGGATTCTTAATGAAGCACCCATTCTCATTGAATATGACATGATAACCCTTCTCTACCATTTGTCCTACTGAAATCAAGTTCTTTGAAATTGTAGGAACATGAGGAACATTAGATAGTACCTTTGCTCTGCTTGTATCTCCAAGCCTTATATCTCCAATGTGTTCAATCATGTGTTGAGTATCATCACCTGTTTCAACACATCCTTTTCCACTTCGTACCTGTAGACTAGTGAACAAACTTCCTTGGCATGACATATGGTTACTACAACCTGAATCAATGTACAATTTTTTTTCATCTTCACAAGAGCTTCTATACTCATGTCTCATTGCAAGTAGTGTGTCCTTGCTTCCTTCATTTGAGGTGCTTGCATAGTTGCTTTGGTTCCTTTGATTGCCTCCATTTGGTCTTCCATTCTTCAGCCAACAATCACTAGCATAGTGTCCTACTTTACCACAATGATAGCATGTTATACCTTTATGAGAATTGTAGGAGCTTCGGTCTCTTCCTCTACTTCTACCTCAACCTCTTCCTTGTGTGTTGGCATTTGATGCATCCTTGTTGTCTTCCGAATTGTTTTGATTGTAGTTGGAGTGGTTGTGACCTCTTCCTTTTCCTCTTGAGCCTCCTCTTGAGTTTCTTCCTTTACCTCGACCTGCATATAACATTTGGTTGTGGCTGTTCTTTCCTTTAGGACCACCGAAGCTAAGCTCTTCTGTGACAAGATGAGGGATTAGTTGTTCGAAACCTGGATATACATCTTTCAAGTTAATGGAAGTTAGGCTTCCATCTTTCATCTTCTCTCAAGCCATTGAGAGTATAACACACAAGATCTTCGTCTTCAACCGTTGTGCCAATAGAAGCTAAAGCATCGCTTAGCTCCTTAATCTTCAAAGTATATTCAACTATGGATTGACTCGAACTTTTCTTGATTGTGTTCAACTCATTCTTGAGTTGAAGTTTCCTAGCTTTGGTATTTTTTGAATACATCCTTTCAAGAGCTTCCCAAGCATCCTTAGCTTTCTCTAGATGTTGAATATGACCTACCATGGCATTAGTAATGACTTGCAAAATGAGGGACATGACTCTCCTATTCCTCTCTTCCCATTCTTTTGCTTGCCTCCTTTGGACTTCGGTGGCCATAGCTTGATTGATTTGAGGTTGAGCATCATCGCCGCTCACAATACCCCATAAGCCTTTGCCCATTAGGTAGTTGGTCATTCTAAACTTCCACACTGGATAGTTATCCTTATCCAACTTCTCTACTTGTTGGTCCAAGTCAGCCATTGAAGAGTATCAAATCCTTGTATGTCCAGCACTTGGACAAACATCTGCACCTTAGATAGCTTGTTGCTCTCAACACAAAACTCAAATGGACTTGATGCTTTATTCAATCAAAGTAGACAAAGAGAGCTTTCTAACATGCTATAAATGACTTAATTTGGACAAGTTTTGATTAGGAAACACAACTGTCAAAGATGAACTACCTGTCCACACAGGTATGCTGAAGAACTAAGCTTCACTCTTGGACTGATAGCTCTCTGAATTTATATCCTTTGAGAAAGATATTTGGTATAGATAAAGTAGACACAAATAGCTTTCCAACAAGCTAAAAATCAAGTACTTTGGATGATTTTTGATTAGGAAACTCAACTCATCAAGATAGACCACCTGCACACATAAGTACACTGTAAAACTAGACTTTACTCTCTGACAAATATCTCATAGAGTATGAATCATCTGAATGAGATATTTGAGACAATGAAAGTTAGATGCCAGGGGCGTTCCAACAAGACAAAAAGCACACAATTTGGATATGTTTTGGTCAGGAAACGGAACCGACCAAAATAGACTACCTATCTACACAGGTATACTAAAAAACTAGACTTCACTCTTTCACTGATATCTCACAAAGTACATAAGCTTTCAAATAGATATTTGATATGCAGAAAGTACACAAGATAAGCTTTCCAATGAATGTTTAAAGGCACAAAATGGTTACATATGCACTGAGATATGAGCTCTGCAACAGAGCTATGTACAAATTGATGTGCGGCTGGAAGGAGTCTAAGGGAAAACTAAAATGACAAAATGGCTAGATCCGACTACTGGGAGCTCTTGCCTCTTTCTCTCCTTGTTTTGAATGTGATCCCACTTCACTTTTATAACCAATGAGCATGTGAAGAAGTTTGTGCCTCCTTCTTAACTCACCACTTTCTCCACTATATGCTACTAACTACAAGGCAAGATATTGTATCTCTTACTCATCATGAAGTTTTGACTAGACTTTTTCTTTTCTTATTTTTTCCTCTACTTTTTGTTTATCTTTATATTTGGTAAATTTATCCAAGCATGGCTCATATGAAAATGAGCTTGTACATTTATCTTCAACACTGAAGAGGAACACCCTAACAGGAACTTTCTCCAGACATTCTCCTTCTTCCTTCTTCTTTCAAAGCTGGAACATAAAGAGAACCTGACAAAGGAAATAAGGAATACCTGAAATAGGAATACCTATAGGTATGAATCTGTATTCTTTCATATATGGTTGAAAATAAGTCTTTATGTTTCATCACCCCCTTGGATGATTTAACACTAGTATCCAAAATTCTTCAAATATATCAGACTTTATGAAATTTGGAACGTCTTCCTTCTTTCAATAAATCTGATCTTCAGTGATCAATACCTGTATCTGAAACAAAATCTTTGAACCCTTTTTATTAGCACTACACAGTTGCTAATAGCTTCCACTGTTTCTTCCTCAACTTTCCATATTAAAGAATAAGGTTAGCTGATCTATTACATGATAACAAAAAACCTTACTGAAAGCATTTTAGGATCCATAATCTTCTGCAACATAACAAGTATCTTCTTCTATTTCTCTGCAACACAAATATGATAGAATCTAAATCTTTGACTTACTTCCTCCAATGTTAAGAACGTTTCAAACAAAGGATAGACATCTGACTCATAAATACTCAAGATTAAACAAGATCTATCTAGATCTATCAAGATCTCTTCCAACAAAATACTTGTGTAGAATCTGCTCTCATCAAACCTTCATGACTGAATGCTTGATTTGCTACCTGAATGTCTCTAGGTGTCCATGCTTCTCACATAAAGTTGTAAAACTTTTCTTCAACAAAATCCTTCCAAGAATCTGCAAATTCTACTTGAAACATAAGTGGATAAACTCTCACCTTGAGAACTCCAAAAGTTGCAAGTTGATACTTCATCTTTCCATATTCTACCCGGGTGAAATGTGAAAGTATCTGCTTGACTTTCTTTGGCTAACTCCAATTCTCAATCAAGTGATAGGATTTAATGGAACACCTTTTTTTTTAATACAAGCATGTATCCAAAAAATCAAGACAATTATAGAAAGTAGATTCTTCAACTGACTAGTATATCAAAAAATCTGAATTTTTCTTCAAAATACTGAATATGAGGTAACTTTTCCAAACACAAAACCTCAACTCAAGTCTTCAGCATCTGCTACAAAAAACTCTTTTACCTCAAGAGTTAGATAAAGAAGATATATACTTCTCTACAACTTGTCATATACCAAGTAGCTTTGTATTAATACTCCAAGAATTCTTTGAGGGAACATATCAGTTGTCTGCTCAAAATTTTCAACTAAAACATAAATCATATACATATGAGTCAAAACATATAAGCTGCCTTTCTTTCTCTCAATGCAATTCTTTGTCAAAACCTACTAAAACATGACCAAGTATAGTGCAAAACAAAAAACTACTTCATCTTCACACGCGATGTTCTCGTAGACTTGTCTTTGGGTGTAGAGGATAAAATAGGAAAAGTATATGAAAATATAAGAGAAAAGGAAGTCTTACTTTCCCTTTTGGAAATGTTGGACTTTCTTCTTCTGCATCTTTCTTCCACCTGATGATGTCAACATCTTCAAACTTCTCTTCCACACCTTTTGTTCTCTTCATCTTGAAGTAGCAAGGACTCTTAACTTCTTCAAATGAATTTTTCTCTTCCTCTAGTACTAAGAGTAAGAGACAAAACAAACATGGTATACAAATGGAAGTGAATATAGAATCATGTTTTACCATCTCCTCATATCTCTGAATCAAAACTTTGCTTCAAATGTGACTGATATGACTGAATTCACCAACCTTTTGTATGAATGATGAATTACCTTTCTAGAGTTACCTCTCTAGATACAAAATGTGAGCAAAAAACTTCCAACCAACTTACAACACAAGATTGGCTAAAAACAAAACTTATGCTCTCCACATTTCTCTTCTTAGATGAGCTTTCTTGCCATTGAAGAGATCTCTCAAAACTCTCTAGAAAAACCTCTAGATACCTGTTTTGATGTAGCTAATGCTATCTCTTCATAACTGCTCTTCTAAGACATGAACTGCAAATGACAATCTGATAGTAGAAACTAATACCTATGATTTGATGTTGATCTAGTTCCTTCATCTTCTCCAAATGACTGTTTTTCCTTGAATTTGACGTAGCCTTCTCTTCATCAAGTCTTGGTCTTCAAACAATACTTCCGTAAAGTATATTCATACTCTTCCAAAAATATTCGGCTGCTAACAGATCATCAACTTCATACTCCACACTGATAAACATGTGACTGAATTGTCTAATTCTCAAATCTCTACTCATCTAGATTAAGTGTGTATGTCAAATGTCAAAGTTAGAATATGCTCTTAAATCATATGTTGTATACCTGGAATTCTAGAAACCCGTGAACGTGGATATCTGAGAGCCTGGATGCTCTGATACCAAATGTTGGAAATTTAGTAGGCCCATAACTAATACCACAAGTCCAAGTTCCATAGGTCCAGGATCTATAACATAAATTTCAGCAATCTTCCAATATTGACAAGACATGAACATACCACATTTAATCATACAAATGATGAGACAAAGATAGAGAAAGATTAGACAACATGTGTAAAGTGGTACGTAAGCCACTGCTTACTCACACTATCATATATACAAAAGTCAATTTACAATGTGGGAGCAAAAGTCTCAACCGCTCTATGTGAATAGAAATAGATGGATGAGTGAATGTACAAATGTAACAAACATATTTAGATGTATGGACAAAAATCTGAATATATATGAGATGTGTGACCTAATAGGTTGTAGAAGAGTGTATGAGTGACAAAAATAGGAAGAATCAGTTGGAAACTAATAATCAGCAAACCCTCATCTGAATTTAGGCTATGGAAGACCCTAAGTGAGACACGTGTGTGATAAAAATCACATACTTCCAAAAGTAGCAAAGAATGCTAACAAGTTTGCTGCCAAAAATCCTCAAACTCATATGAAGATACCTTCTTGAACACCTCATCCAAATATGCATAAAGCATACATGTACTGATTCTCTTGTACCTATGCCGAATAGGACTCCTCCTGATATGAATGCCACTGCCTCCATAAACTCCAAGTAGTACCTGTGTGCATAAAGAGAACATGTACCTGAATTCTTAACATAAGATGTAAATCTTATGTTAACCACCATCCAATGTCTTTGAAGTAACCCGAAATCTTCATGTAGAAGACAATGTTCAAATACATCATGTGGATGGTTGATCCACACCACCAAGCTGTTGATGGGTAAGTCCTCTCCATAAGCAAGAGTGTGAGCACACTCTTCTCCTCCAAGAAGAACTCCATAGCCGCTCCTCAACATGCTCCAAGATAGCACCATGGCTGCCCCATGTGCTAAGAGCACCACCTCTAATGAGGGACCAAGCTCCAAAGCTTGTGTTGCAAAAGGTGTAGGATATCTAGACAATGAGACGAGATTTTCTTATATAGCTTTGATGATACCTTAAAAAGCACTCCAAAAGCTTTTGAATGAAGCGCAATTGTCATCGAAGAACGTTTTCCAAAAAACTATCTCGAAAAACTATCAATGCCGCTTAATCGTTCATTGTTTTATGAGAAAAGGTAAATTAAAAAAACACTTTGCATTTCGCACTGCCGACGATGGTATCGAACTTGGGTGAGGATTTTAGGAGGACAGCGACGTAGCCACTGTGCTGATGTGCTTTTTTGCGTATAGAGAAGCTAGAAGAAGTCTACACATCCTGTATTCTCTGAACAATATGGACTATTGAGACATTGTTTTCCAACAAATATTTTCTCTTATGAAGTGATAATGCACTTCTATATGCTTTCTCCTAGCATGGAGCATTGGATTCTTTGCAAGATAGATACTTGAGATATTATCTCCAGGCAATGGAACAATGCCAACCAAAATATCCAAATATTTTGAAAGCTTTTTAAACCACATTACCTCACATGTGAGTTGAGCAAGAGCCCTATATTCTGCCTCTTTGGAAGATAATGCAATTGTGGGTTGTTTCTTTGACATCCATAAATAAAGTATATAGTGTTCTGGTCAGCCACAAATTATAAGTTCGACTGCATTTGTAACACCTAAGAAATATGCATTCATGCTCTCTATGACTATGTGTTTTTTTTGCATATTATGCAGGCTTGTGCAGAGCACTATGTGCAACATTTGGAGCTTGGTTTTCTACTATGAGAGTATCTTCATGGAGCTCTCAAAAAGGAGAAATCCACCTTGGTACATCACCATCCAAATACTTCATTGATATCATAGCATTTTGATGCAAAAGCTTTGTTGCTTTTGTGCAAGTGTAGCGAGCAACCATACACCCACCCAATGCTACGACTAAGGTAGTGAGCAAGGCATAGTAGACCTTGGGATACCTTGTCATCTGAGTCATCGAAATCACCGTCAGCATTGTTGGTTGCACGCGAGAGAGGACCTCAATTGGTCACATTGTTGGTGACTAAGGAAATGAACCAAGGAGGTTCACAATCAAAGGGAAATTAAGCCCAAGTTTCCTATGCAGCTACATGCCAAGGCAAAAGAGGTCGAAAAAAACTCCCAAGGTAGAAGGAGATAAAGATCAAACTCAATCTTAAACAATCAAGAAAGCTCCCAAAAATATCTATGGCTCAAGAGAATTAAAACAAAAAAAGAGGAAGAGGAGGAAAATCACAAGAAAAGGGAGGCCATTATGTGAGAGATTGTTGGTGTAAAGGAGGATGAAAACAAGGATGCAAAAGGAAACAAGATAATCATGCTTTTACTTCAACAAGTTTATAAATTGAAAACTTGCTTATGATGTATGGTTCAAATGAAAGAGTCAATTGAGATTATATGTAGTACATAAATAGTGGTTGTAGCAAACACATGATTTGTAATCATGTGTTTGCTAAAATTTAAAATCACCCATCACTTAAGGACACCTAGAGAAGGGGGATGACAATGACCACAATACTATAAATGTGGGAGATGTCACATTGAGTAGATATCAGAGTTCCAAAGTGTTGAAGGATGTGTTGTGTGTGCCAACGATCACCAAGACCCCAAGTATGACTACAACTTTATAGCAAGATGAAAGAAGCAAGGGAGGTGCTTCACCGAATTGGAGGTAAAACCGTAAATCGTCCCACACTACTACTTGTCAGATGTAATGATAAGATTGGAGGTATTGATTTGTGACACAAAATAATTCGTTACATCAACTTAGAAAAGATGAAGGAAATGCAAAAGAAAGGTTTGGTGAGTGTTCTATGTGATTTTACATATCATAATATATAACATTTGTGACATGTTTGTCAATTAAGTAAACAAAATAGATTGACATTCAAAAAGGGAACAAATACAAGCAATGATCTATTGAATCTCATACACTTAAACGTATGCAAACTTATAAGGGATCCATCTATTGGAGCTAACCTTGATGATGAGACCCATGAGCTAGAGCTAGAATTTCAAAGAGCAATTTGGAAGCCTTATGATGGCTAACCAATCACTCAAGACATTGTGAGCATGAGAATAGGAAGATTAGAGAGCAAGGAGAGACTTGCAAAAGCAAAAATTGTTTCAAGAGGAAGTAGCATCGTATCAAGCATAGACACTTGTTTATGAAGCTAATAGGATTTCAAGGACAATGAGGCATTAAATGCAAGACATAAAACTAAAATTTCTTCATGATGAAGTGGTCAAAGTTTAAGAGGATTACAAGCCAACATAAAGACAACTAAGGAATGCATCGCTTTTTGACGGCGTGCTCCTTATGTTCACATAGGGCAGCACAAGCAATGATATATATATATATATATATATATATATATATATACACACACACACACACACACACACAATAACAAGAAGATAACTATGAAGTAATGAAACAACTCAAAGAAAAGATGATATCATAATAGAGGTTCAAACTAATCTTAAAGTCTGTTGAAAAAATTAAACTTGCAACCACTATCTCTCAAGTAGCCACCCATTTATGATCTTCTATATACCGGTTTGCCTCAAAAATTCATATGCACATGCAAGAGGAGTAGTAAGAGGAACAATTGGTAGCCTAAGACACTCATAAAAATTTATTTTTGTTGGGGGATTCTTTAGTTGAAAGGGGCTTGAGTGTTTGTAGGAGAAAAATGGAGAAGAAGAAGAAAGAAAATTTGTATTGAAAGCCTTCATGTCTTGATTAGCATAAAAGATTACAATAGCTTTGTCTAGAATGAGACAAAAATGTTCTTTATGCATAGTTAGTTAAGCCAAAGAAGTACACACATAAGTACACAAAATATCATAATTACTTGTGTAGTCAACCTTTGTGGCAGTCCTTCACCTTGTCCAGTAGCTTGCTTGTGTGCACTCCTCGCACATCAAGCTTCCAATAACGTTGAAAGCTTGGTCACATCTATTGTCAACCTGCGACACGTCCTTGATGATACTTTGTAAAACTTTAGTTGCTCCTATGCACTCTCTCTGCGTACTTTTTCACCTCCTTTGCACTCTGTATGTCATTGTGCATTGTCTACAAGTATGTCTTGCTCTCTCTTGCTCTCCAAGTGTAGTGTATGCTCTTGCTCTTTTAGTATATCTCCAAGAATGCTCCTTTATGGTGCTTCAACTCCTCTTACATATGTGCTTTACTTATCAACTACTTATCTATCTTGATGCTTACTTTTTTGTCCCAAGAACCTTCTCATGTAAAGACGGACAACTCCCTACTTTGTATTGTAGTGACTTTATGCAAAACAAAAATTTAAATGGGGGGTCACACATAAGCTCTTGTGTATCATCTTCACTTCCTCTTTTTCACTTTTGACCTTAGTTCCTCTAAATAAGGGAGGGTTAACTTGGACCTTCCATAACACTTTAAAAGCCTTAAAAACCCTTCAAAAAGAGATTTCTGCAAGCTACATTTAACTTTTCTTGCAAGACCATTGTGAACAAACTATTTGTGCACTACTTGTACACCCATGTCCTTGGCCACTTGTGTACCTTTGCCAAGTGGCCACTTTGACTAGCTCAAAATTTGCCTACCACCTAATGGGCTTTCCATCCCAGTTAGCTAATGGCCAAACGATGAGCAAAGATTTTCCACCTCAACACAAGAGTGGGATAAACCCTTGAAAAGAACAACAGGAGAAGGAACGTGAACTTTCCCAAGGAAACGACAAAATTGGACTCCATATCAAGTAGTGAAATGGATGAAGAAATTGAAGAAGAAGCAATGGAAAACAAGAATAGTGGAGGATGGATGGATCAATTGGCCTAAAGGAGGGGTAGGTGTGGTTTAGGGGGATTGTAAGAGAGGAGTGATCGTAGGTATAGGTTAATGGTATAAAGTAAGGGGTAGCGAGTAGGATGTGGGGTTGGCGACAATACAAAATATTAAATAAATAGGAGAGATGTGATGCATATGAAAAATGTGAAACATGTAGGAAAACGAAGAGGGAGTGGGTCATGTGGAACACATGAAGTTGAGAAATCACATATTTAATGTGTCAAAAACATAATGGGTTTGACCAAAAGAAGGAAAAATGGGCAAAATTTTGGAACAATAATGATAAAAAAGAGTTCAGAAATGTTGAGAAACATGAAAATGACTCCAAGAATGAAAGAACTGGCAACTTGAAGTGTAATATAGAGCCACAAAGTATGTATCGTGAAAAAAGAAACAAATTTACGCACCATAGGATAAAACTTTATCCTATGGTCTCTGTGTGTGGGGGGATAAAAAAGTTAAATAAGTTCAAAGAATAGAACTTAAAAAATATGGGGGGTTAGAAAAAAATGGGAGGAAAAGTAAAATGAAAAAAAAGGTGGATATATATATATATATATATATATATATATATATATATATATATATATATATATATATATATATATATATATATATATATATATATATATATATATATATATATATATATAGAGAGAGAGAGAGAGAGAGAGAGAGAGAGAGAGAGAGAGAGAGAGAATTTATACACAATACATAAAATAACAAACATAAATTAGATAACTTAAATAAAATAAAAAATAAAAATAAATATACCTTAGAATAAGTTTATAGTAAGGGAGAGTGGGGGCAAGGGAAGAGAGGTAGAGCGAGAGGATAGAGGGATATAGAGAGGGAGAGAGAGGTAGAGTGGAGAAAGAGGTAGAGAGAGAGGTAGAAAGAGAGGAAGAGAAGTAGAGAGAGAGGAGAGAGAGAAAGAGAGGAGATGGGTAGAGAGAGAGGAAGAGAGTAGAGAGAGATATAGGTAGAGAAAGAGGGAGAAAGGTAGAGAGAGGGAGAGATACATATTTTATATTATTATTTTGGGTCCATCAAAAAGCAAGGGATCCACTCTTTTTTTGGGAAAACAATCCTTAAAATAGGAAAATATTCAGTTAAAATGCCAAAACAATCCAAATATTCTAGAGATGCCTTGAAGAGCACATCTATTGAGCGTTTGCGAGAAGAACTTTGCTATCAAGTAAAGGGGTGCAATATGTAGATTTTCTTAATGCAGTTGTAAAAGCAGAAAACTTTGAGAAGTTGGAGACGTTTACTATGAAAAAGGCATCCAAATGAAGGTTTATCCCAACATGACATCAACCCCCAAGAACTATTTCAACAAATCAGAATGGACAAAGATCGAATAACTCTATTAATGGTCAATGAGGGCAAACAAAACTAAAGCGGATTGATAAAATTAAGAAGAAAGAACTTATGCATTGGCAATGTGATTTTGACTTCTTGGAACAAGCTAAAAGATTGAGACTTTGCTTTTGATGTGGAGAATAGGGACATCACACTTTTGAATGTCCAAACAAGACTATCAACTATTCTATGCAAGCGAAGATATCTCATCTACAAGAGGAAAACATAAAAATTGAGGAACAGACGATCAAGGTAAGTGTTCTAACCCTAGACTTCAATGCATGACAATTTATTCTCATTCAAGGGCATCCATGATTAGGATTATGGGGAACATATCCTTACATGAGGTTAGTTTCTTGATTGATTTGGGTAGTACAAATTGTTTCCTTTCACTTAAGTTGGTAGAGCCTTTAGGATTGCATATTGATATGCAAACTAAAAGACATGTACAGATGGTTAATGGTAGGATACACTATACTCGAGGTTGTATTGAGAATCTTGATTTTATGTTAGGTAAACATAAGTTTTTGGGTACCTTCTATGTAATTGAAATGAGAGAATGTGAGGTAATCATTGGAATGGACTGGTTAATTCATAACAGTGTCATGATTGATTGTGGAAGTGGGATGCCTACTTTGAAAAAAGAGGGGAAGGAACATCATCTTGTAGGCAAGTGCAATTCAGGTTTTTCTCCTATTTCTGTTATAAAGTTGATTAGGGGTATTTGAGAGGGTTATGAGACATATTTGGTGTATGTGAATGACCTTTAGGAGAAGAAGAAAGAAGAAGAAATACCCAAATATGTTAGAAAACTTTTATATGAGTATGCAGATATATTTCCTAATCATCTGTCAAGCATGCCTCCTCCACTTGTTTGGGGACACTTGTTTCCAAGAAAGGTATTCACATAGATCCTTAGAAAGTTAAAAGCATAGTTGGCTTGCCTATGCCAAAATGTAGAGATGTGAGAAGCTTTCTTGGTTTGGCACAATATGAGAGGGCACACATTAGAGATTTTTCCCGAATTGCAATTCTTCTTATAGAATTGACAAAGAAAAATAGAGATTTCATGTGGAATGGTGAGTGTGAAAATGCATTCAAAGAAGTAAAACAAAAAATTATTGAAAACTATGTACCAAAAATACCTAAGTTAGGGAAGCCGTTTATTGTTGCATGTGCTAATGGAAGTCAAATCGGATGTGTACTTTCGCAAGAAGGAAGGGTAGTGGCTTGTGAGTTGAGGAAACTAAGGAAACATGAATTAAACTATACAACATGTGACTTGGAAATGCTTGAAGTTGTTCATGCACTTAACTATTGGAGACACTTATTGCATGGAGTAAAGTTTTGAATTAAGAACAGATCATCGGAGCCTTAAATATATCTTTACTCAACCCTTACTTATAATAATAGACAAAAACGAGGGATCAAATTGCTAAGTAAGTATGATTTTGAAAAGTGGCTGATGCTTTGAGTCATAAATCTTCATGCAATTCAATATCTATTTTCTCTTTTAATTTTGATATTAAAAGAGAATTAAAAGAAGATTTATATTATGCAACAATTTTGGAATTTTTGTATGAAAATCCAAGTTCTATGTTTCAAGGAAATTTTCATTTGAAAAGTAATGAATTGTATTGTAATTCTCATTTATGTGTTTCTTAAGAATCTATTTTGAAAGAAAAGATTTTGCATGACTGTCATGATGCACCTTTCTCTGCACATCATCGTGGTTTTTCTAGGACATATGATAAAGTGAAAGCTTCATATTACTGGTCATGTATAAAATATGACATTAGAATGTATGTGAAAGAATGTTTGAAATGTCAATAGGTTAAGGCTGAATTTAAGAGGAGTCCTGGTATGTTACAACCATTAGATGTGCCCGATAAAAAATGGGAATCCATCTCCATGGATTTCCCTATAACCAGAAGTGGGCATGATGCCATCTTTGTTGTTGTGGACTATCTTACAAAGATGGCACATTTTCTTCCCATAAGAAAAATTGATACAGCTATGCATGTTGCTAAACTTTTCATAAAAGAAGTTTTTAGGTTACATGGTATACCTAAAAGTATAATTTCTAATAGGGATGCAAAGATTACATCTAATTTTTGGAAAGCAAAATTTCAATCCATGGGAAAAGAATGATGCATGAGTACTGCATTCCATCCTTAAACTGATGGTGAGACTAAGAGGGTTAACCACGTGCTTTAGGATATGTTACGTATGTATGTAAATAATAAGCAGAACAATTGGACTGAGTATTTGCCTCTTGTTGAGTATGCATATAATAGTGCATGTCATTCGCCTATTACTATGACACCCTTTGAAGAAATGTATGGCTATAATTGTTTGCTACCTCGTTTGTTTTTTAATCCACAAAATTAGGTTGAGATTTCCAAACAAATGCTTGAAAACATGGATTTGGAGCTGAATAAGGTAAAGAAGAACATTAGAGATGCGTAGAAACATCAGAAGTTATATCATGATCTCAAAACAAGATGCTTGGAATTTAGAAAAATCATATAGTTTCTTTTGAAAGTGGATCCTTCTAAATCAGATCTTGTTTTAGGCAAAGATCGTCCATTGCCTCCACGTTATGCTGGTCCTTTTAAAGTTTTAAAGAAAGTTGGTTATGTTGCATATTTACTTGATCTGCCTACCACTTTGAAACTTTATCCACTTTTCCAAAGTTGGATTACTTAAAAAGTATGTTCCTAATGCTGATCACATTTTGCAGGACAAATCTAAGTTGAAGGAAGATGCCACTTTTGAGCTTGAACCAGAAGTTGTAATGGATAGGAGAATTAGACATCTTAGGAATCCTGAAATAGTAGAAGTTTTAATTTAAGTGGTTTGCATATCCTATTGAAGATTCGACATGGGTTGGTTTGGATGAGTTTATGGAACATTATCCTTCTTTCCAACTCTGAGGATAGATTTCTTAAAAGAGGGGGAGATTTTTAAGATACCACATTGATTTTCCAAGAACAAATTGTAGATAATAATGAAATTTTATGTTTAGGATATTCTGATCATATATGCAAAATTTTGTAGCTATACGTTTTCACACACTCTCTCTCTAAAAAGTTTTCGCATGAAATTTGTGTGTTAAATTTGAGCATGAAGATGAAGGAATGAGAAAAAGTGTTGTATGAGAGAAAGGTAGAGGATCCTTAGTAGAAAAACTTTACCTGATTGAATTTTTTGTAGTCCCTATGTTCTATGTCTCATTTAATTGCATGAAGATAGGTTAATGAAGAGATTTTTCATGTTTTTTCATCTCTCTCTAGAATTTTCAATTTTGGAGGGCTCAAAAGTGATATTTGGAAACAAATTTGGACGTAAGGCATCTCTAACACTATTGTACAGATTGAAGAACTTAATAGTTTTGCGTCTCACAAGCTTAAGCTAATTCCTCACCATTTTTGAGTTACAGGGCTTGGATTCATGTTCTCAGATTTAGAAAATGCACATGGGTATGTGGGTTATTTTGGGTGATTGACATATGTGTGAGGAGTATGTTGCAGGGATCACCTCTATTTTTGCAGGTACAATTCTTGAGGTGGACATGAAAAATAGACACATGGGTGGTCTGGAAGTCTTGCATGAGAGCAATAAGTTTTTACACACTCTCTCTAGAAAGTTATCACATGACATTTGTGTGTTAAATTTGAGCATGAAGATGAAGGAATAAAAAAAAGTGTTGGATGAGAGAATGGTAGAGTACCCTTAGTAGAGAAACTTTACCTGATTTAATTTTTTATAGTTCCTAGGTTCTATATCTCATTTGACCGCATGAAGATAGGTCAATGAAGAGATTTTTTCATGTTTTTTCATCTCTCTCTGGAATTTCCTATTTTGCAAGGCAAAAGTGATATTTGGCAGAGGATTTGAACCTAAGGCATCTTTAACACTATTGTGTAGATCGAAGAAGTGAGAATTTTTATGTCTCACAAGCTTAAGACAATTCCTCACTCTTTTTGAGTTATAGGGCTTGGAAAAGTTCCATTTTTTGACACTTAAAAAAAAGAGAAGCCTTGATTCATCTTATTCATGTTCACAGATTTAGAAAATGCACATGGGTATGTGGGCCATTTTGGGTGATTGACATATGTGTGAGTGTGTTGTTCGGATCACCTCTATTTTTGCACATACAACTCTTGAGGTGGACATGAAAAGTAGACACATGGATGGTCTGGAAGTGTTGCATGAGACATGCAAAAAGACACTATCTTGGAGCATGCAAATTCTAGGAGTGCATGCCTAGGAAGGCATATTGGAGGTGTGATGGCAAAAGGTGGAGATCCAAAAAATGAAGACTAAGAGATAAGGAGGGATTATGGTCATGTATTAATCACAATCATTTTCAGCTTGTATGATTGAGATTGAGATTGAGATTGGGATTGAGATTGCGATGGTGATTGCGATTGGGATTGAGATCAGCTCAGGGGTGGTCCGTTGGATAAGGCTTCACATTGAGGCTATTTGATAGATTTTATAAGGTAGATCAGAACTACTTGTAATTCTACATAGATAATAAAGTTTTGTCTCTCTCTTCTTGCTCTGCGCATACTCTGTTTTTTCTTCCTTATATCTTCTTGTGCTGAAGTCTAGTATTCTGTGTGGGATTATGATTGAAGAGTAGGAGAATTGTTACAAGTGGTATCAGAGCGGAGTTGGATTCTGGGACAAGATGATCGCTATGAAGAAGAAGATAGAAGAGCAAGATGAGCTTATACGTAGATTGAATGCATAATTACATAAAGAAAGATCCAACAAACATAAAGAGGGTACTACAAATGCTTTCATGGACCTCAATGATGAAGGTGGTAATCGTGCGGGCACATCGAATGCACATAGAGCTTGATGACAATGTGATGCTGAAGACAATGATGATATAGGAGAGTTTGCACTTAAGCATATGTTTAAAAGAGCAAAAATAAATGAGGTTGATCGTGAGAAGAAAATTGGAGAGGATCTTGAAGCATGGATTGACGAGCTTGAAGATTTCTTTGATCTCCGCATGATAGTGAACAATCAAAGGCAAAGTTGGCAATTTTGCATCTGCGAGGAGTCACTAAATTGTGGTGGAAATCATACATGGAGACAAGATCAGTGAAGGTCCGATCCTCTCGAAAGAGTTTCGAGAGCAACAAGAGAATCATTATTGTTCTCCACATTATCAGATGGAAAAGAAAATGGAATTCTACTTCTTCACGCAACATGAGGATATTAGACATAACTTTTCTGTTGAAGAATACAAGGAAAAGTTTGTGCGTTTACATAAGTATGCACTAGAAGTTTCTAGAGATGCCTTGAAGAGCAAATTTATTGAGGGTTTGCAAGAAGAACTTCACTATCAAGTAAAGGAGTCTGGATGTGTAGATTTTCTTGATGCGATCACAAAAGCAAAAAACTTTGAGAAGATGGAGAAGTTTACTATGAAAAAGACATCCAAATCAAGGTCTTTCCCAATAGGACATCCACCCCCAAGAACTATTTCAATAAATCAAAATGGATAGAGATTCACTACGTCTATTAATGGTCAAGGAGGGCAAACAAAACTAAAGCAGATTTATACACTTGAGAAGCAAGAAACTATGATTTCTTGGAGCGGGCTAAAAGATTGGGACTTTGCTTTTGATGTGGAGAATAGGGACATCGCACTTTTGAATGTCCAAACAAGGCTATCAACTATTCTATGCAGGCAAAGATAGCTCATCTACAAGAGGAAAACATAATGATTGAGGAAGAAGATGATCAAGGTAAGTTGTTCTAACCCTAGAATTCAATGCACGACAACTTCTTCTCATTCGAGAGCATTGGTGATTAGGATTATGGGGGACATATCCTCACATAAGGTTAGTTTCTTGATTAATTCAGGTAGTACAAATTGTTTCCTTTCACTTAAGTTGGTAGAGTGTTCAGGATTGCATATTGAGATGCAAATCAAAAGACCTGTAGAGATGGTTAATAATAGGATACACTATACTAGAGGCTATATTGAGAATCTTGATTTTGTATTAGGTAAACATAAGTTTTTGGGTACCTTCCATGTAATTTAAATGAGAGAATGTGATGTAATCATTGGAATGGACTGGTTAATTTATAACAGTGTCATGATTGATTGTGAAAGTGGGATCCTTACTTTGAAAATAGAGGGGAAGGAACATCGTCTTGTAGGCAAGTGCAATTTAGGTTTTTCTCTTATTTCTGCTGTAAAGTTGATTAGGGGTATTTGAGAGGGTTGTGAGACATATTTTGTGTATGTGAATGTCCTTTAGGAGAAGAAGAAATACCCGAATATGTTAGAAAAATTTTATATGAGTATGCAGATGTATTTCTTGATGATTTGTCGGGCATGCCTCCTCCTAGGAAAATTGACCATGCTATAGATCCCTATCCAATAAGTGAGCCTCATTTGAGAGCACCTTATAAGTTCAATATTGATGAATTAAAAGAGTTGAAGTTTCAACTGGATGATCTATTGAAGAAGGGGTTGATAAGTCCTAGTCTTTCACCTTGGAGAGCACGTGTTCTATCTCAGAAGAAGAAAGATGGCTCATACAAACTTTGTATCGACTATAGCAGATTGAACAAGAAGACCATAATGAAAAAGTATCCACTTCCACACATAGATGAATTGCTGAATCAATTGAGTGGTGCCACAATATTCATTAAAATTGACTTAAGATCAAGGTATCATCAAATTAGAGTAAAGTTTGAGGACGTACCCAAAACCGCTTTTATAACACAATATGGTCATTATGAGTTTAGAGTTTTGACTTTTGGATTGACAAATGAGCCTCCAACATTTTTGTGTTTGATGAATAATGTGTTTCATGAATATCTCAATGAATTTATTTTAGTTTTTCTTGATGATATGCCTGTGTATTCTAAGGATGATGATGAACATGCATTGCATCTCAAGAAGACTTTACAGAAACTCAGAGAGCATAAACTATATGCAAGCCATTTATTGTTACATGTGATGCTAGTGGAAGTCAAATCGGATGTGTACTTTCACAAGAAGGAAGGGTACTGGCTTATGAGTCGAGGAAACTAAGGAAACATGAATTACACTATACCACACATGACTTGGAAATGTTGATATATTTAGGTAGTGATGTGTGTGAACACACTAGGACCGCCGGGGCACTTTTTTCCCTCTTTAGGAGGTTTTTTTCCCTCGGCTTGTATATATGCCTATTGCCCTAATGGGCTACTTATCTTTGTACATTCTCTAGTAATACATTCACTATTGTGTGTTTGTGCTCCAAGCTTCTTCTTCTTCCTTGTGCTGTTCGTGTGCTTTCGCAAACATCTATCTCCAACAATTGGTATCAGAGCAGGTCGTCGCTTCATCTAGGGCGCCGTCGACACTCCTCCGTTTTGCAGTCTTAGATTCGCATGAGATTTGGTGAGCATACTCAGGGTATTTCAGAGACCAAAACAGGGTGTTTCGACCTCCGAACGCACTATCAAAGTGCTTGTGCAGGCTATTTCGTCTTTTTGTGCCAAAGATATATACCAGTTTTTGTTCGCCAGTTTAAGCGTCTCGAAGTCTGCTACAGGTCTAGCAGAACTCGTCTGGGCAGTTTTGTTCAACTTTTTGAGATACAGTCAATTTTTTGCATCAAGGTATTTTAGTCACCGGCCATGGCTGAAAGCAGTGATGTATTCCGTATGTTGGCTGTTGAGGATAAGTTGGATGGTACCAACTACCCATTGTGGGCTTATATGATGCGACATGTATTGGTTGCAAAAGGATTATGGAACATTGTGCAGGGTGTTGAAAGACGTCCTATTACACCTCTGACTACAGGTACTACAAATACATGTGATGGAGCTGATGAAGATGGTGTCGAAGATGATATTCCGCAGATTCCTGTTCGTGCTGCTGTTTCTGCTGCACCTATTGCAGAGCAGATTCGCTGGGATGGTAGAGATTCCCAGGCACATGCATTGATAGCTTTGTCTGTCAAACGTGCCATTATTCCTCATATTCGCTCCTTCAGAACAGCTAAGGATGCTTGGGATACACTTACCACATTGTACCAAGCTAGGAATGAGGCTCGTGTTGCTTACCTCCGAAAACAGTTGGAGAGCGAGCACATGAATGAAGGTGATTCTATGGACAGTTTCCTAACGAAGATCAAAGACTTGAAGGAACAGTTGATTTTTGCTGATGAGGTTATACCAGATAGCTCACTTGTGCAGACCGTTCTCAATGGTCTTCCTGATTCATATCAGAGTTTTGCTTCTACTCTTCGGTTGATGATGAAAGGCAATCCAAATGCCTTATCATTTGAGGAGTCAGTCTCTGTTCTGTTGCAGGAAGATCAGTCCAGGCAAAACAGGTCCATTATGCGGGTTGGAGATCAAGCTTTCCTAGCTAGTCAGAAGGGCAAAGGAAAATGGAGCTCTTCAACTAGTAAGCAGAAATCTGCTAATTTTGCATATTCGAAGAAGGAAGATAAAGATGAGAAGAAATTAGAAAAGCAGAAATTGTTTTGTAAGTACTGTAAAGGGAATGATCATATCATAAAGAACTATCCAAAACTGGCTACTAAAGAGGCAAAGAAGAAAGAGGCTGGAATGGTTGTTGCAGAGGCCTCTATACCGAAAACAGAGTCTGCAAATCTTGTGCAGGAAGAAGAATGGGCGTTTACTACTATCTACAATTTTGACCCATCTTCTCATGAGCAGTGCATGTCAGCAGTAGACTCAGATGTCTGGTATTTTGACAGTGGGGCAACCAAACATATTACCTCGCAGTGCAGTTTCTTCTCTTCACTCGAGCCTGCCTCTACAGGGAATACTGTTACATGCGCCAACAACTCCTCTTATCCTGTTATGGGAGTTGGTAAGATCGTTTTGACTACTGCTGATGGTAGTTCTTTCACTTTGTCAGATGCTTTATTTGTGCAAGGGATCAAGAAGAATCTGTTATCAGTTTCTGCATTAGCCAAGATTGGCTTGGTTGTGAAATTTGTTGATGATAGATGTACAGTTCATGATCTGTCAAATGGCGATGTTATTATTGCTTCTGGCATTTTATGTCGTGGGCTGTATAAGCTCATAGACTATGAAAGATCTGTGAATGATTCGGCATGTGCAGTTCATGATTCTCAGGCTATGTCAGATGCAAAGCTTTGGCATGCATGCTTTGGTCATCTGAATTTTGCTAGTTTGCTACGCCAGTAGAAATCTGAAATGGTGTCCTCTTTGCCCAAAGTTGAGGCCCCTGGAAAACATGTTTGTGAAGGCTGTATTTTGGGCAAAATGCAGTGTTCCTCCTTTCCAAAAGATGGTTCAGTTTGGGCTACACAGAAATTGCAGCTTGTACATAGTGATGTCTATGGTTCTATGCAGACACCCTCTTTTGGAAATTACCTTTACTTCGTGACTTTCATTGATGATTTTTCCAAGCATGCATGGGTATATCCACTCAAAGTAAAGTCCGAAGTGTTCATGTGCTTTAAACAGTTTTTGGTTTTGGTTGAAAATCTGTCAGCATGTAAAATGGGCACCCTCTGTTCTGATCGAGGGGGGGAATATATGTCTTCTGATTTTAATGCATTTCTGGCTGAACGTGGGATAAAACACCAGTGTACAGTGCCGTATACACCTCAACAGAATGGAGTTGCTGAACGAAAGAACATGTCACTCATGGAGATGGCGAGGTGCATGGTCAAGAGTCAGGCTTTACCACATAGTTTTTGGCTTGAGGTTGTCATGTGTGCAACATATGTACTGAACAGGTGTCCCACTAAAGCGCTGCAGTCTATCACTCCATATGAGGCTTGGCATGACCGCAAGCCATCTGTTGCTCATCTGCATGTTTTTGGTTGTTTGGCATATGCACTAGTGCTTGAACAACATCGCAGAAAATTGGATGATAAGTCAGTAAAATGTATTTTTGTTGGGTACAATTCTGAAAGTAAAGGCTATCGTCTGTATCATCCATAGACTAAACACATTCTGGTTAGCTGTGATGTTGTCTTTGTGGAAGATGCTATTCAGCCATTGCTTTCATGTACTAAGGAGACATCTGTTAGCTCTAAAGACATGTATGATACTTTGATGCCTCTTTTTACAGGTGGACAGTCTAGTGCTGGTCCTAATGAGGCAACTTCTGAGCCTTTGCAGGTTTCATATGATGATGCAGATCATTCCATTTCTGATGCAGATTTACATGATGCACTTGTTGATGAGAGAGCTGATATTGAGCAGGCAAAAACTATGCCAAAATGGCTGGTACAGACTTTGCGTGACAGTAAATTAGATGCACCTTTTTGCTATCGTACTCGTTCATAGTGCCTCCTTTGCATCAGATTGCTATGCTATGGCTGCGTCTAGTCTTTGTGATGAGAATGAGCCTGTTTCTTTTGATGAAGCACAAAATTCAGAAAATTGGATGGCTGCTATGCAATCTGAATATGATGCTATAATGAAGAATGGTACATGGTCTTTATGTGACTTGCCTCCTGGCAAGAAGGCCATTGGCACTAAGTGGGTATACAAGTTGAAGCGTAAACCTGATGGTACAGTTGACAGGTATAAGGCTAGGCTTGTTGCAAAGGGTTATGCACAGGAAAGAGGCATTGATTTTGATGAGACCTTTGCACCTACATGTCGTATGACTACTGTTTGGAGCATTTGTGCACTTGCAGCCCATCATGGTTGGAATGTACATAAGTTGGACATTAAAACAACATTTCTGAATGGTGACTTGCATGAAGAAGTGTATGTTTTTCAGCCCCGTGGCTTTGTGCAGAAAGGGCATGAAAACCAGGTGTGTAGGTTAAAGAAGGCATTATATGGTTTAAAGCAAGCACCACGTGCTTGGTATGAGAAGATACATGCCTATCTGGTTGCACATGGTTTTGAGAACAGTCCAACTAAAAGCACCTTATATGTTAAGCGTGCTAATGATGTGCTTCTGATCATTGTTGTCTATGTTGATGACATGCTGCTCACTGGTCCTATTGAGAAGCATATTGCTGATTTCAAGGCTGATTTGCATGCCTCATTTGAGATGTCTAATTTGGGGCATTTGCATCACTAGTTGGGCATTCAATTTATGCAAGTTGATGGTGGAATGGCTTTGTGTCAAACGAAATATATTGACACATTATTGCAACGTTTTGGCCTTGAAGACTGTAAGCCTATTGCCACTCCTATGGAGACAGGTTTAGGATTGAGTCTTCATGATGCTGGAGATGCATTTGATGCTGTTCTCTATCAGCAAGCTGTTGGATGCTTGATTTACTTATGCCTTACTCGGCCAGATATTCAGTTTGCTGTCTCACAGATGAGCAGGTTTATGCATTGCCCAGGAGTCACGCATTGGAAGGTGGTTAAGCGCATCTTTCGCTACTTGAGTGGTACTCGGCTACTTGGGTTTTTTATCCCAAGGGGGGATCACTACGGCCAGATTTGCATGCTTTTTCTGACTCAGATTGGGCTGGTTGCTATGACACTCGTGTGTCCACCAGTGGTTTTTGCTTCATGCTTGGTTGCTTATGTATATCTTGGTTGAGCAAGAAGCAGCCTACTTTGGCCACTTTCAGTTGTGAGGCTGAGTATAGGGCAGCTTTCACAACGATTGTTGAGTGTGTGTGGCTCAGACGCCTTATGGCTGATTTCGGTGTTGGTCAGTCCTCTGCCACCACCATCTTCACTGACAGTCAGAGCGCATTGGCAGTTGCGAGGAACCCTCTGTTCCATGCTCACACTAAGCACATTGAGGTGCATTATCACTATGTCAAGGAGAGGTTCTCTGCTGGGGAGATTAGCTTGGCATATGTGCCCACGCAGGAGAACATTGCAGACCTTTTCACGAAGGCTCTGCCTAGGGAGAAGTTTGAAGCTTTCCGCAAAGCTTTGGGCTTACTTCCTTTTGTGGAGTGATTTCCACATAGCTTGGCGCTTCCTTATACATGAGTGCCAGCTCCTTTTTCACCGCATCACTCCCAGGGGGGATTTGTTGATATATTTAGGTAGTGATGTGTGTGAACATACTAGGACCGCCAGGGCACTTTTTTCCCTCTTTAGGAGGTTTTTTTCCCTCGGCTTGTATATACGCCTATTGCCCTAATGGGCTACTTATGTTTGTACATTCTCTAGTAATACATTCACTATTGTGTGTTTGTGCTCCAAGCTTCTTCTTCTTCCTTGTGCTGTTCGCGTGCTTCCGCAGACATCTATCTCCAACAAGAAATGCTTGCAATTGTTCATGCACTTAAACATTTGGAGACACTTATTGCTTGGAGTAACTTTTGTATTAAGAACAGATCATCAAAGCCTTAAATATATCTTTACTCAATGCTTACTTAACAACAGACAAAAATGATGGATCAAATTGCTAAGTGAATATGACTTTGATATTAAATACTTAGCAGGAAAAGAAAACAAAGTGGCTGATGCTTTGAGTTAAAAACCTTCATGCAATTCAATATCTATTTTATCTTATGATTTTGATATTAAAAGAGAATTAAAAGAAGATTTATATTATGCAAGAATTTTGGAATTTTTGTATGAAAATCCAGGTTCTATGTTTCAAGGAAAATTTCATTGGAAAAATAATGAATTGTATTGTAATTCTCGTTTATTTATTTCTTCATAATCTATTTTGAAAGAAAAGATTCTGCATGACTGTCATGATGCACCTTTGTCTGCACACCCTGGTTTTTCTAGGAGTTATGCTGAAGTGAATGCTTCATATTACTGGTCGAATATGAAATATGACATTAAGAGATATGTGAAAGAATAGTTGAAATGTCAACAAGTTACAACTGAATTGAAGAGGAGTCCTGGTATGTTACAACCATTAGATGTGCTTGATAAAAAATAGGAGTTCATCTCCATGGATTTCATAACAAAGTTGCCTGTGACTAGAAGTGGGCATGATACCATCTATTGTTATGGACATTCTTACAAAGATGACACATTTTCTTCCCATGAAAAAAACTGATACAACTATGCATGTTGCTAAACTTTCCATAAAAGATGTTTTTAGGTTACATGGTGTACCTAAAAGTATAATTTCTGATAGGGATGCAAAGTTTACATCTAACTTTTGGAAAGCAACATTTCAATCCATGGGAACAACATTACACATGAGTACTACATTTTATCCTTAACTGATGGTGAAACTGAGAGGGTTAACTGGGTGCTTAAGGATATGTTACATTTGTATGTAAATGATAAGCAAAACAATTGGAATGGTTATTTGCCTCTCATTGAGTATGCATATAATAGTGCATGGAATTCGTCTATTCATATGACACCTTTTGAACCAATGTATGGCTATAAATGTTTGGTACCTCATTTGCTTTTTAATGCACAAAATCAGGTTGGGGTGTCCAAACCAATGCTTGAAAACATGGATTTGGAGCTGAATAAGGTAAAGAAGAACCTTAGAGATTCATAGAAACATAAGAAGTTATATCATGATCTCAAAAAGAGACCCTTGGAATTTAGAACAAATAATCTAAGGTTTTTTTGAAAGTGAATCCTTCTAAATCAAATTTGGTTTTAGGCAAAGATCGTTGATTGTCTCCACGTTATGTTGGTCCTTTTAAAATCTTAGAGAAAGTTGTTTCTGTTGCATATTTACTTGATCTACCTAACACTTTGAAAATTCATCCAGTTTTCCATGTTGGATTACTTAAAAAGTATGTTCCTAATGGTGATCACGTTTTGCAGGACAAATCTAAGTTGAAGAAAGATGCCACTTTTGAGCTTGAACCAAAAGTTGTAATGGATAGGAGAATTAAACATCTTAGGAATCATGAAATAGTGGAAATTTTAGTTAAGTAGTTTGCATATCCTATTGAAGATTCAAGATGGGTTGGTTTGGATGAGTTTATGGAACATTATCCTATTTTCTAGATCTGAGGACAGAGTTTCATGTCTGCAAAATTTGTAGCAATAAGTTTTTACACTCTCTCTCTAGAAAGATGTCGCATGAAATTTTTGTGTTGATTTTGCATGTATAGTTCTTGAGGTGGACATGAAAAGGAGATGCATGGGTGGTCTGGAACTCTTGCATGAGACATGCAAAAAGATGCTATGTTGGAGCATGTAGATTCTACAAGCGCATGTCTAGGAAGGTGTGATTGGCATTAGGGGTAAAAAGGAACCTTGCATGGGCCTTGTAAGGATTCCTAACTTTTAGGGTTTAAAAAGCTTAAACAAGGAGATTAAAGCGTTAGAAAAAACCACTGGTGGTATTTTGAAATAAAATAATATTTGATATACTATTTTATTTCAATCCTCAAAGGGAATATTTTTTGGCCTTTGGATGCTTGAAATTGATGGCCAATATTAAATTGGATGAAGGGCAATAGAGAGAAGACTTGAAAATACTTCCGAGTGGGGACAATCTCATGCATAAAAAATGCACACCCTCTGCATGTTTTTGGGCCATTGGATTGACCTTAGTCTAAGGGACCCCTTGATTTGGGGCTGATGTTAACTTTGGATATGATATAATCTGTTGGATCTTTTAGTAATCCAAGGGAGAACGATAAAAGGCACATTTTTGTACATGAGCATCACTCTCAGCCTTTGGATGAAGAAAGAATCCAATGGATAGGATCTAAGATGCCTTCTTGACAATGCATGGGAGTGGGGACAATCTCTCACACGTGAATATGCATATTTCTGCATGAGTTTCGACCATTGGAATGACCTTAATCCAATGAATCCCCGCATTCTGGGCTAATCTCATTTTCGTATGTCATATGAGCCATCGGATCTGCTAGAAATCCAAGGGAGGAGGATAAAATGCACACTTCTCTTCATGGGCATCATTCTTAACCTTTGGATCAAGGTAGAATCCAATGGTTAGCATCCAAGGTGCCTTTTTCATGAGGTGGCACATCTCAACCATCAGATGCAAAGCAAGTCCAAGGGTCCATAACCAAAGGTGCCTTTTTGAAAAGGAAATCAATCTCATCCATTGGATATAAAAGGAATCCAAAGGCCCAAGTGCACAGACACCTTGAATTTGGCCATTCAACATGAACCTTTGGACCTTTAAGCCAAATCAAGGGCTATTATTCATTCTAAGACTTTCAAAACCATTCAAATGTATAAAACCAAGAGTTCTAGGTCGTTTCTTCCTCTTTGACAACACAAAAACAAGGGAACGCTATGCCTAGTCTATGTCGTTAAGGAACTAGATGCATCCACCACGCTCTTCTCATTGGTTCATCACTAACCACTCTTTAATTTAAAAGGCCCATGCAGGGTTCATTTTTTCCCCTAATGGTCATGCGCTGGTGAAAGGTGGAGATCCAAAAGACGAAGACTGAGAGATAAGGAGGGAATATGGTCATGCATTGATCACGATCATTTTTGGCTTTTGTGATTGAGATTGAGATTGAGATTGGGATTAAGATTGTGGGCGTGATTGGGATCGAGATTGAGATTAGATCAGGAGTGGTCAGGTGGATGAGACTTCACATTGAAGTTATTTGATAGATTTTATCACGTAGATAAAAAATGCTTGTAAATTTGCACAGATAATAAAGTTCTGTCTCTCTCTTCTTGTTCTACCTTAAAGAGCAAAATTATTGAGTGTTTGCAGGAAGTTCATTCACTATCAACTAAAGGGGATCGGGTGCATAGATTTTCTTGATGCAATCGCAGAAGAAGAAAACTTTGAGAAGATGGAGAATTTTACTATGAAAAAGGCATCCAAATCAAGGTAAATCCCAACATGACATCGATCCCCAAGAACTATTTCAACAAATCAGAATGGATAGAGATTGACTAACTCTATTAATGGACAAGGAGGGAAAACTAAACTGAAGTCAAATGATACACTTCAGAAGTAAGAGCCTGTGCATTGGCAATGTGATTCTGATTTCTTGGAATGGGCTAAAAGATTGGACTTGGCTTTCGATGTGGAGAACAAGGATATGGAACTTTGGATGTCCAAACAAGGCTATCAACCGTTCTATGGAGGCAAAGATATCTCATCTACAAGAGGAAAACATAAAAATTTAGGAAGAAGATGATCAAGTGTTCTAACCCTAGACTTCAATGCATGTCAACTTTGTCTCATTCAAGGGCATCAGGGATTAGGATTATGGGGGACATATCCTCACATAAGGTTAGTTTCTTAATTGATTTGGGTACTACAAACTGTTTCCTTTCAATTAAGTTGGTAGAGGCTTTAGGATTGCATATTGAGATGCAAACCAAAAGACCTGTATCGATGGTTAATTGTAGGATACACTATACTTAAGGATGTATTGAGAGTCTTGATTTTAAGTTAGGTGAACATGAATTTTTGGGTACCTTCCATGTACTTGAAATGAGCGAATGTGAAGTAATCATTGGAATGGACTTGTTAATTCATAATAGTTTCGTGATCTATTGTAAAAGTGGGATCCTTACTTTGAAAATAGAGAGAAAGGAACATCATCTTGTAGGCAAGTGCACTTCACATTTTTCTCTTACTTTTGCTATAAAGTTGATTAGAGGTATTCGAGAGGGTTGTGAGACATATTTGGTGTATGTGAATGATACCTTTAGGAGAAGAAGAAAGAAGAAGAAATACCTGAATATGTTAGAAAACTTTTATACGAGCATGCAAATGTATTTCTTGATGATCTGTTGGGCATGCCTTCTACAAAAATTGACCATGCGATAGACCTCTATCAAGGAAGTGAGCCATATTCGAGAGCACCTTATAGGCTCAATATTGATGAATTTAATGAGTAGAAGCTTCAACTGGATGATCTATTGAAGAAGGGGTTGATAAGACCTAGTGTTTCACCTTGGGGAGCACCTGTTCTGTTTCAAAAAAAAAGAAAGAAAACTCATACAGACTTGGTATCGACTATAGGGGATTGAACAAGAAGACTATTAAGAACAAGTATCCACTTCCATGAATTGCTAATTCAATTGAGTGGTGCCACAGTATTCACTAAAATCGACTTAAGATCAGGGTATCATCAAACTAAAGTAAAGTATAAGGAGGTACCCAAAACCACTTCTAGAACACGATATGGTCAGTATGAGTTCACAGTTTTGCCTTTTGGATTGGCAAATGTTCCTCTAACATTTATATGTTTGATGAATAATGTGTTTCATGAATATCTCGATGAATTTATTTTAGTCTTTCTTGATGATATTTTTGTGTATTCTAAGGATGATGATGAACATGCATTGCATCTCACGAAGACTTTACAGAAACCCAGAGAGCATAAACTATATGGTAAGATGAGTAAATGTTTTTTTGCAAAGGGGAAGTGACTTATTTGGGGGAGTCGTTTCCAAGGAAGGGAGTCACATAGATCCTGCGAAAGTTAAAAGTATAGTTGACTGGCCTACACCCAAATGTGTAAGAGATGTGAGAAGCTTTCTTGGTTTGGCACAATATGAGAAGGCACACATTAGAGAGTTTTCCCAAATTGCAAATCCTCTTACAAAATTGACAAAGAAAAATAGAGATTTCACGTGGAATGATGAGTGTGAAAATGCATTTAAAGAATTAAAACAAAACATTATTGAAAACTATGTACTAAAAATAACTCAGCTAGGGAAGCCATTTATTGTTGCATATGATGCTAATGGAAGTCAAATCGGATGTGTACTTTCACAAGAAGCAAGGGTAGTGGCTTATGAGTCAATAAGACTAAGGAGACATGAATTAAACTATACAACACATGACTTGGAAATGCTTGCAATTGATCATGCACTTAAACATTGGAGACATATTGCTTGGAGTAAAGTTTGAACTAAGAACGGATCATCAGTGCCTTACATATATCTTTACTCAACCCTTGCTTAACAATAGACAAAAATGATGGATTGAATTGCTAAGTGAATATGATTTTGATATTTAATACTTTTAGCAGGAAAAGAAAACAAAATGATGCTTTGAATCATAAACCTTCATGCAATTCAATTTCTATTTTATCTTCTGATTTTGATATTAAAAGAGAAGTGAAAGAAGATTTATATGATGCAAAAATTTTGGAATTTTTATATGAAAATCCGAATTCTATGCTTCAAGCAATATTTTGTTTGAGAAATAAGGAATTGTATTGCAATTCTTGTTTATGTATTTCTTCATAATCTATTTGAAAGAAAAGATTCTCCAGGACTATCATGATGCACCTTTCTCTCCACACCCTGGTTTTCTAGGACTTATGCTAAAGTGAAAGCTTCATATTACTCGCCGCATATGAAATATGACATTAGGAGGTATGTGAAAGAATGTTTGAAATGTCAACAGGTTAAGACTAAATTTAAGACGAGTCCTGGTATGTTACAACCATTAGATGTGTCTAATAAAAAATGGGAATCCATCTCCATGGATTTCATAACAAAGTTGCTTGTGACCAGAAGTGGGCATGATACCATGTTTGTTGTTGTGGACTATCTTACAAAGATGGCAGCTTTTCTTCCCATGAAAAAATTGATACAGCTATGCATGTTGCTAAACCTTTCATAAAAGAAGTTTTAAGGTTACATGGTATACCTAAAGGTATAATTTTTGATAGGGATACCAAGTTTACATCTAATTTTTGGAAGGAAACATTTCAATCCATGGGAACAGAATTACGCATCAGTACTGCATTTCATCCTCAAACTGATGGTGAGAATGAGAGGGTTAACCGGCTGCTTGAGGATATGTTACATACGTATGTAAATGATAAGCAGAACAATTGGACTGAGTATTTGCCTCTCATTGAGTATGCATATAATAGTGCATGGCATTCCTCTATTAATATGACACCTTTTGAACCAATGTATGGCTATAATTGTTTGCTACCTCATTCGCTTTTTAATGCACAAAATTAGGTTGAAGTATCTAAATAGATGCTTGAAAGCATGGATTTGGAGCTGAATAAGGTAAACAAGAACATTAGAGATGCACAGAAATGTCAAAAGTTATATCATGATTGCAAAAAGAGACCCTTGGAATTTAGAACAAATGATCTAGTTTTTTTGAAAGTGAATCCTTCTATATCAAATCTGGTTTTTAGGCAAAGATTGTTGATTGTCTCCATGTTATGTTGGTCCTTTTAAGATCTTAAAGAAAGTTGTTTCTATTGCATAGTTCCTTGATCTGCCTAACACTTTGAAAATTCATCCAGTTTTCCATGTTGGATTACTTAAAGAGCATGTTCCTAATGGTGATCATGTTTTGGAGGACAAATCTAAGTTGATGGAAGATGCCACTTTTGAGCTTGAACCAGAAGTTATAATGGATAGGAGAATTAGATATTAGTGATCGTGAAATAGTGGAAGTTTTAGTTACGTGGTTTGCATATCCTATTTAAGATTCAACATGGGTTGGTTTGGATGAGTTTATGGAACATTATCCCTCTTTCCAACTTTGAGGGTAGAGTCCTTAAAAGAGTGGGAGAATTGTAAGATACCACATTGATTTCCCAAAAAAAAAAATCTATAGGTAATAATGAAATTTCATGTTTAGGATATTCTGATCATGTCTGCAAAACTTTGTAGCAATAAGTTTTTAGAATCTCTCTTTAGAAAGTTATCGCATGAAATTTGCGTGTTAAATTTGAGAATCAAGATGAAGGAATCACAAAAAGTGTTGTATGAGAGAAACATAGAGTACCCTTAGTAGAGAAACTTTACCTGATTGAAATTTTTGTAGTTCCTATATTCTATGTCTCATTTGATCACATGAAGATAGGTTAATGAAGAGATTTTTCAAGTTTTTTCATCTCTCTCTAGAATTTCTGATTTTGCAAGGCTCAAAAGTAATATTTGGAAGTGGATTTGGACCTAAGGCGTTTGTAAGACTATTTTATATATCAAAGAACTCAATATTTCTTTGTCTCACAAGCTTAAGCTAATTCCTCACTATTTTTGAGTTACAGGGCTTGGAAAAGTGCCATTTTTTGACACTTAAAGGAAAAACTAGAAGCCTTGATTCATCTTATTCATGTTTGCAGATACGCACATGGCTATGTGGGTTATTTCGGGTGATTGATATGTGTGTGAGTGTGTTGCAGGGATATCAAATAGCTTCAATGTGAAGCCTCATCCACTCGACCACCCCCAAGCTCATCTCAATCCCAATCCCAATCACAATCACAATCTCAATCTGAATCTCACTCTCAATCTCAATCACAGAAGCCGAAAATGATCGTGACCAAGTAAATTTTTCTACTAAGGGTACTCTACCTTTCTCTCATACAACACTTTTTTTTATTCTTTCATCTTCATGTTCAAAATCAACACACAAATTTCATGCGACAACTTTTAGAGAGAGAATGTCAAAACTTCTTGCTTCAAAATTTTGTAGACATGATCAGAATATCCTAAACATAAGATTTCATTATTAACTATCCCTTTTTTTTGGAGAATCAATGTGGTATCTTACAATTCTCCCCCTCTTTCAAGAACTCTCTCCTCAAAGTTGGAAAGAAGGATAATGTTCCATAAATGCATCCAAACCAACCCATGTTGAACCTTCAATAGGATATGCAAACTACTTAACTAAAACTTCCACTATTTCACGATTCCTAAGATGTCTAATTCTCCTATCCATTACAACTTTTGGTACAAGCTCAAAAGTGGCCATCTTCCTTAAACTTAGATTTTTCCTCCGAACGTGATCAGCATTAGGAACATATGTTTTAAGTAATCCAACATGGAAAACTTGATGAATTTTCAAAGTGCTAGGAAGATCAGGTAAATATGCAACATAACCAACTTTCTTTAAGATTTTAAAAGGACCATCATAATTGTTGGAACATCAAGTTTATAATGTGCTTGAGGTTAATTTTATCTACATCAAAAAGCTATTGCTTGGATTATGTCAAAGGAATATCTGTTGGAGAGTTCTCTTTCTTATGCTCACTTATTGTATTTTTTAAAAAGATTTTTCATGGATCTTTTACCATTGTAAAAAGCCTTGAGATTTACACATGTAAACCTATAAAGAGAGAGCCCAAATTCCATGAATTTATGGTAGTTGAGTTTCAATCAATCAAGAAATCAATCACCCAAAAGTAGATCGAAATAGATCTTCACTTTTCCTAGATTGTAGGAAAGTGAATTGATTCCCTCCAACAACCATTCCCACCTTTACTTGAATTCTAAATCCACTTGTAGAAGTGGTGGAGCACTTCTAGAGTCTATTTTAAGACTTGAAAACACTTGTACAACACATGGAAGCAATATACATACACAACCATCATTGTCTTGCTCCTTCATTTTTTTGCATCATCTTCTTTGCCAACACTAAGCTTGGAGAGGCTAGTGCGCTCTCTGCAGAGCTCCAAAGTGGAGGAGACATGGATCATTGGAAAGTTATTAGTTTCTATTTTATGCTTCTAAATTTACATAGCATTTTAAATTATAGATTTGGAGAAATCTAAGTTTTTCTATCTTGGGGTCAATCTCTGCATATTCCTAAAAAATAGGGAGTACCACCATTCAGTGTCTGATTCATTCCTATAGGATATTTTTCTTATTCCTTTTAATTTTGTGCATTCTATACACTCAACCTAATGTGTATCATGACCATAAAAGTATTTTTTATAATCCTAATCATGGTGGTTGCTATGAGCATTTTAAGTTCATTGTCTCTTCCATAGATAGTATGTTTTTTGAGCTAGCCAATGTGCAAACCTATCTGTTTTGTATCAACTCTTTCTCCTTGATGCTCCAAAGTAAATAGTGCATTTATTGCACTTATCTCATGCCTATAAGGTTTATTTGAGTCTCCATAAGCTCAAGGGTAGGTCTTGTGCTGGTCGGCTCGACCAAACTTCATCGCTTCACAACTCACTTTTCTACCTCCTACAAGATTCTCCAAGTTCTTTTAGTGGTATCAGAGAAGATCAGGATGGGAAATGGCTTTCTCTCCATAATTGAGAAGCCAGATTGACACAACAACATGGCTTGGCGAATCAGAATGGAGGTCTATGTGAAAGGTAGAAATCTTTATGGAATTGGAGCAAGTGATGAAGCTATGGCTATTCCAAGATCCAAAGGAGGACCTACACAAGTGGAGACAAATAAGCTCACACTTTGGTGTGCAAGGGATGCTCAAGAAAGGTCGTACATATTAAACTCTATCTATGAATTTCTATTACTATATATTAGAGGATGCAAGACATCTCAGGAGACTATCTTTTTTGCTAGTACCAAAGCAAGAAAGAATCATCTTTGGAACAAGTTCAACCAAATGAAGAAGACACCTAAACAAACTATCACAGAGTTTGTTACCAAGGTCAAGGAGGTTGTGGATCAGTTAGCATCCATTGGAGAGCTGATTGAAGATGAGGCTATCATGAGGCAAATTCTCAATGGGATTTGAAGTGATAAGCAATGGCAATCTTTCACGAAAGCATATGATCTCATCATGGATGTGCAAACTCCAGACTTCAACATCTTTCTTGGACAACTCTTCAATCAATAGGCCAACATTAGCATAAAGGAAGGTAACTCCTATCATGGTAATTCAACTAGTGCCCTATATGTAGATAAGAAGGATAAGAAGCTGAAAGGCAAGAAGAAGGAAGAAGATGAAGAGGAGACTTCCCAAGCCAACTTCGTAAGCAGGAGCAAGTGGAAAGGGAAGAAGAAAGGACCAAAAGCATGACAAATCCAAAGGCCAGAATGTTCAACCTTGTGCCATCTCCGATAAGATTATCCACACCACTCAGAATTGTTGGTTCAATGGGAAGACCCAGACATGAAGTGGAAGAGGTGTATATGGCAACAATAAAGGCAGAGGTGGACACAACTTCAACAATAACAATAGAGGCTATAATAGAAGGGACTTCAACAATTATTCTGAAGATCAACCACATGAAAACTCATTGCTTCTTATGAATCTAAGCCACAAAGAAGGTAAAGAAGATGATCATTTGTTTTACATAGATTCCGTATGTTCAAATCATGTTGTAGGCAACATAATTTGCTATTCTATTTGATTTGGAAAGTCCAAAGCATATACATGAAGTACAAACAAGGGATGACACAAAGCACAATGTGGAGAAGATTGGTAATGTCAAAGCTTCTAATGGAAGGAAAAACATTCTAAGTAAGGTTCTCTATGTACCCACTATCACTAAAAACCTAATAAGTGTAGGCCAAATAGTTGAAAAAGGCTTGCAAGTTAGGTTTACCCAACATAGATCTTTTGTGGAAGATCCATGTCAAGGCTTCAAGAAGATAGCTAGAGGTGAGAGGTATATTCTATCCTTACTCTTCAGATTTGGATATCAAAATCTATTCAAATGTAGATTGGGCATGAGCTAAGGATGATAGAAGAAGTACTTCTGGTCATTTAGCATTTGCAAGTTCAAAGCTAGTGTCATGGAGTTCGAAGAAGCAACCTACAGTTGCTTTATCCTCAACGGAAGCAGAATACAGAGGTTTGACCATAGCAACTCAAGAGGCAATATGGTTAAAAGCATTGTATACAGATTTGGGACTTGTGAGTTCCAAACCTCACATATTTGGAGATAATGTAAGTTCCATGCATCTAGCGGCAAACCCTATTTTCCATGCGAGAACCAAACACATAGACATTCATTACCACTTCATCAGGGAGAAGCTCATGCCAAAGGAGATTGACATTTCTTTTGTTCCAACTGAAAAACAAGTAGCAGATATGATGATGAAGGCACTTGATGGAATAAAGCTTTGTAGATTCAAAGCTATGGACGGTATTCGACCTATTAGAGAATGAAGACTCAAGCATACTTTAGCTTGAGGGGGAGTTGTTGGAACATCAAGCTTACACTATGCTTGAGGTGAATTTGATCTACATCAAAAAGCTATCGCTTGGATTATGCGAAAGGAATATCTGTTGGAGAGTTCTCTTTCTTAATGCTCACTTATTGTATTTTTAAAAAAGATATTTCATAGATCTTTTACCATTGTAAAATCCTTGAGATTTTTACACACGTAAAAGTAGAAAGAGAGAGCCCAAATTCCACGAATTTGTGGTAGTTTAGTTGCAATCAATCAAGCAATCAATCACCCAAAAGTAGATCAAACTAGATCTTCACTTTTCCAAGATTGTAGGAAAGTGAATTGATTCCCTCCAACAACCATTCCCACCTTTATTTGAACTCTAAATCCACTTGTTGAAGTCGTGGAGCACTTCTAGAGTCTATATAAAGACTTGAAAACACTTGTACAATACATGGAAGCAATATACATACACTTGTGACCATCATTGTCTTGCTCCTTCATTTTTTTGCATCATCTTCTTTGCCAACACTAAGCTTGTAGAGGATGTTGGGATCTTTAAAGAGCTCCAAATTGAATGAACAATGACCCATTGGAAAGATATTAGTGTCTAGTTTATACTTGTAACTTTTCATAGAATTTGGTTTATTAGATTGAGAGAAATCTGATTTTTTTTGTTTCAGGGTCAATCTCTGCATATTCTCGAAAAATAGGAGGTACCACCATTGAGTGTGTGATTCATTCCTATAGCATATTTTGCTTATTCATTATACTTTGTGCATTCTATACACTCAATCCTATGTCTATCACTCCCATAAAAGGATTTTTTCCAAGTGTAATCATGTTGGTTGCTATGAGCATTTGAAGTTCATTGTCCCTTCCATAGATAGTAAGTTTTTTGAGTTAATCGATGTGAAAACCTATCTGTTTTGTATCGACTCTTTGACCTTGATGCTCCAAAGTACATAGTGCATTTTACTGTACTCATCGCATGCCTATAAGGTCTATTTGAGTCTCAATAAGCTCAAAGGTTTGTCTTGTGCTGATTGGTTGGACCAAACTTCATCGCTTTGCAACTCACTTTTCTACCTCCGACAATCTTCTCCAAGTTCTTTCAATAATGTGGAGACAATCAACGATATTTGCATAAAGCAGATTTGATTTCAAAGGATTCACTTTCAAAACTAGATCATTTGTTCTAAATTCCAAGGTTCCCTTTTTTATCTCATGATATAACTTTTGACGTTTTTGTGCATCTCTAATGTTTTTCTTTAGCTTATTCATCTCCAAGTCCATGTTTTCAAGCATCTGTTTGGATACCTGAAGTGGATTTTGTGCATTAAAAAGCGAATGAGGTAGCAAACAATTATAGCCATACATTGGTTCAAAAGGTGTCATATTAATAGAGGAATGCCATGCACTATTATATGCATACTCAATGAGAGGCAAATACTCAGTCCAATTGTTCTGCTTATCATTTACATACGTATGTAACATATCCTCAAGCAGCCGGTTAACCCTCTCATTCTCACCATCAGTTTGAGGATGAAATGCGGTACTCAAACATAATTCTGTTCCCATGGATTGAAATGTTGCTTTCCAAAAATTAGATGTAAACTTTGAATCCCTATAAAAAATTATACTTTTAGTTATACCATGTAACCTAAAAACTTCTTTTATGAAAAGTTTAGCAGCATGCATATCTTTATCAGTTTTTCTCATGGGAAGAAAATGTGCCATCTTTGTAAGACAGTCCACAACATCAAAGATGGTATCATGCCCACTTGTGGTCACCGTTGAAATTTCAAATGTTCTTTCACATAGCTCCTAATGTCATATTTCATATGCGGCCGATAATATGAAGCTTTCACTTTAGCATAAGTCCTAGAAAAATTAAGGTGTGCAAAGAAAGGTACATCATGACAGTCGTGTAGAATCTTTTCTTTCAAAATAGATTATGAAGAAACACATAAACAAGAATTACAATATAATTCATTGTTTATCAAATGAAATTTTCCTTGAAACATAGAACCTACATTTTCATACAAAAATTGCAAAATTCTTTCATAATATAAATCTTTTTTTGATTCTCTTTTAATATCAAAATCAAAAGATAAAATAGAAATTGAATTGCATGAAGGTTTACAACTCAAAGTGTCAACCAATTTGTTTTCTTTTCCTGCTAAATATTTAATATCAAAATCATATTCACTTAGCAAAATGATCCATCATTTTTTTCTATTGTTAAGTAAGGGTTGAGTAAAGATATATTTAAGGCTCTCATGATCCGTTCTTAATTCAAACTTTATTCCAAGCAATAAGTGTCTCCAATGTTTTAGTGCATGAACAATTGCAAGCATTTCAAAGTCATATGTTGTATAGTTTAATTCATGTTTCATTAGTTTCCTCGACTCATAAGCCACTACCCTTCCTTCTTGTGAAAGTACACATCCGATTTGACTTCCACTAGCATCACATGCAACAGTAAATGGCTTCCTTAACTGAGGTATTTTTTTGTACACAATTTTCAATAATTTTCTTTTTTAATTATCTAAATGCATTTTCACACTCATCATTCCATGTGAAATCTCAATTTTTTCTTTGTCAATTCTGTAAGAGGATTAGCAATTTAGGAAAACTATCTAATGTGTGCCCTCTCATATTATGCCAAACCAATAAAGCATCTCATATCTCTTACACATTTGGGTGTAGGCCAGTCAACTATGCTTTTAACTTTCTCAGAATCTATGTGAATCCCTTCCTTGCAAAAAAAAAATCCCCAAATAAGTCACTTTCCCCTTTGCAAAAAAACATTTACTCATCTTACCATATTGTTTATGCTCTCTAAGTTTTTGTAAAGTCTTCCTGAGATGAAAGCATGTTCATCATCATCCTTAGAATACACAAAATAATTGTCAAGAAAGACTAAAATAAATTCATCAAGATATTCATGAAACACATTATTCATCAAACACATAAATGTTGCAGGAGCATTTATCAATCCAAAAGGCATAACTATGAACTGATAATGACCATATCCTTTTCTAAAAGCGGTTTTGGGTACGTCCTCATACTTTACTCCAATTTGATGATACCATGATCTTAAGTTGATTTTACTGAATACTGTGGAACCACTCAATTGACTAAACAATTCATCTATTTGTGGAAGTGGATACTTGTTCTTAATGGTCTTCTTGTTGGATCCCTTATAGTCCATACAAAGTTTGTATGAGCCATCTTTCTTTTTCTAAAATAGAAGAGGTGCTCCCCAAGGTGAAACACTAGGTCTTATCAACCCCTTCTTCAATAGATCATCTAGTTGAGGCTTTAACTCTTTCAATTCATGAAATTTGAACCTATAAGGTTCTCTAGAATAAGGCTCACTTCCTGGATAGAGGTCTTTAGCATGGTCAATTTTCCTAGGAGGAGGCATGCCTGATAGATCATCATGAAATACATCTGTGTACTCATATAAACGTTTTGTAACATATTTTGGTATTTCATCTTCTTTCTTCTTCTTTTAAAGGTCATTCACATACACCAAATATGTCTTACAACCCTTCAAATTCCCCTTATCAAATTTATAGCAAAAATAGGAGAAAAACCTGAATTGCACTTACCTACAAGATGATGTTCCTTCCCCTCTTTTCTCAAAGTAAGTATCCCACTTTAACAATCAATCACAAAACTTTTATGAATTAACCAGCCCATTCAATGATTACATCATATTGTCTCATTTCAATTACATGGAAGGTGCCCAAAAACTTATGTTTACCTAACATAAAATCAAGATTCTCAATACAAGATTCTCAATACAGCCTCGAGTATAGTGTATCCTACCATTAACCATCTATACACGTTTTTTGGTTTGCATCTCAATATGTAATCCTAAAGCCTCTACCAACTTAAGTGAAAGGAAACAACTTGTACTACTCGAATCAATCAAGAAACTAACTTATGTGAGGATATGTCCCCCATAATCCTAGTCATTGATGCCCTTGAATGAGAAGAAGTTATCATGCATTGAAGTCTAGGATTGGAACACTTACCTTGATTATCTACTTCCTCAATCGTTATGTTTTCCTCTTGTAGATGAGTTATCTTCGCATGCATAGAATAGTTGATAGCCTTTTTTGGACATTCAAAAGTGGGATGTCCCTATTCTCCACATTGAAAGCAAAATGCCAATCTTTTAGCCCATTCCAAGAAATCAAAATCACATTGCCAATGCACATGTTCTTACTTCTTAAGTGTATCAATCTGCTTCAGTTTAGTTTGCCCTCCTTGACCATTAATAGAGCTAGTCGATCTCTATCCATTTTGATTTGTTGAAATAGTTCTTGGGGGTCGATGTCCTGTTGGGATAAACCTTGATTTGGATGCTTTTTCATAGTAAATTTCTTCATCTTCTCAAAGTTTTCTATTTTTTAAACCACATCAAGAAAACCTACACATCTAGACCCCTTTACTTGATAGCATAGTTCTTCTTGCAAACCCACAATAAATTTGCTCTTCAACACATCTCCCAAAAATTGTAGTGCATACATATGTAAATGCAAAAACTTCTCCTTGTATTCTTCAATAGACAAGTTATGTCTATCATCCTCCTATTGCTTGAAGGACTAGAAATCCATTTTCTTTTCCATCCGATAATGTGGAGAACAATAATGGCTCTCTGCTTGCTCTCAAAACTCTTTCCAGAGGATCGGACCTTCACATGTTCTTGATTGCATGTATGATTTCTACCATAATTTAGGGACTCCTCACGTGTTTTGATTCTACACTAAACATGCTCAGATCAAAGAAATCTTCGAGCTCCTTGATCCATGCCTCAAGATCCTCTCCACTTTTCTTCTCACTATCAAACTCATTTAGTTTTGCTCTTTTTAACACTTGCTTAAGTGCACACTCACCTGCATCATCATCGTCTTGAGGATCACATTGTTGTATAACTCTATCTGCATTCGATGTGCCTACATTACCATCTTCATCATTGACGTCCATGAAAGCATTTGCAATACCCTCTCTTTTTTTTATTAGATCTTTCTTTATGTAATTCTGCATTCAATCTATGGATAAGACCCTCTTGCTCTTCTATCTTCTTCTTCAAAGCCTGCATGTTGTCCTAGAATTCAACTATGCTCTAATACCACTGGTAACAATTCTCCTACTCTTCAATCACAATCCCACACAGAATAATAGACTTTGGGTCAACAAGATATAAGGAAGAAAAAACAGAGTATGCACAGAACAAGAAGAGAGAGAGTGAACTTTATTATTTGTGTAGATTTACAATCAATTTGATCTCTGTTACAAAATCTTTCAAACAACTTCAATGTGAAGCCTCATCCATCGGTCCACCCTGAGCTTATCTGAATCTTTTGGATCTCAACCTTTCGCTAGTGCATGACCAATCATGCGTTCTTAGACATGCACTTGTAGAATCTGCATCCTCCAAGATATCATCTTTTTGCATGTCTCATGCATGCCTTCCAGAACATCCATGCGTCTACTTTTCATGTCCACCTCAAGAAATTTAACTAAAAAAATAGAGGTGATCTCTGCAACACGCTCACACACATGTGAATCACCTTAAATAACCCACATACCCATGTGCATTTTCTAAATCCATGAACATGAATATGATGAATCAAGGCTTCTCTTTTTTTTTGTGTCAAAAGATGGCACTTTTCCAAGCCCTATAAGTCAAAAATGGTGAGGAATTAGCTTAAGCTTGTGAGACACAAAAATATTCAGTTCTTTGATTTGTACAATAGTGTTAGAGACACCTTAGGTCCAAATATGCTTCCCAATATCACTTTTGAGCCCTGCAAAATAAAAAATTCTAGAGAGATGAAAAAAAAAATCTCTTCATTAACCTATCTTCATGCAATCAAATGAGTCATAGAACATAGTAACTACAAAAAATTCAATCAGGTAAAGTTTTTCTACTAAGAGTACTCTACCTTTCTCTCATACAACACTTTTTCTAATTCCTTCATCTTCAATAAAAAACCATCAACTATGCAAAGCAAGCTTTTTCTAGGTAGTGGACCGTAAATGTGTGGGGGGAACTTTAGTAACCAGAAAAGACATCATTTCCTCATACCATGTGCGAACATCAACCATGGAATCGGAGCCAAACACTTGTCAGCTCTTTTAAATAAAGCTAGTCTAGAATAATAAAAAACCATCAACTATGCAAAGCAAGCTTTTTCTAGGTAGTGGACCGTAAATGTGTGGGGGGAACTTTAGTAACCAGAAAAGACATCATTTCCTCATACCATGTGCGAACATCAACCATGGAATTATCACCCTCAATGACGAAAAAGATCCATATCTAGGAATGAATCATTTATACCCACTGAAGGTCAAATGGGATTAAAAAGTTAGCTATAATATGCGAAGAACGAAGTCGATGGATAACATCAAAATTGAATTTGTGGAGCAATAGTACCCACAATTCAAGGCGATCGACCAAATTCTGTTGCTTCACCAAATAAAGAAAGTCATATTGATTCACATGGAAAGTAAAAGATTGACCCAATAAATAATGCCAACATTTTTTGATACAATATATGAGGCCCATACATTCACATTGATTGGCCAAATAGTTTTGATCAGTATTAGTCATACCTCAACTAGCATAAGAAATGGGATAAAAATAGGAACAACCTACTTTTTGAACTAGAATAGAGCCAATAATGATGTCCAAAGCATCAATGAGTACATGAAAGGGATTATTTGAATGTAGCGCTTTTAGCATGAGTGCTTTTTGTGAGAAGGGTTTTAAGTCATCAGAAGGCCCAAGACCACACTCAAGAGACCACTGAAATTCGGTTGCTTAGCATGAGCCAAGCCATTAAGGGGCATGGTAATGTGGGCAAGATAGCACAAATGACAACCATGCCATCAAATCTATCTTAAAAATTTAAGAATTGCCTTTTCCATATCCACAACAATTCTATCCTTAGAAATAACATGTCCTAGTAATTTTTTGTGTTTTATCCCAAAGATTGATTTAGCTGGGTTTAGGCAAAGATGAACCTTCTAGCATTGAGCAAAGCATACACATAAATGCTGCAAATGATCCACTTGGTTTCTTGAAATAGAGAAATCATCGAGAAGCACCCACATAAAACTTGTTAAATAAGGGGCAAAAATTTGATGCATACAACATTCGCAGGTAGTAGGAGCATTTCAAATTCCAAACCACATAACTATGCAAGCAAAAACAACCTAAATTGTAATAGAAGTAATTTTAGGAACATGAGTTTCATCCATCCTGACTTGAGTGTAACCACTAAACCCCATCCAAAAATGACTACATCTCCCATCCAACCACTTCATTTAGCATAATAGGGATCTCACACCCTATTTGCATTTACTTTACGATAATCAACACAAATCCATAGTTCCTTTTTTTTCTTGGGAGCTATAACAATAGGAGAAACCCATTTTGGGTACTCAATAGGAGCAATGAACCCTAGATGTAGCAACTGATCTAATTCTTACTTAATCTATTTAGCAAAACTCGTCTTCATATGGTAGCACTGCTCAATGATAGGTGACACATCCAATTTCACTAACTTACATTGGAAAATGTGGGGATCTAACCCTTGAATTTTAGAGTAGTCCCACACAAATACGTCCCTAAAATCTATCAGTATGGAAATTAACTGAGTCTGGAATGAGGGAGGTAACTTGGCATAATTTTCACTATCTGAGGTTTATCGACAATACCCAAATCAACCATTTCAATTTGATCTTCTTGAACATTCTTACAAGTAGGGTTATAGAGGATCATCTACAGGGAGGCAAGGATTAGAATGAAAGTCATTCAAAGGTAATTCTGGTTGGACTATACCCAATATCAAAGGATATTGGGCTAATACTATAGGGATGTCCACCACTCCCACTGACCATAAATCTTGATTAGCTTCGAAGAATCAAGCTTCCTCATCATTGTCAAGGCCCCCCTGCATATGAGGAGATTCTTCCAACATTGGTTTTTGGTCCTTAGGGAAGATCTGTTTATCATCCAAGGTGGGAAAATATTTTTTATGGCTTTTACAAAAAGTACCAACTTGGGAACCCCAATCTTGGCGAGCTTTTGCACACCATAACCAGGGATGAATCAAAAGTATATCATAATCCACCTTCTACCCCAATAACTCAATGACCACAAAAGTAATATGAAAAGTAGCATCTTGAATCTGAATATGAATATCGTTAAAGAGGCCTAAAGATCCCCAAAGATGAAGAAGAACCTCTAGAAACATTGATGGATAGGAACCCTGTCAAAGAAATTTAGATATACAACAAGGAAAACTCACATCCTATAGGAGTACCTGCAAGTTTTAAGGAACACATGATTCCACTAATTTAAGGAGCCAACTAGTAAGAGGGAAAAGTTACAGATTGAATCCAAAGTATATTGAAGTTGTCTACCTAGAGATCCAAAAAGTGGAGGATGCTAGAATTATTATTCAAGCAGAGTATTGAGAGTGGCTCTCTCCTATGGTCATTGTGCCTAAAAAGAATACAAACAAAGTCGAATATGTGTGGATGAGAGCACTTGACAAGATAAAATTTCTGGATGGGTTCCTATGCTCTTTGTAGAACATGTTCTAGAAGTGGATGTGTTATACTTTATGGAATATTTGGAATGAAGGTTTAATGCCTTGAGGATTTTAATGTGTGTTGTGTTTTGATTTAGTAGGTGGAGATCCATGAGCGTGTGAACAAGTGTGAACGAGTGTGAACGTGCATGGATTTATTCAAATACTTTTGGAGATATTTAGAAGAGTATTTTTAGAGAATAAGTTATTTTTAGAAGATAGTTATTTATAGCTATTTTTGTAAATAAAGCAAAAGCATGCTATTTTTAGCGTGGCCCTCATGTATCTTCCATCTAGGACATAATATGAATGACCTATAAATATGCATGCTCTCATAGAGTTGTCCATGAGAGCATGTCGGGGAAGATTAGACCCTATCTTGTGTCGTCTCTTTTCTCTCTCTGGTCTCTTGTTTATTTTTTTGCGTATGTGCTCTGCGGGATACGATCGTCAACAATGATATGAGAGCTAAGATGACCGCATAGCCATGTGACGACGGACAATCCACATCATAGTATCTCTCGTTCTTTTGTGTTTCCGGAGCGTTCGTCATCTTTTCTTTCTTTCGGTGCAAAGCTACAAGATGGTCCGGATTTTCGGTTCTCTGTTCAGAGGCGCTCACGCGACATTGACAGAGAAGTGTTCTTGGCCCGTTTCCCAGGATCACGCAATTCGCGCCTGAGTTCGGAAGCACGTGTTCATGGTAGGCTTTGGTAGCCTGTAGGATTTTTCAGGACCTGCCCTCGCATCATGCTAGGCTTTGGTAGCCTGTAGGATTTTTCAGGACCTGAGTTCGGAAGCACGTGTTCGCAATCCCCTCGCATCATGGTAGGCTTTGGTAGCCTGTCGGTTTTCAGGACCTGCCCGATAATCGAGAGCAACGTCTGCCCCACACAGATATGTCGCTTTTGTTTTACTCTTGTATTAATAGTAATGCTCCTTCCTCATCCCGCTCGTGAGCGCTGAATTGCTGAGAGGGGAGTAGCGTCGTTACACTTTTCCTTTGCTTTCGTGCGTGATGAATGCAGCGCAGATATATATATGAAGAGAGTTGCATTTATGCGCATGGGGGATTAATCGGTGCATCGTTTCTGGCTGCAAAGAAGACTATACAGTTTCAGCTGTTCACGTTGTTATGCCACTAATCGGTGCATCGTTTCTGGCTGCAAAGAAGACTATACAGTTTCAGCTGTTCACGTTATATGTGGCATAACAGCCAATATACAATGCCTTCCTTTGTTGATGCCGATGCTACAAAAGTTCAGCGTTGATTTTGTTTTTCGATTTCTTTGAATTCATCACATAAAGCTTTTTCTTATTTGCTCTATTAGCAATCTAAGCCTATATCTTCCACCCTTCAATACCCAAATTAAGAGATCTTTGTTCTTGTGAAAAACTCTTTCAGAGCTCTTTCTAGAGACTAGCTGCAAGCCATAGTTTGCAGTTTTCCCATTCATCTTCAACGACCCTCTTTTGAGCATCGTTTTGAAGCACAACCCCTCAAGAGCGACTTGAAAAGTTATTCCAAAGGAGTGTGGAGAGTCTTCAAGATATACACACACCTACAAGTTACTTTTTGAACCCCCAGATAAGTTTCTTGTTAATTTACATACATCGTTGCTCTCTATTTGCATCATATTACAACTAGGATATGCAAGCTTTGCATCATAGTTAGAGTATACATATAGTTTAGACACAGTTTCTCTTGTATGGTACATGTATTCTTCTTGCAGGGACAAGTATTTTCTTGCAGGCTTGTGAGGAGAAAAATATATATATTTGTCAGGGTGTGTAATCCCTTTTTGGTCTTTTTGTGGAGACATTGTGCATGTCGGCACCAATATCATGGAAATTGTTTGTCGAAATTTTTCTGGTTTTCAAAATTGTGCCGTTATGCTGCCGAATATTTTTTTAGAAAATTTGTATGCACATGCATTCAAGTATAAATTCATGGTTAGTACATTGACTATTATTTTATCACATCAGGATATTCATTTTTGTAACCACTTTTGGATTGCATTTAGACTTAAATCCTGCTTATCATTCACATTCACATTAAATTCCAGTTTTCTAGTTCCATGCATGTATTTTTACATGGAACATGCTTATGATTGTTCAGTGATGGGACATGTGATTGGCCATCTATGTCTATTTTATTCTTATCAACTGAAGTCAGTTGCTCGACAATTGGGGGGTATGTTATACTTTATGGAATATTTGGAATGAAGGTTTAATGCCTTGAGGATTTTAATGTGTGTTGTGTTTTGATTTAGCAGGTGGAGATCCATGAGGGTGTGAACAAGTGTGAACGCGCATGGATTTATTCAAATAATTTTGGAGATATTTAGAAGAGTATTTTTAGAGAATAAGTTATTTTTAGAAGATAGTTATTTTTAGCTATTTTTGTAAATAAAGCAAAAGCATGCCATTTTTAGCGTGGCCCTCATGTATCTTCCATCCAGGACATAATATGAATTACCTATAAATATGCATGATCTCATAGAGTTGTCCATGAGAGCATGTGGGGGGAGATTGGATCCTATCTTGTGTCGTCTCTTTTCTCTCTCTTGTCTCTTGTTTATTTTTTTGTATATGTGCTCTACGGGATATGATCGTCAACAGGATGGACATACACTCTATAGCTTCATGAATGGATTTAGTGGGTATAATCAAACATCCATCCATCTTGAGGATCAGGAAAAGATAACTTTCATCACACCATGGATACATGTTTATGTTAAAATGCCTTTTAGACTCAGAAACACCCCGACGAGTTTCAAGAATAATGAACCTTGTCTCTGGACCTTTGGTTTTGGAGCCTATTTAGGTTTTCATGGATGAGTTTTCACCCTTCTTAGGTACTTGCAGTAGTAATCTCATGGATTGCTTGGATGATGATTTGATCCAACTACAATAGGTCTTCAATAGATGTAGGGAAACAAAGTTGAAGTTGAATCCTAATATGTCAACTTTTAGTGAGAAAGGGTTCCCTCCTTGGACATGTGTTGTTTGCTAAAGGTATGGCCCCGCAGATAAAATCATAGCCATATTAAAGCTATCGAGGCCTAAAACACCAAAAGAAATTCAAAGTTTTTTGGGTCATAGTAGTTATCATAGGAGATTGATTAAGATGTATGTAGACCTTGTAGACCATTGGATAGGATCATAGGTAAAGAAATTATATCTAAGTGGGATAATGAAGAGGAAATGCTTATCATATGTTGAGATCCAAACTCGTGGTTGCACCAATTCTTGTCACACTCGATTGGTCTAAGGTTTTCCATGTCCATGTAGATGCAAGTGTCTATGGAGTAGGAGAGATTCTCACACAACATAGTGAGGAGTATAAGTTGGATAGACCCATTCAATATGCAAGTCAGATTCTGACTAAAGCATAGAAGAATTATAGTACTACTGAGAGAGAAGCCTTATCAATGGTATTTGTTGTCCAAAAATTCCACCATTACTTGCTAGGGGTAATATTTTCCATAATTACTAATAACCAACCACCAAGGTTTCTATTAAAAAAGCCACAAGCAACAAGCAGATTATGGAGGTGGCTTTTGTTATTTCGAGAACTTGATTTCATTGTAGTGTATTGACTATGCAAGGAAAATGTTATGGCTAATCATCTATTTCGGATTAACCTAAAGAACTACGCATCGGAATGGAAGATGGATTCTCAGATATTGAGCTATTCATAATTAAAGCACAAGGATGGTATGATGATACAAAGATCTTATCAAGAATGATAAGTACCTAGATAAAGCTAATCCTATGCAAAGGAAGAGGTTTCTAATAAAATGTAGACCTTTTACATTTATTGAAGGCGAATCCAAAAATAAAGTATTGATAGCTTTGCTAAGGAAGGAATGTATGTTAAATCCCACTACATTTGGCACTAATTACCTAGACACACTATGGGCCTACAAGATGACATACAAAGAAACCATAGGCTGCTCGCCCTTTCAATTGGTCTATGGAGTAATCCCTATTGAGCCCTTTGAGTTTTTACATGGCTCATCCTAGACAAAGTCTATTCGTGTAAGAAAGGATATTGGGGTCTGTACTAGACTATCAACACTCAACAGATTGAAGAATTCAACTAGATGTAGCAAAGAAGCTGAAGGTGACACAAATTAAAAAGAAGAAAGCTCATGATAGAACTTTATGGAGAAAAGAATATCGACTAGAATGCTTGTTCTCTTACACAGAACACAAGTATAGACATAATTATGATGCAAGATGTGGCTTCCTCATTGGGAAGGACCATACAAAATTATACAATAGGGTGCAATGCATTTAGAGATTTTGGCTGGCAAGGTGCTAGCAGTAGTCAACATCTGTAGTTTCGAGGCCTATCATCATCAATAAAAGTGAACGGACCACCTAACATTTGCAAAAATCTGTCTAGGTTTTACATAACTCTTCTTGTACTCTTTTTCACTTAGTTTCTTTAATTTCAATATTTTTTTAGGCTTTCCTTCTATGTCTTTCTTGTAATTTGGATGTCATTCCATTGCCCAATTCATGAGGATCTTACTAGAAATTTTTAGGATTGTTCTACAATTTTTATATTTTTTTGGGAATTATTTTCCTTTCATATATGCAATTTTTATTGATGAATTAGATGAGAAAGGGAAGTGCTCTGATGTTTTCAGTGCAAAAGTTATCTTTAGATTGTGCCCTTTTTATAGATTTTTTAAATATTTTTGATATTTATTTGGATTGTTTTAACATTTTAACTCAATATTTTCCTACTTTAAGCATTATTTTCCCAAAAATAGAGGGGACCCCTTGCTTTTTGATGGACCCAAAATTATATATATATATATATATATATATATATATATATATATATATATATATATATATATATATATATATATATATATATATATATATATATATACCTTTCTCCCTCTTTCTCTACCTATATCTCTCTCTCTACTCTCTTCCTCTCTCTCTCTACCTCTTTCCTATTTTAAGGATTATTTTCCCAAAAATAGAGTGGATCCCTTGCTTTTTGATGGACCCAAAATTATATATATATATATATATATATATATATATATATATATATATATATATATATATATATATATATATATATATATATATATATATATATATATATATATATATATATATATATATATATATATATATATATATATATATATATATATATATATATATATACACCTTTCTCCCTCTTTCTCTACCTATATCTCTCTCTCTACTCTCTTCCTCTCTCTCTCTCTACTTGTTTCTCCACTATACCTCTCTATCCCTCTAAACTCTCGCTCTATCTCTCTCCCCTTGCCCCCATCCTCCCTTACTATAAAATTATTCTAAGCCATATCTATTTTTATTTTTTATTTTATTTAAGTTATTTAATTTATATTTTTTATTTTATGTACTATGTATAAATTCTCTTTTCTATATATATATATATATATATATATATATATCACCTTTTTTTTTCATTTTACGTTTCCTCCCATGTTTTTCTAACCCCCCATATTTTTAAAGTCCTATTCTTTGAATTTATTTTACTTTTCTACCCCCCCACACACACAGACCATAGGGTAAAGTTTTATCCTATGGTGTGCAAATTTGTTTCTTTTTTCATGATACATTCTCCGTGGCTCTAGATTACACTTCAAGTGGCCAATTTTTTCATTCTTAGAGTTATTTTCATGTTTCTCAACACGTGTGAACTCATTTTTATTATTTTGTTCCAAAATTTTTCACATTTTTACTTCTTTTGGTCAAACCCATTTTGTTTTGCACACATTAAATATGTGATTTTGCAACTTCATGTGTTCCACATGGGCCACTCCCTCTTCATTTTTCCACATGTTTCACATTTTTCATATGCATCACATGTCTCCTATTTATTTAATATTTTGTATTGTCGCCAACCAGTACAATCTTTCCAAGGTTTCTCAAATGTTATTGGATGTTTCCAAGTATTGCATATGATCCCTATCATGCTATTGATTATGTGTTGACATATCATAAATATGGCTATCCTATCCCTTTCTATCCATTTGTTAAGTTCCTTGACCCATCCATCAAGTGATGGATCATCTACATAAGGCATTGGTTCTATACCACTCACTAATAATCGTTTTCCCATAAGGTGCCAACTAACCCAAATCTCCATGATTGATAGCTTCCTTTATGTAACTTCTATGTTTGTGCATTCTACTATTCAATACTAAGCTTTAATGTGTGTGTGTGTGGCTTCTTTTGAATTGTGTGAATACTTTAGAAGATCACAATGTTATTACCTTTTGATAGTTTCTTTTAACTTGCTAATATTTGGTCTGTTGTAGACTTGATTGATGTAGCCCACCTTTTGATGTATTCTTCACTTAATGAATCCTCTTTATGCTTTCATAACGTTTCTTGATCCATCCAAGTCTTCAATATGATGTGGAGTGATAGCTCAAAGCTTTGAAAATTCTTTGATACCATGGATGGGGGAAGTTTCTACACCCCTATGTACCTTTTGAAGTTGGTTGCCCTCCACTAGGCCCACATATATGCTCAATGTTTTGAGCTTGTTTCGCTTGGATAGCTATGAATTAGTTGGCATATCCCTTCAAGTGATAATAATGATTCAACCCACTACATTTTGCAAATAATGCAAAGGGATTATACAACATAATCTTTTGCTAAGGTATGAAGTACTCATATCACTTCAATTTTCAATAATAAATTAACTAATTTAGTAATGAGAATGTAGAATGGATACGAAGAGTAAGAGAATTTTGGGCTTCAAGTCTTTGCACGATTTCTCTTTTCTAGTTCTATCCCATTCACAAACAAGTGCAACGAGAAAATGTTATGTACTCAAGATAATATTACGTACTCATAAGGCTTTCAAACTACTCTTCGAATTCTAGCTCTAGCTCATGGGTCTTTTCATCAAGATAACCTCTAAAAGATGGATAACTTGTCACTCTCCGTACATTGTGTGTATGAGAATCAACACATCATTGCTCACATTTGGGTTCCCTTTCTGAATGTCAATCTACTTTTTTTACTTAATTGACAAACATGTCGCAAATTTTACATATTCTGATATGTAAAATCAAATAGAACACCCATCAGACCTTTCTTTTGCATTTCCTTCATCCTTTCTAAGTTGATGTAGCAAATTCTTTTGTGCCACAAATCAATACCTGCAATTTTATCATTACATCTAACAAGAAGATAATGTGAGGGGATTGATCCTTTTACCTCCAATTAGGTGAAGCGTCTCCCTTGCTTCTTTCATTTGACTATGAAGGTGTAGTAATACTTGGGGTCTTAGTGATGATTGGCACACGCAACACATCCTTCAACACTTTGGAACTATGACATCTATTCAATGGGACATCTCCCATATTTATAGGATTGTGGTCAATGTCATCCCTCATCTATACATTTCCTTAAGTGTTGGTGAGTTTAAATTGAAGAGAACATCTTTATTACAAATCATGTGTTGCTACAATCACTATTTATGTACTGAAGATAATCTCAATTATCTCTTTCATTTGAAGCATACACCATAAGAAAGTTTTTATTTTATGAATTTGTTGAAGAAAAAACATAATTACCTTGATTCCTTGTACGTGCTTGTTTTCCTCCTACTTTAGACCAATAATCTCTCACATAATGGCCTCACTTTTCTTGTGATTTTCCTCCTCTTCCTCTGCTTTATTCCAATCTCTTGAACCATAGATTTGTTTAGAGCCTTCTTGATTGTTTGAGAGGTTTTTCCACCTCTGCCTTGGCATGTACCTACAAATTAAACTTGGGATTTATTTCCCTTTGATTGCGAACCTCCTTGGTTCATTTCCTTAGTCACCAACAATGTGACCAAATGATCAAATTTAGACAAGATATCCTTACATATGTTGATGTGGTAAATGTTGTCCATCTTTCATCTACTCTAAAAATGATAAGGTGAACGACAAGATCATCATCTTCAATTGGGCTCCTAATTGAGCCTAGGGCATCTAGAATTTCATCGAACTTGAAGATGTACTCATTTATATTAGCGTTTGTTGGTTTCATAAGATTATTCAGCTCATTCTTGAGCTTAATTTTCTTTGCCTTTGTGGATGAAGAGTACAGTCTTTCTAAGGGTTTTTCAAATGTTATTGGATGTTTCCAAGTATTGCATATGCCCTATCATCCTATTTGTTATGTGTTGGGATACTAAAATATGGCTATCATATCCCTTTCTATCCATTTGTTGAGTTATTTGACCTATACATCAGGTGATGGATCATCTACTATATAAGGCATTGGTTTTATACCACTCACTAATAATCTTTCTTCCATAAGGTACCTATTAACCTAAATCTCCATGATTGATAGCTTCCTTTATCTAACTTCTATGTTTGTGCATTGTACTCTGCAATACTGAGCTCTAATGTGTTGTTCTTTCTTCTTTTGAATTGTGTGAATGCTTTAGAAGATCATGATGTTACCTTTTGATAATTGTTTTACCTTGCTAATATTTGGTCTGTTGAAGACTTGATTGATATAGCCCACCTTTTGATGTATTCTTGGCTTGATGACTCCTCTTTATGCTTCCATCAAAATCTTCAATATGATGTGGAGTGATACCTCAAAGCTTTGAAAATTCTTTGATACCATGGATGGGGGAAGTTTGTACACCCGTATGTACCTTTGGAAGTTGGAGGCCCTCCACTAGGCCCACATAGACTCATGTATTTTGAGCTCGTTTCTAAAAATATGAAGAGAATAAATGTGCGCTCTTTCATATTTCAAGTAGGCCGTATGATATAATACTAGAAGTGATTTGAATAAAAGAACTTAGATCTTCCTAGCTAGAAAACCATCCACTACAAAGATAGCTAGAATATCCTTTTCCTGTATGGAAAGATATATGTGGACAAACTTGGGTGTTTCTTAGAAGTCACTCAAGGGAAAGAATTGCAACTTTTTCAGACTTGAAGGTACTAAATGAAAGACCAAATGATGCTTGAATTTGATAGAGTATACTAAGAGTGCAAAGCATGACCTACAATATGGTACAAATAGAATAGAGAAAGACTAGCTACATCTCTAGACACAGTGTATCAAAGTAATGAGAAAATGAGCTAAGGAAGTAGAACATTTACTAGCTGGTTGAAGTATATTACTTCACAGCATATGAGTAAACTCGTAATTCATGAATGCAAGTTAAAAAAAAAAAATGCTTAAATAGAAGTTTTACCTTTACTAACTGACCATCAACCACATTTTGGTGGCGAAGCACTTAATTTGATTAGTGTTGGTGAAGCTCTTAAATGTTTTTCCCCCAACTTTTTGTCCTTTTTCTTTGATTTTTTTTTACATGTTGAACAAAAATGATGGGTAGAAGACATACTTTTTGGTGTATATGTAGAATACAAGGACCATTTTCAGTTCTGTGTTGCATTGAAGATGACCATTTGACCCAAATGATTCCACATTTGACTTGGACAGCTGTGACTTTGTTGCCGTATCCCGTTGGATGACAATAATGACGAAGCCCACTATATGAATGCAATGGGAGTGTAGAACATGATCTTTTGCTAAGGTTATATCCTTTCAATTTTCACTAATAGATTAAGTAATTTAGCAATGAGAATGGATAGTAAGAGATAGAGAACTCAAGTCTTTGAACGCTTTCTCTTTAATTCTAGTTCTATCCCATTTACAAACAAGTGCAACAAGATAATGTTACGTACGTCAAGTCAAGCTGATTGTATCTATAGTCACTCGGCACATGCTACATACATAACTGTGTTGAACATAACCATGGATGGTTATATTCATACATAACCATGGAGGTTCTTACATAACCATCGATGAAGCATTAGGCTTTTAGCGTCATTGGAAATAAATACTAAAGCGAATGAGAAAGAAAAGTAAAGATATAATACACTGAGTTATAAAAATTTACATGAGCAGTACAAGCTGATTTTGTGAATGTAATTTTCATCCAACAAGTTTGAAAAATGTTGCGTCGGACAACTTTGAAATGACGGCAAAGGTAATTTCCTATAGGTGCTACTCTATTCTATTCTGATGTGCGTGCTTTCATTCGAACTTTCCTCATCGTCCATGAGCTGGAACATGTGGCTAAGGAGATGGGAATTTGCATCAATAGTAAGCAAGTAGTGGAAGTGATGGTCTAGTAGTGGTCTTGAAATCTAATGTAGCTCTAGCTCTTAATGATCTGTGCAAGGCGTTAGGAAGTTGGGAAATGGAGAAGTGAAACGGGCATCAGTGAGAAAGAGTCTCATCATTGCCCCATACATCGCATCTGTGAGATGAATACCATCCCATCCAATGTAGTTCTCTGGATTGGTACAACTTGTCATGTTGATCTTATGGGGAGGTAGTGTTGATGGTGATCCACCTGTGTTTCCAGCATTGGCGAGTGCAAGCACTTCGAGGCCTCCTGTGTAACAAGGATCACGAACATTGTTGAGGTTATATGTGGAAGGGTTTCCCAGTATGTGCAGATAGGCTTCTGTCGCATCAAAAAATATAATGTCTACATCAGGATGTATTTCCTGCACATGGCTGATCACGTCTCTAAGCATACGGTTATGTTGATTGCTGATCTCCATCACCGAGGAGACGCAACCGTTGCTGTCAAGCTGAGTGTTGTTAAATAGCTTGAGATAAATGGCGATGCATCCCATCGGAAACTGGCCTTGCACAACCACTTTCTTCACACCGCTATCAAGGATAATTTCGAGGGCATTGTGTATTTTGTCCACAACAGCAGGGAGAAGAGCCTGCACCTCGTTGGCTGGTCGCATAGCTCCCAGGGCATAGTTATAATCATTGCCACCGATCTCACCAAAATAGACCAAAGCTTTGGACAGATCGTGGCCTTGTAAGTCATTCTTGAACCATGACAATTGTACTTCAAGGGTGTCTTCTGTGAGAGATGTGACATTGGCGATGGACTGTAACTCTGCATTATTGTTTGCTGTAGCTCCCGCAACTGCAAAGTTCTCGTTCGCACATTGAGAGGAGCGAGTCAAATGAGGGGGTAAGAAGTTGATCTTCAAAGCGGTGCATAAAAAGTCCAACATGACTCGACCGTCACTGTAGCGGCCTGTTGGCTCATGAAAGAAGGTCATTCCGTAGGGTGGCGAAGCTGCTGTAGCGAAGGGCGTGTTAGTGTGAATTTGATTTCCTGTGTCAGTTGTAGAATCTCCGAAAGCGAGAACTGGAGCGAAGGGGGCGGAGCACTCACTCGGCGGTGCGATGTCAATGAGAGACTTGGACGTTGTGTACAAAGTACGAGCAGAAGAAGCTGCAGGTACATTGTTTAAACCAAAGGTTGCAATCGCAATACAATAGAAAAAGAGGAGGACGTGAGAGCTTAATCTAGTCGAAATGCGAGGACGTGAGGCATGGGGACGTGCAGATCCAAGCAGCGAGCAGACTGCCGCGATAGACGACTGAATCATCCTGGCTGAAAATCTGTGTGTCAGAAGCAATGTCTCGCAATGGAGATGGAGATGATGGAGCAGCAGGTACTCGCAAGAGGCAACGACAGTTATGAAATCAAAGGGGAAGGGTTACACCTTTATTTATATTTATATATGAGCACTGCTTGCTTTTCCTGGAAAAGCCTATGTTGCTTTTCCAAACAAATCACCCGCTTTTGCGTTCGAAAATAATTGAAGCGAAATAACACAGGAGAACTTAGAAAACACGATTATGCTTTTCCCTTGCGTTGCGTTTCGAAAGAATTCGCTATCCGGCTTTTGCTTTTCGTATGAAGCGACACGAAAACAAAAGCACGAGTTGCTGTTCTGTTTTGCGGAGCAATCCTTGCTTGCCAATGATCGAGAATTTGCTCTTTTTCCGATTATCAAAAGCCCATCGATGTTGTATAGCAAATGCGGAAGAAAATGATCCTTCAGAAACACTATTGTGACGTACAATATGTTGTTGCATATACTAAAGTCGATATACTAAACATTATATGCATCAATATGTTGATGCATATACTAAAGTCACGATTCCTATACTTGTTCGGCTTCACAATCGTATTAGGTATACTCCTTATTACATCACATGTTAAACAAATACTGCTCAAAGATACATATTTATCCATGCATGTACAACGCTTCACCATCCACTTTGATTTGGACCCTCAAAAGTCAAATCTTTATTCTTGACAAAGCACTTGAAATAGTCAAAAACAGTTCGAATGATTCAATGGCCATAATCTAAACCGCAAAAGCAAAGATCCAAGGGTCGAAAATAAACAAGCACCTAATTGGATGCCCCACCATCAAAAATTAAAGCTCATAAATCTAGGGTAGAACTTTTTGGGAGAGTACGGCACGGAAAGTAATTTTTTTCGTGGGCTTTATGGCCTAGGCTTCAACGTCAGCACCCTACACATGATTACTTAAGCCCAATGCTTTGCAAAAAGCTTCAAACTTGTGCCTATGTCAAGCCTTTGTGAAAAGGTCTCCAACATTATCTTATGTGGGCACATGAGCCGAACTGATCTCTCCATTAGAGAACATCTCCCTGACATGATTATAGTGCATCTCAATGTGCTTTGTTTGAGCATGGGTCACAGGGTTCCTCACAACTGCCAACGCACTTTGAGTGTCAGTAAAGATGGTGGTGGTAGAAGACTGACCAACCACCAAATCAGCTAGAAGGTGTCTCAGCCACGCACACTCAACAATGATAAGAAGTACATTATCTGCATACTTAAAATGTAAGATACTCTCAAAAGCATGTGCTAGCAAGTAGACATGTATGTGCTCATACCAAGCACACGGTGATTGTTTCAGAACATATAATTCTTTTTTCAACCTATACACTTTGTTCTCATGCCCTTTTTGCATAAAACCATGGGATTGAAATACACACACTTCTTCATGTAAGTCACCATTCAGAAACGTAGTTTTAATGTCCAACTGATGTACATTCCAACCATGATGAGCTACAAGTGCATAAATGCTATGAATTGTGTTCATTGAACATGTGGGAGTAAAGACCGCATCAAAATCAATGCTTCTCTCCTTGAACATAATGTTTCGCAAGAAGCCTAGCCTTACACCTATCAATTTTTCCATCACGCCTACATTTGAACTTGTATATCCATTTAAAGCCAATGAACTTTTTTGCATTGAGGAGAATCACATAAAAGCCAAGTGTGATTCTTCATAATTGCTTCATATTTTGATTGCATAGCAAACATCCAAGTTTTTGAATTTTGTGCCTCATAAAACATGATCATTCTAATTTGATCCTCTCCCTTGCCTTCCTCTTGATTTATTCCTCTACTTGTTCATAGCTCGTTCATAGAGAACAACATCAAATGCATCGCCATCATCCTGAATAGTCAACTATAAACCTGTTTCCATGGGAGTGGCAATAGGTTTGCAATCTTCCTCTCTGTTGAGCATAACCTTTAGCAATAAGCCTACCCTTACACCTATCAATTGTTCCATCAGTTTTGCATTTCAACTGTTATATCCATTTAATGCCAATGTAGTTTTTTGCAATGAGGCAAATCACATAAAAAACAAGTGTGATTCTTCATAATTGCATCATATTTTGATTGCATAGCAAACATCCAAGTTTCTGAATTTTGTGCTTCATAAAACATGCTCATTCTCATTTGATCCTCTCCCTTGCCTTCCTCTAACTCTATCTTGATTTATTCCTCTACCTCTTGCTTTACCTACATAAAATGCTTGGGATTCATTGCCCTTTTTCTTTTGGCCTCCAGTGTTCATTTCTTGAGTAACCATTTTGGATGCTACTTTCCCAAAGTTGAAAAGATATCTGTGAAATATACTGAAGTGGTGGAAGCCTTCCATTTCTTATCATCCCTTAGTCCATTCAATGTATATACAAATAGGTCATCATATGAGAACCTACAGATCCCCATGTATCACTCACCTATTTGATCTCCAAAATGTAATCATTTATGTTTCTACTAAATTTCTTCCTCACATTATTGATTTCATTCTTCATTCGAATCTTCTTAACTTTGCTTGAGGTAGAATACAAGATTTCTAGGGTTTCCCATACTTTCATTGAAAATATGCCGTATCATTGTATTGCTAATATGCTGAGATAGGATGAAAATAACCCTTTTATCTCTCTCATTCTATTCTTTGAAGATCATCAATTAATCTAGAGTGGGATTATAACCCAATCTAGGCTAGGCATCTATTCCACTCATAAGCCTCCATAAACCCTTGCCCATGAAAAAACTAGAAATCCTAAACTTCCATGGCTCATAGTTGTTCTTATCTATCTTTTCAATTTGGGTGCTATATTCTGGCATGGTGTACTCTAATGTACTCTTCTAAGACGTTTTTATTCAAGATGAGTGATGAGGATTAAGAACTTTACCTCTGTACTTCAAAAGAATGAGGTAGATCCCTTGCTTCTTCACTAGTAGAGTTCTCTTGAATTGAATGTATGCCCTTGAACTTGAATCACCAACTACCCTTCTTGCAAAGCCTTAAATAGCTCCTTATGGTACTCTTTGAGTATCTTTCTATTTCAAAGTTTCTTTTATATCAATGATAGGAGAATGTACACCTTTCCTATGCAAGTTGAAGCATGAATGGACTCACAAGTATGTTTGCAATACCTTTGTTCACTCAAATCTATGGTTCTATGAGTTCTTAAGGGATGAACCCAATAACTTTTGGTCACTCAAACTAAGCTCTATGAACTTCCTAGTTTAAGTTATGTCACTCAAAAATACTTGCTTATACTATGAGAACCAATCCTTGCAAGACAAGCTACTTACTACTTGTTGATATATTTAGGTAGTGATGTGTGTGAACACTCTAGGACCACCGGGGCACTTTTTTCCCTCTTTAGGAGGTTTTTTTCCCTCGGCTTTTATATACGCCTATTGCCATGATGGGCTACTTATCTTTGTACATTCTCTAGTAATACATTCAGTCTTGTGTGTTGTACTCCAAGCTTCTTCTTCTTCCTTGTGCTGTTCGCGCGCTTCCGCAGACGTCTAACTCCAACAATTGGTATTAGAGCAGGTTGCCACTTCATCTAGGGCGTCGTCGACACTCCTCCGATTGCAGTTTTAGATTCGCATGAAATTTGGTGACATACTCAGGGTGTTTCAGAGATCAAAATTGCTTCGCTTTGTGGTGCCGAAATCGCGATCTGAGCTCATTTCGGCCTCTGAACGCACTACCACAGTGCTTGTGCAGGCTATTTCGTCTTTTTGTGCCAAAGGTATATACTTGTTTCGATTCGCCAGTATAAGCGTCTCGAGGTCTGGTACAGGTTTAGCAGAACTCGTCGGGGCAGTTCCGTTCAACTTTTTGAGATACAATCATTTTTTTGCATCAAGGTATTTTAGTCACCGGCCATGGCTGAAAGCAGTGATGTATTCCGTATGTTAGATGTTGAGGATAAGTTGGATGGTACCAACTACCCATTATGGGCTTATATGATGCGATATGTGTTGGTTGCAAAAGGACTGTGGAACATTGTGCAGGGTGTTGAAAGACGTCCTGTTACACCTGCGACTACAGGTACTGCAAATACAGGTGCTGAAGTTGATGGAGATGGTGTCGAAGATGATATTCTACAGATTCCTATTCGTGCTGCTATTTCTGTTGCACCTACTGCAGAGCAAATTCGTTGGGATGGCAGAGATGCTCAAGCATATGCATTGATAGCTTTGTCTGTCAAACGTGCTATTATTCCTCACATTCGCTCTTGCAGAACAGCAAAGGATGCTTGGGATACACTTACCACATTGTACTAGGCTAGGAATGAGGCTCGTGTTGCTTACCTTCGAAAACAGTTGGAGAGTGAGCACATGAATGAAGGTGATTCTATGGACAGTTTTCTAACAAAGATGAAAGAATTAAAGGAAGAATTGATTTCTGCTGATGAGGTTATACTAGATAGCTCACTTGTGCAGACCGTTCTGAATGGTCTTCCTGATTCATATCAGAGTTTTGCTTCTACTCTTCGATTGATGATGAAAGGCAATCCAAATGCCTTGTCATTTGAGGAGTTAGTCTTTGTTCTGTTACAAGAAGATCAATCCAGGCAGAATAGGCCCATTAAGCGTGTTACAGATCAAGCTTTCCTGGCTAGTCAGAAGGGCAAAGGAAAATGGAGCTCTTCTAGTAGTAAGCAGAAATCTGCAAATGCTGCACATTCGAAGAACCAGGATAAAGATGAGAAGAAATCAGAAAAGCAGAAATTGTTTTGCAAGTACTGTAAAGGGAATGATCATATCATAAAGAACTGTCCAAAACTGGCTGCAAAAGAGGCAAAGAAAAAGGAGGCTGGAATGGTTGTTGCAAAAGCCTCTACACCAAAAATAGAGTCTGCTAATCTTGTGCAGGAAGAAGAATGGGCGTTTACTACTGTTTGCAGTTTTGAACCATCTTCTCATGAGCAGTGCATGTCTGTAGTGGACTGAGATGTTTGGTACTTTGATAGTGGGGCGACCAAACATATTACCTCGCAACGCAATTTCTTCTCTTCACTCGAGCCTGCCCCTGCAGGGAATACTGTCACATGCGCCAACAACTCCTCTTATCCTGTTATGGGAGTTGGTAAGATCATTCTGACTACTGCTGATGGTAGTTCTTTCACCTTGTCAGATGCTTTATTTGTGCCAGGGATCAAGAAGAATCTGTTATCAGTTTTTGCATTAGCCAAGATTGGCTTGGTTGTGAATTTTATTGATGACAGATGTACAGTTCATGATCTGTCAAATGGTGATGTTATTATTGCTTCTGGCATTTTATGTCGTGGGCTATATAAGCTCATAGACTATGAAAGATCTATGAATGATTCAACATGTGCAGTTCATGATTCTCAGGCTATGTCAGATGCAAAGCTTTGGCATGCACGCTTTGGTCATCTGAATTTTGCTAGTTTGCTACGCCTGTAGAAATCTGATATGGTGTCTTCTTTGCCCAAGCTTGAGGCACCTGGAAAACATGTATGTGAAGGTTGTATTTTGGGCAAAATGCACCATTCCTCCTTTCCAAAAGATGGTTCAGTTTGGGCTATGCAGAAATTGTAGCTTGTACATAGTGATGTATGTGGTCCTATGCAGACACCTTCTTTTGGAAACTATCTTTACTTCGTGACTTTCATTGATGATTTTTCCAGGCATGCATGGGTATATCCATTGAAGGCAAAGTCCGAAGTGTTTTTGTGCTTCAAATAGTTTTTGGTTTTGGCTGAAAATCTGTCAGGATGTAAAATGGGCACCCTCCGTTCTGATCGAGGGCGAGAATATATGTCTTCTGATTTTAATGCATTTCTCGTTGAACGTGGGATAAAACACCAGTGTACAATGCTGTATACACCTCAACAGAATGGAGTTGCTGAACGGAGGAACAGGTCACTCATGGAGATGGCAAGGTGTATGGTCAAGAGTCAGGCTTTACCACATAGTTTTTGGCTTGAGGCTGTCATGTGTGCACCATATGTACTTAACAGGTGTCCCACTAAAGCGCTGCAGTCTATCACTCCATATGAGGCTTGGCATGATCGCAAGCCATCTGTTGCTCATCTGCGGGTTTTTGGTTGTTTGGTATATGTACTAGTGCCTGAACAACATCGCAAAAATTTTGATGATAAGGCAGTAAAATGTATTTTTGTTGGGTACAATTCTGAAAGTAAATGCTATCGTCTGTATCATCCATAGACTAAATGCATTCTGGTTAGCCGTGATGTTGTTTTTGTGGAAGATGCTATTCAACCATTGCTTTCATGTACTGAGGAGACATCTGTTAGCTCCGAAGACATGTATGATACTTTGATGCCTCTTTTTACAGGTGGACAGTCTACTGCTCGTCTTAATGAGGCAATTTCTCAGCCTTTGCAAGTTTCATGTAATGATGCAGATCATCCCATTTCTGATGCAGATTTACATGATGCACTTGTTGATGAGAGAGCTGATATTGAGGAGGCAAAAACTATGCCAAAATGGCTGGTGCAAACTTTGCGTGACAGCAAATTAGATGCAGCTTTGTCATATCATACTCATTCACACTCTCATAGTGCCTCCTTTGCATCAGATTGCTATGCTATGGCTGCATCTAGTCTCTATGATGAGAATGAGCATGTTTCTTTTGATGAAGCACAAAATTCAAAAAATTGGATGGCTGCTATGCAATCTGAAATGATGCTATAATGAAGAATGGTACTTGGTCTTTATGTGACTTGCCTCCTGGTAAGAAAGCCATTGGTACTTAGTGGGTATACAAGCTGAAACGTAAACATGATGGTACAATTGACACGTATAAGGCTAGGCTTGTTGCAAAGGGTTATGCACAGGAAAGAGGCATTGATTTTGATGAGACCTTTGCACCCACATGTCGTGTGACTATTGTTCGGAGCATCTGTGCACTTGCAGCTCATCATGGTTGGAATGTACATCAGTTGGACATTAAAATTGCATTTCTGAATGGTGACTTGCATGAAGAAGTGTATGTTTTTCAGCCCCGTGGTTTTGTGCAGAAAGGGCATGAAAACCAAGTGTGCAGGTTAAAGAAGGCATTATATGGTTTAAAGCAAGCACCACGTGCTTGGTATAGGAAGATACATGCCTATCTGATTGCACATGGTTTTGTGAAGAGTCCAATTGAGAGCACCTTATATGTTAAGCGTGCTAATGATGTGATTCTGATCATTGTTGTCTATGTTGATGACATGCTGCTTACTGGTCCTATTGAGAAGCATATTGCTTATTTTAAGGCTGATTTGCATGCCTCATTTGAGATGTCTGATTTGGGGCATTTGCATGACTATTTGGGCATTCAGTTTATGCAAGTTGATGGTGGATTGGCTTTGTGTCAAACAAAATATATTGACACATTATTGCTGTGTTTTGGCCTTGAAGACTGTAAGCCTATGGCCACTCCTATGGAGACAGGTTTATGATTGAGTCTTCATGATGCTGGAGATGCATTTGATGCTGTCCTCTATGAGCAGGCTGTTGGATGCATGATTTACTTATGCATTACTCGGTCAGATATTCAGTTTGTTGTCTCATAGATGAGCAAGTTTATGCATTGCCCATGTGTATTTGGGTGTTGGTCAGTCCTCTGCCACCACCATCTTCACTGATAGTCAGAGCGCATTGGCAGTTGCGAGGAACCCTGTGTTCCATGCTCGCACTAAGCACATTGAGGTGCATTATCATTATGTCAGGGAGAGGTTCTATGCTGGGGAGATCAGCTTGGCATATGTGCCCACGCAGGAGAACATTGCATACCTTTTCATGAAGGCTCTGCCTAGGGAGAAGTTTGAAGCTTTTCGCAAAGCTTTGGGCTTACTTCCTTTTGTGGAGTGATTTTCACATAGCTTGGCACTTCCTTATACATGAGTGCCAGCTCCTTGTTCACCGCATCACTCCCAGGGGGGATTTGTTGATATATTTAGGTACTGATGTGTGTGAACACTCTAGGACCGTCAGGGCACTTTTTTCCCTCTTTAGGAGATTTTTTTCCCCCGGCTTGTATAGATGCCTATTGCCCTAATGGGCTACTTATCTTTGTACATTCTCTAGGAATACATTCAGCCTTGTGTGTTGTGCTCCAAGCTTCTTCTTCTTCCTTGTGCTGTTCGCGGGCTTCCGCAGACGTCTAACTCCAACACTACCTTCACTAGACATGCACAGAAAGACCATTCTTCACCTGAGATTGGGTTTCTTTGAGAATATGAAGAGTTAGGGCAAGAGCTTTGAATAAAAGTTAGGAAACTATATTGGTTGTTTAACAAGCTAAAAGTTATAAGAGATGGATATTATATGAAGAGGAAAGATTGATCAACACTTGGAGGTAACTAGCTCCTTGATAGACAAAACAGAGTGTGAGCTATGGCTACTCAAAGTAAGGAAAAAATACTCAAGTATGTTGGAGGCTTGCTTAACATGGGGCCTAATAGCTTATTCAAAATCCTAAATAATAACACACATGGCATCCTAAGCATTTCAATTACATGATGTGTTTGTAAGACTTGGAATAATATTCCCTAAATTTCCTAAGGGGTAGGATGCTCTTTTCCTAGAAATAGAGCCCATCATACCTAAATATGATAAGTGATTGATTGATAGTAATGAAGGGGATTAAAATTAAAATTCTAATACATGAATACTCATGCTTGGCTCCTTGCTTCATGATGTTCCAAGTTTCAACAAGTAGGAAGGTTCATATGCTCCTAAGGTTGACACTTGATTTTCAATGTGGGCTGGCTAACTAGTGCTAATCATATATAAAGAAAACCATGCATTCTGATGCTTATCTTTTTATGAGCCTTCAACTTTGTGATTTTCTTTGGAGCATGATAATATGTGACTGAATAAGAGGACCTTTTTTCTTATCATGCTTCTTCTTATTTTCTAGTCTGGAGGTGGTGAATCTTAATCATAAGGATATATTGCTATTGGTTTGGTGGATATTTGACCCTAATCGCCACACATGGAAGAGAGAGGTTCCTCCAAGTGGGTTAGAAAGGATGCGAGAAATGACACACATATGATCATGTAACAAGCATCTCCAAGATACACATAGCTTTGAGAAAATGCGATCACTCCCACACCCATGCACACTGAAGCTAAATTGACACACACATGAACAACACCAATAAAAAAAGGTGATGAGTGAACATCAAATAAGACCTTCTTCCTGTTCCAAATATTGGCCATGAGGCCTTGGCCAAGGGACCCAAAATACATCAAATACCTCTCCTCATGTAGAAGAGAAGTGGTGGGGATACATGAAGAACGTGTGGTCAAAAGACCACATGTGCCAAAATAAAAAACAAGTATTCTAAGATAGTGGGAATTAAAAAATGAAACTTTGTAGAGAGAGGGGAAGACACACACACAGAGAGAGAGAGAGAGAGAGAGAGAGAGAGAGAGAGAGAGAGAGAGAGAGAGAGAGAGAGAGAGAGAGAGAGAGAGAGAGAGAGACAGAGAGAGAGTTCTTGCATGTATATAAAAAGGAGCTCAAATCTAGAAATATAAAAAATAAAAGGAATTTACAAATAGAAGTTTAAATACTAAGGATGGCTTTTTATGAGAATTTATTCAAAGAAAACTTGAGGGATAGTTCTCATGAGGGAAATCATATACAAAGGAATATTTACAGCCTCCCACTAAGGCTCCACATCTTCTTGTGACTTCTTGCCATCTATAACCATCTCCATGCACCTCCATGCTCCAACTAGCACCATTGTACACTCTCACCCTCCCAGACTTTGTCATCCTTGACAAACATAAGAAGAAGAAGAAGAAGAAGAAGGTTGCAAGCATTGTGTAGGAGCACCAAAACGTGCTTAAATTCCCAAGCTTCATGGCGTACTCTTAGCTTTGATGATGTGGCTCTGACACAATCCCCACATAGGGCAATCGCAAAACCACAAAAATTGATTATTTCCATGAAGAATTATCTTTGAAAAATGGTCTCAAACATATCATTGATGGGATAATGTACACTTTCCCTATGCAGATTGAAGCATGAATGGCCTCACATGTATGCTTACAGATACCTCTGTTCATTCAAACTTATGGTTCTTTGATTCCAATGGAATGGACTGAAGAGATCTTTTTTGTTCAAACGAGACAATGACATATTCATAATGCAATTGATTTCACTCAAAATACTTTCTTCTACTCTAAGAACAAAAGACACCAAGGAAGCCTACTTACTACCTTCACTAGAGAGACAACCAAATATCATTGTTCACTCGAGACTTGGTTTTTCTCACAATATGTTAAGTATGAAATGGAGCTTTAAGACAACTTTAGAACACTATATTAACGTTCTTACAATCTAGAGATTACAAGAAATGGATTCCATATAAATAGGGAAATTTTCTCAACAATCAGAGCTTACTAGATGCTATACAGAGAAAGCAGAGTGTGAGCTATGGCTACACAAATTAGTGTGAAGAAAATCCTCAACCAAGAAAAGGACTTGCTTAGGAAGGGGTCTAATAGCTTATTCAAATATAAGAGAGATAAATCACACGTGATCTACTCAAATCAAAGTACAAGATGTGTTTATATAACTTTGAAAAATTCCCCTAAATGATAGGAATCTCTTTTCCAAGGTCTTGCTTGAGACCATAAAGTGCCTTCTTTAACTTGCAAACATGATCTCCTCTTATTTTATCTTCAAAACCTAGTGGTTGATCCATGTATACTACTTCCTCTAGCTCTTCATTTAGAAATTCATTCTTTGCATCACATTGGTACATCTTCCAATCATTATTACGTGCAATTGAAATTATTTTTCCTATCGTAGTAATCTTGGCCATAGGGCTAAAGGTCGTTTCATAGTCCACTCCATATATTTGATAAAATCCTTTAGCCATAAGCCTTTCTTTGTATCCAACAATGCTACCATCTGAGTGCTTCTTTACTTTATATAATCGCTTGTTTCCAATGAGCTTCATGACTTTCTTCCTTGGCAATAATTTCCAAGTTTTATTATCCTCCAAAGCTTTGATTTCCTCTTGCATAGAATCTTTTCATTTTGCATATTTGCTTCTTCAAAGCATGTGGTTTCTTCAACAACTTTACTCATATATGCATAGTGTCTAGCCATAAATGAGTCATAGGTAAGTCATTCAATTGAATACCTTACCCTATCATACCTGTTGTAGAAACAATCACCAATTGGACATATACTTGAAGGTCAAAGCTTTAGAGGAAAACCACATGCCTATGTGAAGGGACAAATTCACAAGTGTATTATATTTCTGAAGTTAGTTCACTTTAGTTCTAGAAGTTTTTGAAAAAGTCACGAGATTGAGAAAAACTATATAAGTTAGTTTGTATCAACTGAGGCAAAGTTGACGAGAGGTAGCTAGAGTGAGAAAAAAGTTCATTTTGTATTATTGAGTATAGTCGAGCTTCTCTGAGTGAGAAAGCACATGTAAGCTTCAGAGTTTTTCATAGCTATGAGAAGAACTAAGTAAAGTCTTGTGTATGATACTCTCTCCATCATCTCCATGCTTGCCTACTATGTGATGAGTTCAAAAGTTCAATTTTTTCCAAGAAACTCGATGCCTGGCATCGAGTTTGTGTTGATAAGTCATTGTTTTCATTTGTTGAGTTTTACTTGTTGTTGAATCTTCTTAAAACATGAGCTTTGTGGAGCAACTTGATGCCTGGCATTGAGTTTCAGCATAAAGCTGATGCTTGGCATCGACTTTCCACATAAAAGTAGTCTTGTTCATATCTTTGTTCAAGGGGGTAATTTGGGCACTAAAAAAGTGGCTGAAAAAACACCAAGTCGATGCCTGACATCGACTTTTGGTTGCAAGTCGATGCTAGGCATCGAAATTTCATTTTTACTAAAGGAGGCAAAATTTCCAGTTTTGGCAAGTCATATAGGGTAAACTTGTGAAGGCCATAACTTGAGTTCTAGAGATCCGTGTCTTGCAAATAATAGCTTTTGGAAAGGTATACTCTTCTACTTTTATCCACCAAAAGATCTTGGAGAAATAATATTTTGGCTAGGAGAAATAAGCAAAAGAGGGAAGGTATGTCATTTCAATGACTAGAAAATTATGAAGAAGTAAAGTTCTTGGTTTTGGCTATCATTTCTCAAAGTTTGGAGTGGCAATGAGTTAATGGTGACCATAGAGGTTGTCTAGTGTCACATTAATTCATTTCTTGTGATGTTTCACACATCAACAAGTGGTATCAGAGCAGAAAGGTCCTAGAGAGAAGAAGGTGGCAAAGGTACGAGAAGTTTTGGAAAGTTTTCCATTAAGTTTGAAAGGTGAAGGATTTGAAGACACAAAGCATCAAAATATTACTTCAAAAGTATCTTCATATACAAAGAGCTTCAAAAGGTATTATCCTTTATCCTTTAAGCTCACAGGTTGAAGTAGAAGGAAAGGAGTATGACATATCATATCTCCATTGACAAACTCGACAGAGATAATTACCTCGCATGGGTAATGAGATTGGAAGCCTTACTTATGAGTAAGGATCTCATGGCATATGTAACAGGTGGAGAAGAGAAGCCAGTATTTGAAGATGAAAGTCGACCAAAGAAAGAAGAACTTGATGCTTTAAAGCATTGGCAAAAGAAAGATGCAAGTGCAAAAGCTTACATCTACAATACAATATTAGATCATTTGCTACCACACATTAGAGGATTGGAATCATCTAAAGATATATGGAATGCATTGGAGTATCATTTCCAAAGCACTACTAAAGCAAGGAAAGGACAAAGTTTTGCAATGTACATGAAGAACAAGAAGAAGAGATAAAGGTAAAGCAAATGATGAAGAGGAATCAAGTTCTCAAGTTTATTATGCAAGAGGTAGAGGCACTGGCAGAGGAAGAGCAAGAGGTTTTGTAAGAGGAAGAGGTAATCAAAATAACAACAAGAAGGCTTGTTGGATCCATGGATTGAGCAATCATTTGGCTCATGACTGCTAGCATAATCAGCAAGGATCAAATCAAAATCAGAATAACAATAGCAGAGGCAGAGGTGGAAGATATCAAAGTAATTTTCAAAGAGGTAGACAAAGTCAAAGAGGAGGCTATGGTAGAGGTGGAGGAAGAAGTTGGGGACATAATCAATCCTACAACACCACCTATTACAACTATGCAAATGACACATAGAATGAAGGTCATACATCATTGATGATGAACTCAATGATGTACTGAATCAGCACATCAGATAAAGAAGATCTAAAGGTATTTTACATTGACTCTGGATGTTCTAACCATTTGTGAGGAAACATAGAATTGATGTCAGAATTGGAAAAAGGCATTTCTAGTCATACAATTCAAACATGTGATAATACAAGACATAGTGTACATTCAATCGGAAAAGTGAAATGCAAGAGTCGAGCAGATTTTCTAACCAATGTTTTGTATGTTCCTAAAATACCTTAAAACTTGATTAGTGTGGGACAGATAGTTGAAAAAAGTTTTCAAGTCAGGTTTACAAATGAAGGAGTATTTGTTGAAGATCCAAAGAATGGATATAATCACATTGTCTGTGGTAAGAAAGAAGGTAGACTCTTTACTTAAAGAGTACAAGGGAAAATTGGTCAAGCTTTGCTCACACATGGTGAAGGAGTGATTACAGAACTTGATCTCTGGCATAAGAGATTAGGTCATTTCAATGAAAGAGGAATTAAAGATATGGTTGCAAATCTATCTCTACTGGGACTACCAAATGTGCAGAGTCAACATATGGTATATAAATGTGAAGCATGTCAAATGGGAAAAGCACACATGTTACCATTTCAGAAGGAAAGATTCAAACATGATTGATTACCAGAGCTCATTCTTACAAATGTATGGGGACCAACAAAAGAAGGATCTATCAGTGGCTCAAGGTATTATGTTCTTTTCATTGATGATGCTAGAAGATGGATAACTCTCTATGTTTTGAAGGAAAGATCAGAAGTGTTTAGAGCTTTCAAGCATATGTAGAGAGAGTCACAAGTCAAAAGCTTAAGAGACTGAGGTCTGATGGAGGGGGAGAATACTTCTCCCAAGAGTTCAATGATTATCTTTGGAATGCAAGTATTAAGAGAGAAATAGCCTGCAGGTATACACCACAAAAAAATGGTGTAGCAGAAAGGAGGAATAGCACTTTGCTTGAGTTTGCTAGAGCTATGCTGAAGGAGAGGAATTATCCAAATTATCTTTGGGCTGAGGCTGTAAATACAGCTACATATCTTGTGAATGGATTACCATATGTAGCTCTCAATGGAATGACTCCATATTAAGCTTGGTGGGGTAAGAAAACAACACTAGATCATTGTAAAGTGTTTGGATCAATTGCATATGCTTATGTGCCATCCCAACTTAGACATAAACTTGAACCAAAAACAAAAAAATATGTGTTCATTGGTTATGATTAAAAGCAGATGGGTTACAGGTTGTGGAATCCTTTAACCAAATAATTTCTTGTTTCTAGAGATGTTACATTTGATGAACAGAAAAGTTGGTATGCAGATAAAAGTCATATAGCTGAAGGATTTGAAGAAGAGGTAAGAAGATGTGAGAAAGGAAAATCAATTGTGCAGGTAAATGAAGATGAAGGCTACATGAAAGCAAGTACATCCAGAAGTGGATTAACAAGAAGGAATGAAGAAGCTCCTATATTTGATGAAGAGGTGTATCCACACACATATGAAGAATATGAACCAAGAAGGTCAAGTAGGACTAGAAGGCAACCAGAAAGGTATTCTTATGATACTTCTTACATAACTCAGAAGAACTATGCATATATGGTCAACGATGATGAAGAACCTCAGAACTATGATGAAGCTAAAGGTAAGAAACAACGGGAAGAAGAAATGAAGGATGAATTTGATGCATTAGAGGAAAACAAGACATAGGAACTTGTTCGTAGACCAAATGATAAGAAAGTAATTGGAAATAAATGGGTTTATAAAGTGAAGAAGCTTGCAGATGGAAGTATAGCCAGATACAAAGCTAGACTGGTGGTGAAAGGCTATGCCCAAACTTATGGCATAGATTATGATGAGACATTTAGTCCTGTAGCTAAGATGTCAACTATAAGGACAATCATTGCAATTGCAGCTTCAAAAGGATGGACCCTAAGTCAATTGGATATAAAGAATGCATTCTTGAATGGATACATATGAGATGAGGTATACATGGAACAACCTCAAGGGTTTATAGATTCAGGTATCCAAATTTTGTTTGCAGGTTGAGAAGAGCACTCTATGGATTGAAGCAAGCTCCAAGAGCATGGAACTATAGACTGGTGAAGTATCTCAATGACCTTGGATATCAAAGTTCAAAAGCAGATCCAAGTCTACTCATCAAAAGAGTAGAGGAAGGTATAATCTACATTTGTATTTATGTAGATGACATTAGAATCACAGGTACTTTAGATGAGGGAATCAAGGAGGTAAAGAGATTACTTGAAAAAGAATTCAAGATCAGTGATCTAGGAAAGTTATCATACTTTCTTGGTATGGAAGTCACCTATACAGATCATGGCATATATGTATCACAAGAAAGCTATCTTCTGAATCTATTGAAGAAGTTTGATATGGAAAATTGCAGAGAAGCTTCAACTCCACTTGAAGTTAATCACAAGCTCAGTAAATATGATGGTACAGAATACAAAGATATGAGGAAGTACAATCTCTTGTGGGTAGTTTGATTTATGCTACACTAACAAGACCTAATCTTAGTTATGTAGTGGGAGGGTTGTCACAATTCATGCATTGTCCAAAGGATCCACATTGGATTGCGAGTCAAAGAGTTCTCAAATATATCAAAGGAACTATAAAGGAAGGATTGTATTATCCTTTTACATCAGATTTGAAGTTGAGGGCATAGAGTGACTCAGACTAGGCAGGAAATCAAGATGACAGAAGATCAACTCATGGTTACATGATATATATTGGTGATAAGGTGTAAGTTGGTGTTCAAAGAAACAACATACAATAGCATTATCATCAACTGAAGTTGAGTACAAAGGACTTGTAGAAGCAGCTAAGGAGGTCATATGGATGCAGACATTATTCAAAAGCTTGGGCATTGATCAAGGTATACCTACAATACATGAAGATAATATGAGTTCACTTTATCTTGCAGCAAATCCAGTATTTCATGCAAGAACAAAACATATAGAGATACATTATCATTTCTTGAGAGAAAAGGTAATGGAGAAAGAAATTGAAGTGGAGTACATTTCTACAAAGGATCAGATAGCAGATATAATGACAAAGAGCTTGGATGGTGTGAAGACCACCGGATTCAAAAGCATGGCAGGAGTAAAAGAAAAGAAGATGATATGAAGAAATAGAGAATGTCAATTAACGATTGAGGGGGAGCTGTTGGAGAAACAATCACCAATTGGACATATATTTAAGGGTCAAAGCTTTAGAAGAAAACCACATGCCTATGTGAAGGGACAAATTCACAAGTGTATTATATTTGTAAAGTTAGTTCACATTAGTTCTAGAAGTTTTTTAAAAAGTCACGAGATTGAGCAAAACTATATAAGTTAGTTTGTATCAACTGACACGAAGTGCAAGAGAGGTAGTTAGAGTGAGAAAAAGTTCATTTTGTATTACTGAGTATAGTCGGGCTTCTCAAAGTGAGAAAACACCTGTAAGCTTCTGAGTTTTTCATAGCTATGAGAAGAACTAAGTAAAGTTTTGTGTATGACACTCTCTCCATAATCTCCATGCTTGCCTACCGTGTGATGAGTTCAAAAGTTCAATTTTTCCAAGCAACTCGATGCTTGGCATCGAGTTTCTATTGATAAAGTCATTGTTTTCATTCTCTGAGTTTTACTTGTTGTTGAATCTTCTTAAAACATGAGCTTTGTGGAGCAACTCGATGCCTGACATTGAGTTTCAGCATAAAGTCGATGCTTGGCATCGACTTCCCACATAAAAGTGGTCTTGTTCATATCTGTGTTCAAGGGGGTAATTCTGGCCATTTGGCCTTTCACATGGACACTAACGGTAACAATCTCCCACTAAAGGCCAATATGGCCAAAGTAATATGGAAGAAAAATAAAGAATGATAAAGAATACATGAGTGCAAGTATACAAACTATACCTCCCACTTGATGGGCATGTTACATAGTATACAAGTGACTGTATAAGATCATGAATAAAGTAACCCCCATCGACTGACAATAGTGTCGAAAGCTATCATGTTGTAGAGCTTTAGTCAAAGCATCTGTAGCATTATCTCGAGTGTGAACCTTCTCAAGAATAATGTGCTCAGTTCTAAGCAATCTCTAATGAAGTGATACCTCACCTCGATGTGCTTGGTCTTTGCATGATAGACCGGATTCTTAGCCAAAGCAATGGCACTCTGACTATCATTGAGCAAACGAGGTACATGCTGAGGTAAACCCATATCACAAGCAAGACGAGAAAGCCAAAATGCTTCCTTACATGCCTCACTTGCTGCAACATACTCTGCTTCTGTGGTGGAAACGGCTGTACATTCTTGAAGACTAGATCTCCAAGAGATAGCACCTCAAGCAAAATGAAAAATGTACCCTGATGTAGACTTACGATTGTCTACACAACTAGCAAAGTCAAAATCCGTGTTACCAAGAATGGATGCTTTCCCTCTACCTAAACATAGACACTTGTCCTTAGTGCCACTCAGATATCTTAAAATCATCTTGACCACTTCCCAATGTTTCTTGCAAGGATTAGACATATATATGCTCACAACTCCCACTGCAAATGCAATGTCTGGTCTCGTAGCTACCATAGCATATGTGATACTACCAACAACACACTGATAGGGAATTTGGTCATAAGTTCCTTTTCTTCATCTGATTTGGGGCAATCATCCTTGCTCAATTTCACATATGTGGGTAAAGGTGTACTCAATGCCTTTCCAGCCTGCATATTGAACATGTGAAGTACTTTGCATATGTAATCACTTTGAGACAAGTATATGCATCTTTTACTCTTATCACGAGTAATGCACATGCCAAGAATATGTTTGGAATCCCCCAAATCCTTCATATCAAATGTCTAACTCAACTTCATTTTGAGAATTGACAAGTCATAAGAGGACTTCCCAACAATCAAACTATCATCAACATAAAGTATCAAACATATCAAGCTGCCATCAGAGCATCTCTTTGTGTAGAGACAATGATCCTCATTGCTTTGAGAATAGGCCTTGAGACTTCATAAAAGCATCAAACTTTTGGTACCATTGTCTCGAGGACTGTTTAAGTCCATATAAGCTCTTCTTGAGCTTACAAACTAGACTTTCCTTGCTAGGAGCTACATAACCCTCTGGTTGTTCCATATAGATCTCATCTCTAAGACCTCCATGCAAGAAAGTAGTTTTCATTGGACTAGCTCTAAGTCCTCCACTGCAACGAATCCAAGCAATATGCATAGGTTAGTCATCTTAACCACTGGAGAGAATATTTCCTCGAAATAAATACGATGTTGTTGCTTAAAACCCTTTGCAACAAGTTGTGCTTTATACTTTGGAGAAGCACTATTTGATGTGAATTTTAGCTTATATACCCATTTATATGGTAAAGCTTTCCTGCCCTTTGGCAAAGGTACTAAATCCGAAATACCATTCTTGTGAATAGAATCCAACTCGCTCTTCATGGCATGCTCCCACTTGACATGATCCTCTGTCTGAATAGCCTCTTTGTAGCAAGAAGGCTCACCAACATCTCTTAGCATAAAAAAATCTAAACTTGGAACATATCTATCACGTGGATGTGAGGCGCATGCAGAGCGTCTCAATGGTTGCTGAACAAGAACATGTGCAAACTCATCTGATCGGACATTCCTTGAACATCCCTATGTGCACCATTTGTATGCATGCTAACTGGAGGACTAGTATCCTCAAACACCACTCTTCTCACTTCAACCTCTCTAATGGGTTGTTTATGCATCTTCGACTCATTGAAAATGACATCACTACTTTTGATCATTGATCATGTTTTAGGATCCCATAAGCAATATCCAAATTATCCTTCTTGACCATATCCAAGAAAAATGCATTTCTTTGACTTATGGTCCAACTTTTGTCTAAGATTCTTGGGTATATGAACATATGCTTCACCCCCAAAAACTCGAAGATGATCATAATATGGTGGCTTCCTTGTCCATAACTCTTGTGCCACTTTCGAACCTTTGGCAGTACTAGGTGAAAGGTTAATCACACTCAATATTGCTTGTGCCCAAAAGCCTTGTGAGAGGTTTGCATGATGCAGCTAGAAACTAATCTATCTTGAATAGTTATATTCATCCTTTCAACTACATCATTCTATACTAGGGTATAAGGAGCTATAAACTCTCTATGAGGCCCTCTAGACTGATAGAAAAGGTTGAATTCATGTGAGGTATACTCACCCCCATTATCTGAACGTAAAGCCTTAAGCTTAGTTCCTTTTTCAGTCTCAACTCAAGCAAGCCATTTTCTAAAAGTATGGAATACCTCATCCTTCGATTTGATAGGATATACCCAAACTTTTCTAGTAGCATCATCAATGAAAGTGACAAAGTAAAGAGAACCACCTAAGGACCTAGTGGGCATAAGACCACACACATCTATATGAACGAGATCTAAAGGCTGATTGAAGAGTGAATGTGCCTTCTATGCACATTTTTGGTTTGCTTTCCATATTGAAAATGCTCACAAAATGAAAAATCAGAGAAAGATGACACAAGTAAGCAACTAGAACGAGAAAGGTTTTCCATTCCACTATGAGGTATATGGCCCAAACAACCATGCCAAATGCAAGCTATAGGCTATTCAATAACACCTAACAAGTGTTCTTTCTATGATACAAATAAAGGATAAAGTGAGGCAACTTTTCTTCCTTTTGCAATAACCATATTGCCCTTTGAAATATGAAAGGATTGAGCATAGAAGACCACCTTGTGACCAAGGTCATCAAGTTGACCAACTGACATCAAACTGCATTATAACTGAGGTACATGGCGTACATTATGAATAGTAAATTTTGAACCATCGATGAATTGCACAATCACATCTCCAATCCCCACAATGTCACACTAGTAAGAGTCATCAAGTCTCATGGTACCAAGAGACTTTTCTACATAATTAGAGAACCATTCTCTACGTGGTGTCACATGGAAAGAAGCACCAGAATCTAATAGCCATGTGTGGGAAAGAGAATCATCCATAAGAGCCTCAATTGGCACAATACTATCAAGTGTCAACACATCAGCATCATCAGAAATAACACTTATTTCTTCAATCTTCACAGTCAAAGTAGATGGTGTAGGAAACTATTTAACATGCCCATCAACATTCTGTCCTTTACCTTTAGCACTCTTTAATGCATAACTATCTTTCTTCATGTGTTCTTTCTTATGAAAATAATGGCATTCGATATCCCTCTTCTTTGACTTATTTCTACTCTTATTTTGTTGACCATTCTTTTCCTTATTCTTTCTCTTGGCATGTGTCTGGTGGCCATTTGGCCTTTCACATGGACACTAACGGTAAAAAGCTTTGTACATTCTAGTGGTAATACATTCAATATTGTGTGTTGTGCTCCAAGCTTCTTCTTCTTCCTTGTGTTGTTCATGTGTTGTTTGCGTGCTTCCATAGACCTCAAACTCCAACACTAAGTACCATGCTTTATGGTTCCTTACTTTTCTTCTTCATCTTCAATTGCTTGCATAGATACATCTAAAGAGTACCAAGGTAGAAGTTCATAAAATCTTACATCCCTTGGTACCTGTGAATACACATCTTTCTTATCTATCATGAATTTTGTTCCTTAGTTCACTTTGTATTAATACATAGAAAGTTCAACCAAACAATGTCAAGTGTGATACATTTTTTTTTCTATTAAACCAAGCTTAATAGGGTTTTTTGGCATGTATACATAATATGGGTTATCTATGCATGATGTATATGGTAGTGGTTGGTGCATCATCCCAATAGGAATTTGGTATTCGCATCTCCTTTATCAAAGCCCTAGAACATTCTACAATGTACACATTCTTCCTTTCTCGTACACCATTTTGTTGTTGTACCTACATGTGATTTGTCGATTGATACCATTTTGACTCCAACAAATTAGAGAAATCATGGGAGAAGGATTCTCCCCCTCCATCTGAACTTAAACATTTGATGTACCTATCACATTCCTTCTTGACAATAGCTTTGAGCTTCTTGAAGTAATAAAAAACATTTGATTTATGCATCATGCAATAAAGCCAAGTCATCCTTGTGCAATGATCAACAAAGGTTACAAAATATCTATTGCCTCCATTTGGGCTCTCCTTTTTCCAAGCATCTCTATGAACTATATTAAGTGGATGATAACTCACAAATTTCTCTTCTTGAAAGTAACCTATTTTGTGTACCCAATAGGCAAGCTTCACACAAGTTCTTGACATCTTGATTATAAAGATTTGGTAGTCCAAGCATTAAACTCTTCTTCTACATATCTTAAAACTTTTGGGTATTAATATGTCCCTACCTTTTGTGCTAAAGGTACAATTCCACCACCGTTCTACTTCCATATATAAAGCACTTGGCTAACATAATTTCATTCTCATTTGAAGTAAATTCATAATTATCTTGACCTTTGTATGATGAGTTGCTCTTACCCCTCTGATAGCAATCCCTTATATAGTGGCCATACTTGCCACATATGTAGCATCCATCTGAATTGTTTTTGTTTTGAGTTTGATTGTAACTTCCTCCTTTTCCTCTATACTTGCCTCTTCCTCTTGATGAAGAGAACTTTCTCCCTTTTTCTTGGTCAAAGTCTCCATTTCATTCACTTCCTTACCTTCCTCTACCTCTACCTTGATTTCTTCCTCTACCTGTTCCTTTACTTACACAAAGCGCTTGAGATTAATTTTTCTTTGCCTTTGAGCCTCCAATTTTCATCTCCTTAGTGAACAATAAGTCCAATAATTTTTCAAAGTCAAGAAGCTTATCTATAACATATAGAAAAGTGGTGAAAAACTTCCACTTTTCATCATCCCAAAGTCCATTCAATGTATATGCAACAAGGTCATCATCATCTATGTGACAACCTATGGATCCCAATGCATCACTTACTTTCCTGATCTTCATAATATAATCATTGATGTTGCTACTAGGTATCTTTCTCAAGCTATTTAGTTTATTCTTCAATTGAATCTTCCTAGCTTTGGTTGAATTATAGTATCGCTTCTCTAGGGTTTCCTACACTTTCATTGACATGTATAGATCTCAAATATGCATTATCATTCCATTGCTAATATGTTGAGATAGGATGAACATAACCCTTTTATCTCTCTCATTCCCTCTCATTAAAGATCCTTAATTGAACAAGATTTGGATTATACCCCAGTCTAGGCTTGGAAACTATTGCACAAACAAGCCCATATAAACATTTTCCCATTGGAAAGCTAGACATTCTAAATTTCCATGGTTGATAGTTGTTCTTATCTGGATTTTTGATATGAGTGCTATATTTTGACATGATGTACTCCAATGTAATCTAATAAGGCTCCTTGATGCAAGAGGATCTGATGAGTATCAAGATCTTTAACTTTGTACTTCAAAATTACCAAAAATTAGATGGTGTAGATGGCTTGCTTGTTCACTAGTGGACTTCTGTTGAACCTTGGACTGGAATCCATAGCTCATCTTCTTTCAAGCCCTTCAATAGATCCTTTTTGTCCTCTTCGAGTGTCTTTGTATGCCAAGATTTCTCTGATACCACTAATGGGAGAATGTACACTTTCCCTATGCAACTTGAACCATGAATGGACTCAAAGATGTTTAAGGGTATGCCTGTTCACTGAATATTATGGTTCTCTACATTCCAATGAATGGAACTAAGATATTTTGGTCACTCAAACTAGACAATGATACCATCCTAATGCAAGTAATCTTACTCAAATACTTGCTTCTTCTCTAAGAACCAAAGACACCAAGATAGGCTACTCACTACCTTCACTACATAGACACAGAGAGACTTGTGTTCACTCGAGACTTGATTTCTCTCAGAATATGTAGATTTTGAAGTCGAGCTTTAAGCCAAATTTAGAAAAGTATAATAACTTTCTAAAAAGACAAATATTGCAATAAACTGATACTATGTGAATAGGAAACTCTACTTAATAATTAGGGATAAGTAGCTCCTACAGAGAGAAAACAAAGTGTGAGGTATGGCTACTCAAAATGGGAAAAAAATCCTCAAGAAAATAGGGGGCTTCCTTAGAAAAGTGTCTTCTAGCTTATTCAAAACCTAAGAGATATAAAAAAAACATGGGATCTACTCAATGTGAACTACAAGTGTGCCTATATGACCTTGAAAAGACTCTCAAAATGATAGGAATCTCTTTTCCTAGAAAAATGTTTTGAGTACACCTAAGTGTGATAGGTGATTGATTTGAGAGTTATGATGGGGATTCAAATTCACATTTGAATACGAATACTCATTCTTGGCTCCTTTCTTCACAATGGTCTAAGCATCATCCAACTAGAAGGTTCATATGCTCCTAAGGTTGGAGCTTGATTTTCAACAATCAAAACTTCAGCAAACATTATTCATAAAGCAAAAAGAAGCACTGCATGAATGTATTCAGAGAATTGCCTCTATTCATGAGGTATATAAATGAGAAATTGTAAAATTGAAAAATAGAGAATGAGCATTTCTAATAGATTTTCTTACTAAACATAATTTGTCGTGGTTACATAAAGTGTGTGAGATTACGAGAATTTAAGAGGGACTAAGAATATTAGTTACCCAAGAAAGTTCAAAAGGTTTGCAACCTCTTCTAACTCCAAATGAAAGATCTTTAATCTTGCACCTAGGTGTTGACCGTAAGCATGATTATAATAAGTATCTTCAAAGATTTTGAAATCTAACAATAAAAAAAATGGGAGTTCAAAACATAATACATGGGATGGAAAGCAAAGATAGTGAAAGAATTTGAACAAGCTTGGAGAGGCCTAGAAAGTTGAGGTGTGAAGTGGTGCAGTTGCTCCAACAAAACAGAACAGGACCAGCCCTAGCTCTTTGGATATGTAAAGTAGAACTTTTAGGCTTGTGGTTAGTGTAATAAAACCCAATAGGTACTTTGCAACATCAACAAGAAGAAGTTGATGCAAAACAGATAACTTGAACCTTGACTAGCTCACAAAAACATTCTAAAAATGGATGGAAGTTATGACTTCAAAAATTAAGAGTAGCCAACACAATTACAATTGGAAAAATTCCTCTTATGGGAGTGTCATACATAGGCTTGGCTTGGTGAAATGCATAAAATCCCTAATTTATATGAACCAATGAAGAAACTATCATGTTAACACTGATTGGATGTCATCTCCATTTTTTATTTGCCATAAGCTTCTCCCTTACAAAGTGGTAATGGAATCCTATGTGCTTTGTACTTGCATGAAAATTTGGATTTTTCAGCTAGATGCATGGAACTTACATTATCTCCAAGTGAGGTTTGGAACTTACAAGTCCCAAATCTGAGTACAAGTCCTTGAACCATATTGCTTCTTGAGTTGCAATAGTTAGACCTTTATATTCTACTTAAGTTGAAGATAAAGCAATTGTTGGTTGCTTCTTGGAACTCCATGAGACCAATTTTGAGATTGCAAATGCTAAGTATCTAGAGGTACTTCTTCTATCATCCTTTGTTCCTTCCCAGTTTGCATTCGAATATATTTTGATATCCAAATCTGAAGAGTAAGGATAATAGATACTTTAAGTGTCCCCTTGAGCTACTTGAATACTCTCTTTGCAGGATCCATGTGTGGCCTTCTAGGTGAGTGCATGAACTGACTAAGCACTCCCACACTATATGATATGTCTGGTCTTGTGTAGCTAGCATATATCAAGCTACCAGCTAAGCTTTGATACTCTTTAGGATCATCAACCTACTCACCTTCATAAACACTTAGTTTATGGTTCAATTCCAAAGGTGTATCTGCAAGCTTTGTGTTCTCCATTCTAAACTTGAGAAGTAGGTCTTGAATGTATCATCTTTGAGCTAGATACATCCCTTCATCTATATAAATCACTTGCATACCGAAGAATATGTGATCTCACCTAAGTCACTGATTTTGAACTCCTCTTGTATGTGCCTCTCGACCCTTTGAATGTCATTCAGATCATCATGTGTCACAATAATATCATCTACATATACACATAGATATATAACCTCATTGTGATCCCTTTTGATGAATAGAGAAGTATGTGAGTTGCTAGATTTGAACCCTTGATCTTGAGGGTATGTGACCAACCTCTAATTCCAAGCTCTAGGAGCTTATTTCAATTCATACAATGCTTTCTTAAGTCTACAAACATAAGATATATGATAAGGGTTTCAAAACCTTGTGTTTGTAATACGCATACCTCTTCACTTATCCAACCGTTTAGGAATGTATTTTTCACATAAAGTTGGAGGAGTCTTCGATTTCTTGCAGTAGCTACACTTACCAATGTTCTGATTGTAGTGCTCTTTGCAACTGGTGAGAATGTTTCCTGATAGTCTATACCATAAGTTGGTGAGCATCCTTTGGCAAGTAATCTTGCCTTGTACCTGCAAGTTGATCCGTCTGAGTTTCTTTTAACTTTATATACCCATCTACAACCAATTACCTTTTGATTGGGTGACATTGGAACCAAATGTCAAGTGCCTATCTCCTTTGATGCATATATTTCTTCTTTCATGGCCTTTTCCAAATTAGGATTTCCCTTTACCTCTTCATAGGTTGAGGGTTCCTCTAAAGTCCTTTGTCAAGTAGATTGAATGCTTTGTAACAAATGTGGAATCATATCCATACCTTTCTAGTTGACTTTTCTCCCTTGTTGACCTTCTAGGTGCTTGCTTGGAGCAATCTCCACACTCTTGCATCTTTGTTTTTCCTCTTGGATTCCATAGATTTTAATCCTTTTCCCTTTCATCTTGGTCATCATCTATATCACTTGTTGGATCCTAGACTTGTGTATCCTGCTTGCTTCCTATTTGATGAGAATCAGAATCAAGATCATATGGTAGATTTACCTTTTATTTGTCTTCATCATACCAAGACTTGTGTTCTTCAAACACAACATCCCTACTTGTAGTGAATTTCATGGTTGAAGGATTATAGAACCTGTAACCCATCTGAGTTGAATCATACCCAATAAACACTACCTTTGTTTCTTTTTCATCTAGCTTACCTCTTATTTGTGATGGTACATGAACATAAGCTAAACAACCAAACACCTTGCAATTTCCAAGACTAGGTTTTTTTCCATACCATGCTTCATAAGAAGTCATACCCTAAAGTTATCTGGATGGTAGTCAATTGAGAAGGTACACAACAGTTGAAGTAGCCTCTGCCCATAGATAATGTGGCAACTTCTTCTCTTCAAGCATTGTTCTAGCTGATCCACCAATGTCTTGTTTCTTCTCTCTACAGTTCCATTCAATTGAGGAGAGTACCTAGTAGTCACTTCCCTTTTGATACCTTTATCTTGCAAGCACTCATCAAAATCTTTGGAGAGGTATCCTCTGCCTCCATCAGATCTGAGCTTCTTGAGTGATCTACTTGTATGATTCTCCACATGTGCTAGATACTTTTTGAAGCAATCAAACACTTCATTCTTACTTTTGATAAAGTACAGAATAGTCCATCTACTATGGTCATCAATAAATGAGACATAATACCTTGATCCTACCAATGAAGGTTCTTGGCTTGGCCCCCATACATATGTATGTACTAAGTCCAATAAGTTGTTGTGGATGTAGCCTTTGTGGTTGAATGGTTGTCCTTGTGCCTTCCCAATCTGACATGCATCACATATATTGATGATGTGTTGCTTTGATATATTTGGCAATCCAAGAACACTTTGGCCCCTACATATATCTTTCAAAGTTCTTTCATTCACATGAGCTAGCCACTTATGCCACACTTCAAGCTCACTTAGGGTTTGAGACCCAAGGCTGAATAGAGCTATGTTTTTGGTTTCTCCAACTTCGAAAGTAAAGATTCTACTAGGCTTCTCACCTTTGGCAATCTTCTTGAAGCCTTGACATGGATCTTCCACAAAAGCTCCATATTGGGTGAAGCCTACACTTATTAGGTTTTTTGTAATAGTGGGAACATAGAGCACCTTGCTTAAAATATTTGTCTTGTCATTGGAGGCTTTGACATTATCAATATTCTCCACACTATCCTTTGTAACATACCCTGTTTGAACTTCATGTGTATGCAAAGAGAGCTATGTTGCCTGCAACATGATTTGAATCTCTTGAATCTATGTAGAATAAATGATCATCTTCACTAGCTTCCTTGTGGCTTAGATTCATCAAAAGCAATGAGTCGCCAAGTTGTTGATCTTCAAAATAATTGTTGTAGTCCCTTCTGTTATGGCCTCTATTCTTATTGTTGACGTTGTGTCCACCTCTGCCTCTATTGATGCCATATCCACCTCTTCCACTTCCTTTCTGAGTCTTCCCATTGAACCAACAATTCTGAGTGGTGTGGTTGGTCTTATCATAGATGGCACAAGGTTGAACATTTTATCCTTTGGTCTTGTCATGCTTTGGCCCTTTCTTATTCCCTTTCCACTTGCTCTTGCCAGCAAAGTTGGCTTGGGAAGTCTCCTCTTCATCTTCTTCCTTCTTCTTATCTTTTAGCTTCTTGTCCTTCTTATCTGCATATAGAGCACTAATTGAATTACCATGATAGGAGTTACCTTCCTTTATACGATTGTTGGCCTCTTAATTGAAGATTTTTCCTAGAAAGATGTTGAAGTCTTGAGTTTGCACATCCATGATGAGATCATAGGCTATGGTGAAAGATTTCCATTGCTTTTCACCTCTAATCCCATTGTGAATTTGCCCTCATGATGGCCTCTTCTTCAATCAGCTCTCCAATGGATGCCAATTGATTAGCAATCTCCTTGAACTTTATAACAAACTCAGTGATGGTTTGTTTTGGAGTGTTCTTCATCTTGCTTTTCTACTAGCAGAAAAGAAAGTCTCTAGGGCATCCCAAGTCTCTTGAGATGTCTTGAATCCTCTAATATGTGGTAATAGAAAATTAGAGATAGAGTTGAGTATGTATGACCTTGCTTGAGAATCCCTTGCACGCCAAAGTGTGAGCTTATCTCTTTCCTCTTGATTAAGTCCTCGTTTGGATCTTGGAATAGGCATTGCTTCATCACCTGATACAATCCCATATAGATTTCTTCCTTGCAAATAAGCCTCCATTCTAATTTTCCAAACATTATAATTGTGTCTATCAAGCTTTTCAATCATTGATGGAAAGCCATCTCCCATCTTGAACTTGCTCTATTACCACTCAAAGAAGTTGGAGAAGCTTGGAGAGGCTAGGAAACTTGAGTTTTCATGTTGTCAAGTTGGTCAAGGAAACTAGCATAGGACCAGCCCTAGCTCTTTGGATATGTAACGTAAACCTTCTAGGCTTGTGGCTACTACAATAAATCCCAATAGATAATTTGGAACATCAACAAGAACAATTTTATGCGAGACAAATAACTTGCACATTGACTAGTTCACAAAAGCCTTCTAAAAATGGACCGAAGTTATGACTTCAAACACTAAGAGCATCCATTACGGTTATAATTGGAAAACTTCATCTTAAGGAAGTGTCATAAATAGTGTTGGATTGGTAAAATGCATAAAAGCCCTATTTTATATGAGCCAATGAAGGAGCAATCACCTTAACACTGATTGGATGTCATCTTGATTTTTCAGGGATGTGTAGACAATGAACCCCGAGACTGTAAAACTCAGATATCTTTGAAATTACTAAACTAAATGACTTGAAAATTTTTACAAATAAATGAGATAGTTATACCTTTCCAATGAATTCTTAGACACTTGATTTAACACTCTGTATAGAGAGCAAAGACCTATGCAAGTTGACTGAGTCTAAGAAAGGAGCAGAGAATAGAAGTGGCACCAAGCAATGATCAATGAGTATATGTATTGCTTCAAAATAACACTCTACTTAATTTAAAAACTTTTTTGAGTTTTTATGTAAACTCTTAAGGATATGACAACGCCTTTTCTTCATGAATTTGAATTCAAAATTATGTGAGTTTGGTAGTTTAGATTGATTGGAATATTTTTCTACAATCTAGGAAAAGAGAAAGTTGAAGTCATATCTACTTCTTGATTGATTGATTGAGAATCAATCTCAACCACTTCTAACTCATGGCGTTTAGGCCTTTTAATCTTTCCTTTTACAAAGGTAAATACTTTGAACCTTACAAGAAATGATCATAATTAATCAACCAGTTAATACAAAGAAATAATGTGCACATAAGTGCTATTCTTCAAGGTACATATATGGGTAGATGGTGCCATACCATACAAATTATGGATTTGATGAAAAGCATATCCACCTCAAGCATAATGCAAGCTTTATGCTCTAACAGAGATGAGGAGAGGGAATCTCCACCCTCGACCTTCAAAGTGTGTCAAAAGTGGCCTTAAAACACCATCATGAACATACTATTTTCCCATAGCCTTACAACACTATGAACAAAACCTTTTGCATCCCGAAGCTTGAGAGGAACTCTACACCTTAAGAAGGTTCTAAATCTTGAGTGATGATGAACCACCTCATGCCCCTTTGACTTGATTTTAGACAATGCATCATAACTTTCCATGAAATATTACAAGGCCTGCAATAAAGGAACCAACTCATAGAATGAGGCTATAAGCATAAAACCTGCCATATCCTCCTTAGGTTATGAGAAAATGTGGGCTACAACATCCTTTTGCCCTGCTTTGTTCCAAGAGAAGGAAGGAATGAGTCCTTGGCTACCACGTTGGTTGCTTGTATTTGACTAGCTCCAAGTTTTGAAGGGACAACCATTGAGCTTTGTTTGAAAATTCCAAATGCATGGTCAATAACCAAAACCCATCACATTGTCTTCCAAGTGGGACACTTGATGAAGAAAACCTTCAAGATTTGTAGTAATGAGAAGAGAAAACCCCAAAGAGCTTGGAGTCAAGCGACATGGATTACGCCTAAAACTTTCAAAAGGTTTTTAGTTTCTTTACTCCATGATAATGATCAAGCTTCAATTTTAACAACCAAGCTTTTATTTGTTGTGCACTTGGTGAGATGGTCAATAAATTCAATAATATACAAAAATTAAGAGAATCAATAGAAAAGGTGCATGTGTGACAAGTTGTGTTATAAACCTTCTTTGATGCAAGTGTGCACTAAGCTTATTATATTTTCATCTTTAGCATATGACATGCACTTGAGCAAGAATTTGTGAATTGAAACTACATAACACATCTTAAATTGGAACAAGATAACCTTAGAAAGATTGTTGTACTTTTTCAAATGATAGAATAATTGCAACAAGTAGGTAGGTAAATTGGTGAATGAAAACATGGTGACCCTTCCCTAAACCTAAGCATGGAAAGCCATGGAACATCGAGGAAATATCTAGAACTAATTTCATATCTAAAATTCATTTATTTCCAAAAGTGCATCTTTTTCTAAGAAAGATTCATGTGCACGCATTCCTTTCAGATGTGTGTCAAGCCTTCTTTGCTTTGGAGGTGGATTTGGACACAATATCAAGTAGATGGGAAGTCACAATACTCCAAACCAACAAGTTACATCAAGCTCCATGTTGAGAACCTATAATACTCAAGTTCAGCACATATTAAGAGGAAAAACAAAATTAGCATGAGATTCATAGGCTTCTCCTTTAACAACATTTCTTTCATGCCTTATCATTTTGAAGGAGAACTACCATACCCTTTAAGGGACCTATAAGTTCTACTCAACATAAAGCATGCATGTGTTACTAGGTGCCTTCCTCAGATTACTGAGTGCATTTTTAAAATAAATCTTCCTAGCTTTGATTGAAGTAGAGTACAACCTTTCTAGGCTAAATAATAGGATGCTCTGTTCCTAACAAGTAGGTTTCATCACACATAATTGTCATATGTGATTGATTGAGAGTAATGAGGGAGATTTAAATTCAAATTCGAATGTTTCAATACTAATGCTTGGCTCCTTGTTTTATGATGCTCCAAGTATCAACAAGTGAGGAGATGCATATGATCCTAAGGTTGGAGCTTGATTTTCAACATTTGGGTCAAGTGATCATCTTCAATGCAACATAAAAAATTAAAATGGTCTTTTATTCTAACTCTACACCAAGAAATATGTCTCTTACATTATCATCCTCCTACCCATTGTTTTTTGTGAACATTTATCATGATGTTCAGCCAAGGAACTTTTGAAAATCATGTCTCAAGCCTTAGAAAGAACTCAATCACAAATATTAAAATTGGATTTATCAAATAGAAGGACCAAAATTTTGGGGAAAAAAGTGAAGAGCTTCACAAGCACTAACCAAATTCAAAGATGCTATATAGCCACCAAAAAGTGCACCTACATTGATTGATGGTTGGTTACCTAGATCTTAGGAAAATTAAAACCTCTATTATAAGCATGTTTTTTCTTGGATTCATGAATTCCATGATACTTTTCAGTGTGTTGTGAAGAAATACACTTCAACTAGTAGATATTCTACTTCCTTAGCACATTTTCTCATTACTTTGATCCTCGCTATCTAGAGGTGTAGTTACTATTTATCCATTTTATATGTACTTAATTCTAGTTCATGGTTAGCACTCTTAATGTATTTACTTATCTTAAATTCAAGCAGCATATGGTCTTTCATTTAGTATCTTGAAGTCTAACAAAGCTGCAAGTCTTTTTATTTGTCAATTTTGAGAAATAGACACTTTTGTCTACATATATCTCTGCATATAGGTAGAGGACGTTGTAGCTATCAAGGATTGGATGATTTTTTGAGTAGGAATATGTAGTTTCTTTAATTAAAATCATGTGTATTAGTAGATCAAAGGATCTAGTTGAAATTTGCAAAAGAAAACATTTATTCTCTTCATAGTTTTAGAGAAAAGCTCACAACACTTTGGGCCTAGGAGAGGGTAGCTAACTTCAAACTTCCCCCATTAATGATATAAAAGAATTTTCAAAGCTTGGAGATATGAATCGGCATCATATTTGAGATTTGCAGGGATCAAGACACCTTGTGGAGGCACAAAAAGGAGTCATCAAGCAAAGAAGACATCAAAAGGGGGCTATGTCAATCAACACTTCAACAAACCAATGATAGGCAAGGTAAAACAACTACAAAAATGTAAGATCACAATCTACTAAAGCACTCAAACACTTCAAAAGAAGGTAGAGTGGAACATTCGAGCTCAGTATTGTAGGGTATGTCAATCATTGAGATTTAGGTTAGTAGCTAGGTTATTGGAAAGAGATTATTAATGAGCGGTACAAAAGCAATGCCTTATGTTGATGATCCACCACTTGATGGATAGGTCAAGGTACTTAATGAATGGATAGAAAGGGACAAGATAGGCATACTTAAGATATCCTAAGAAATAATCAATAGCATGATATGACATATACAATATTTGGAAACATCAAAGGATGTTTGAAGAACCTTAAAAAGATTTTGTGCTTCATCTACAAAGGCAAGGAAAACTTAGCTCAATGATGAGCTGAATAATCTTAGGAAAACAAGATAAGGTTAGGAAGATGAGGAACAAGATAAAGTCAAATGAATCTTCAAGGTAAAGCGATAGTAGATGATCAAGTTCACTAATGGGTGGACATGGATTCTAGTGATGACAAAGTGTAGAAATTGAGAGTGTAGGGGTTATATCATATACATCAAGAAGAATAACGTTCATAAAACCTAGTTGAGGAGTAAGGTCATCCACTTAGTGCTTTTATCTTTTACACTTAAAATATTGACCTTTCCACACTAAAATGTTCTAGGAAACTCAAACATAGTCATCTATACTCATTTGATGCCCAATTTAATATTTGAAAAATATGATGAAATTCTTGAAGGCTACGTTAATGCTCCAAAGGCTCAAGTAGTCCTTGGACTTTAGAAAAATCCGAGCTAAATATAAGTAATGACCATTGTGATTATCATAACCGTATCTATTTATAAACTTATTTTCAATACGGTTATGATAATCACAATGGTCATTACTTATATTTAGCCTTCAAGAATTTCATCATATTTTTCAAATATTAAATTGGGCATCAAATGAGTATAGATGACTATGTTTGAGTTTCCTAGAACATTTTAGTGTGGAAAGGTCAATATTTTAAGTGTAAAAGATAAAAGCACTAAGTGGATGACCTTACTCCTCAACTAGGTTTTATGAACGTTATTCTTCTTGATGTATATGATTTAACCCCTACACTCTCAATTTCTACACTTTGTCATCACTAGAATCCATGTCCACCCATTAGTGAACTTGATCATCTACTATCGCTTTACCTTGAAGATTCATTTGACTTTATCTTGTTCCTCATCTTCCTAACCCTTGTGATGGAGTAGACCCCGTTGAGGTTCTATGTGAAGTGATTCTAACACTTATCTCCATGATTTTCAACTCTTCTAATTTGTATCTTCTTTCTAGTTCATATACATCTTCTGCTTACAAGATATCTATTACACCATACCAAGGCAAAAGCTCATAAAATATGACATCCATAGAAACTAAAAGATAAATGAAATTAGGATTGTAACACCTAAAACCTTTTTTCTTTGAAGAATACCCAAGAAACATGCATATCGTTTCTAACTTATGCCTTAGGTTTTGATGTATGTGAGCATAACACCCATGGGAAAATACGTCAATGTGTCAAAGATTAGGTTTCGTAGCATTCCATGCTTCATAAGATGTAGCTTCATGCACTCTTGAGGTTGGGCACTTGTTCATAATGTATATGGCTATATTAGTTGCACCACCCCAATAAGAGTTAGGCATATTTATTTCATATAGCATTTCCATAGCCAGTTCCCCTCTTTTCATATACATATTTTCTCTCTACCATCCCATCTTATTGGGGTGCTTACATGCAAGTAAATTGCCTCTTGATTCCGTGGTCATAAAGAAACTCGAAAATTTCATTTAAAAGATGTTCTATCACTCCATTGTACTTGATAAGCTCTTTCTACCATCCATCCAACTGACAACAACTTCTATGTGATGATATGCACATGCAACACCTTCCTGAGAACTTTAGCATTCTTAGATCCATGCAATGGGACATCTCCCACATGAATGATATGATGCTTAGTATCAACCCCTTCTTCTATATCCCCTTGAGTGTTGGGTGTGTAATTGAAGAATACCTCTCTATTAGAACTCATGTTCTTGTTACAACCACTACTATATACCATGAAAACACATTCGTCTAGAAAAATAACAATATTCTCTCTCCCTATCTCTCTCTCTCTCTCTCTCTCTCTCTCTCTCTATATATATATATATATATATATATATATATATATATATATATATATATATACTCTCTATATATATATATATATATATATATATATATATATATATATATATATATATATATATATATATATATATATATATATATATATATATATATATATATATATATATATAGAGAGAGAGAGAGAGAGATAGGGAGAGAGAATATTGTTATTTTTCTAGACGAATGTGTTTTCATGGTATATAGTAGTGGTTGTAACAAGAACATGAGTTCTAATAGAGAGGTATTCTTCAATTACACACCCAACACTCAAGGGGATATAGAAGAAGGGGTTGATACTAAGCATCATATCATTCATGTGGGAGATGTCCCATTGCATGGATCTAAGAATGCTAAAGTTCTCAGGAAGGTGTTGCATGTGCATGCGTGTGTAATGTATGTATGCACATATGTATAAATGTACATGTATATATATACTAACGCATTTATGTATGCACGTAATATATGTACATGTGCATGTATGTGTAGTTATGTGAGTATGAATTTATGTGTATATGTATATATGCATCTATTTATGTAATATGTAATATATGTATGTATGTAAGTTTTCATGTATGTATGTATGTATGTATGTGTGTGTATGTATGTATGTATTTATGTATGTATGTATGTATGTATGTATGTATGTATGTATGTATGTATGTATGTATGTGTGTGTGTATGTATGTATGTATGTATGCATGTACGTGTGTATGTATGTATGTATGTATGTAATATATGTATGCATGTAAGTTTGTAGTACGCATGTATAAATGTATGTATGTATGTATGTATGTATGTAATTTATGTATGTATGTATGTAATTTATGTATGTACTTATGTACGCACGTATGTATGTACTTATGTATGCACGTATGTATGTAATGTATGTATGTGTGTGTGTGCATGTATCGTATGTATGTATGTGTGTGTGCATGTATGTATGTATGTACGTATGTATGTATGTAAGCATGTCTATATATATGTGGTTATGTACGTATGATTGTATGTAGTTATGCATGTATGCATGTATGTATTCATGTATGCATGTACATTATGTATGTATATAAGTTTGTTTGTATTTATATAAATACATTTTTGAAGGATAAAGACTCTTCTCTACCACCTACGTCTACTACTAAAATAGAGGATGATGATGGAAAATAGATCAAATATGTGGAAAATAATTCGTCAAATACACAAAAGTTCTCATCAACACCTTCAAAAGGCTTCTTGCAACCTTTTCGAAGCTTCACCTTGTACTGAAGACCTTGAACAACAACATGGTCGATCATAATAGTGTCAAAAGTTGTCATCGACCCACTAGTACAATGCATAATCAACTTCTAGTGGTACTAGGTCATGTTTATTGTTAATACATATTTTTGGACCCCATTGAAAGGTATGAAGGCATGTCCCATGAAGCTATAGAGCTCAAACATGCACCCTTGAAGATATTCAGCCCTAGAAACACACACAAATAGGGAGAAACACACACTTAATGCATGCATAGACACTTGTTCATGTATGTGTGCATGCTCATCATGTACTGTGTGATTTTCACATATTTTCTAAAGGTCCCATGCAGAGTAGTATGTGTGGCATCCCGAGCTCAATTTGTAGTGTGAGAGAATCATTGTGAAGCTCACATGAAGGGGAATCCACCATGGTACATCATGATTGCACCATTTCATTTGTATCAGAGCAATTAGAAGCAAAGGCTTTTCTTGTTGTGCAAGCAAGTTGAGCACCCACGTACGCACTTGCACCTTTCTGTAAGGCTTATGATTGGAATGACCACAGAAAGTTCATGAGGAGACACACGATGGAGCCAAACACTTGTCAACTCCTTTAAATAAAGCTAGTCTAAGATAATAAAAAACCATCAACTATGCAAAGGAGGCTTTTTCTAGGTAGTGGACCGTAAATGTGTGGGGGGAAATTTAGTAACCAGAAAAGACATCATTTCCTCATACCATGTGTGAACATCAACCATGGAATTATCACCCTCAATGACGGAAAAGATCCACATCTGGGAATGAATCATTTATACCCATTGAAGGTCAAATGGGATTAAAAAGTTAGCTATAACATGCAAAGAAGGAAGTCGATGGATAACATCATAATTGAATTTGTGGAGCAATAGTACCCACAATTCAAGGCGATCGACCAAATTCTGTTGCTTCACCAAATAAAGAAAGTCATATTGATTCACATGGAAAGTAAATAAATGACCTAATAAATAACGCCGACATTTTTTGATACAATATATGAGGCCCATACATTCACATTGATTGGCCAAATAGTTTTGATCAGTATTAGTCACACCTCAACTAGCATAAGAAATGGGATAGAACTAGGAACAACCTACTTTTTGAACTAGAATCAAAACAATAATGATGTCCAAAGCATCAAATGTGTACATGAAAGGCATTATTTGAATGTAGTGCTTTTAGCATGAATGCTTTTCGTAAGAAGACTTTTAAGTCATCAGAAGGCAAGACCACACTCAAGAGACCACTGAAATTTGGTTGCTTAGCATGAGCCAAGCCATTAAGGGGAAATTATCACTTGATCATTTTACTCCTGACTTAAATCAGTTGCTAGGACATATGTTAACCTTTGAGCGGGATGTCAAAGGTGAAAGTGACAAGAGTACAGGTCATGCAATGTACTCAAAGGATAAGAAGAAAAAATAGCAAAGGAAAGCAACAAGTAAATGAAGATGAAGGCACAACTAGTCAAGCCAACTTCCTAAGAGGAAGAGGAGGTGGCAAAGGTAGAGGAAGAGGCAGGAATAACAAAGATGGAGTCAAAGCTTGCTGGATTTGTGGTAAGACAAATCATTTAGCTAATGATTGTTGGCATAATAATCAGAGTAATGGTGGATATAATCAGAATTTTAATTCAAGAGGAAGAGGTGGCAGAAATCAAAGAGGTAATTTCAGAGGTAGAGGTAGTAGGGGTTACTTTGGAAGAAATGCAGGTAGAGGATTCCAAAGTCAACAATACAATAATACCTACTACAATTATGCTTCAGATAAGAAGGAAGATTCAACATTGATAATGAATGAAACTTGTGAAAGGCAAAGTGAAGACCAAAGAGTCTTCTATATTGATTCAGGGTGTAGCAATCACCTGAGTGGTAACATAGCATTGATGACTGATTTGGAAAATAAGGTATCTAATCATGTTGTTCAAATAGGTGACAATACAAAGCACAATGTGAAGTCAATTGGATCAGTGAAGGCTAAGGATGGTAGCACCTTATTGAGTAAGGTCTTGTATGTTCCTATAATTCCTAAGAATCTGATAAGTGTAGGACAAATTGTTGAAAAAGGTTATGAAGTGAGATTCACTAATGAAGGAGTGTTTGTGGAAGACCCTAGCAATGGGTATAAACAAATTGTTTCAGGGAAGACAGAAGGAAGATTGTTCACATTGAAGATTCAAGGTAATGTTGGTCATGCCTTGTTCACTTATGGAGAACATAAGATCTCTGAGTTAGATCTTTGGCACAAGAGGCTTGGACACTTCAATGAAAGAGGTATCAAAGATATGATTAACAGTGGTTCAGTGCTTGGATTGCCTAATGTTACAGGTCAACATATGACATACAGATGTGAGGCATGTCAATTAGGTAAGGCTCATTAGCAATCTTACTCCAAGCATGGTTTTATGTATTCAGAGAAGCTTGAATTGGTACACACAGATGTGTGGGGACCATCAAAGGATTTCAGTATCAATGGATCAAGGTACTATGTGATTTATGTTGATGATGCTACCAGGTAGATCACAATCTATGTGATCAAAGATAAGCCAGAAGTGTTTAATACATTTAAACATTATCATGCATATGCAGAGAGAATTACATGTCATAAATTGAAGAGACTAAGGTCAGATGGAGGGGGAGAGTATTTCTCTAATGAGTTTAGTGATTACTTGTGGAATGCAGGTATAAAAAGGGAAATCACTTGCAGGTACTCCCCTCAACAAAATGGTGTAGCAGAGAGAAGAAATAGAACTCTTGTTGAGTTTGCAAGGTCAATGATGAAGGAGAAAAATTGCCCAAATTATTTGTGGGTTGAGGTTGTAAATAGAGCTACTTATCTGGTCAATAGGCTACCATGTAAAGCCTTGCAAGGTATGACACCATATGAGGCATGGTGGGGTAAGAGACCTACATTAGATCATTGCAAAGTATTTGGATGTTTGGCATATGCATATGTGCCATCACAATTAAGACACAAATTGGAACCTAAAGCTGAAAAGTATGTGTTCATTGGTTATGATGACAAGCAGATGGGTTATAGATTGTGGAGCCCATCTACAAAGCAATTCATTGTATCAAAAGATGTTACATTTGATGAGCAAGGTACTTGGTATGCAGGTACAATCAATATTAATGCAGGTGGTGAAGAAGATGTAAATCAAAAGAAGGGTAAATCAAAGGTTCAGATATTTGATGAAGAAGATAATAATGAAGTGTAGGTTGAAGTTGAAGAAATGCCAAGATTTGATCCTGAGTGTGAGGAACCAGAAACCTCAAGGAGTGGAGAACTTAGAAGGTCATCAAGACACAAGTGGCAACCTACAAGGTATAGTTATGATACTTCTTTTTTGGCTACCAAAGATTATGCTTACATGATAAAGGCAGATGAAGACCCTTCTACATATGAAGAGGCAAAAGGTAAGGAAAATTGGGAGAAAGCTATGCAGGAAGAATATGATGCATTAATGGAGAATCAAACATGGGATTTGGTTCCTAAACCAAATAGTCAGAAGATCATTGGATGCAAGTGGGTTTACAAAACTAAGAGACTTGCAGATGGAAGTGTGTCTAGGTACAAAGCTAGACTTGTTGTCAAAGGGTTTGCACAAACATATGGTATTGATCATGACGAGACCTATAGTCCTGTGGCAAAGATGACAACCATCAGAACACTCATAGCCATTGTTGCATGTAAAGGTTGGAAATTATGTCAATTAGATGTGAAAAATGCTTTTTTAAATGGTTACATTTTAGATGATGTTTTCATGGAGCAACCTCAAGGATTCAGAAATGGGAGGTATCCAGACCATGTGTGTAAGCTCAAGAGAGCTTTGTATGGGTTGAAGCAAGCCCCAAGGGCATGGAATTATAGACTTGTGAAGTTTTCAAGTATCTAAGGCAGATAGTAGCTTGCTTGTTAAAGCAAGTGATGATGGGTTTATTTACATGTGCATATATGTTGATGATATAATTCTTACAGGTACAGATGAGAAAGGCATTCAAAGCCTAAAGAAGCAAATGGAGAAAGAATTTAAAATCAGTGATTTGGGAGATTTGTCATATTTCTTGGGCATGGAGATTTCATACACTCAACATGGAGTGTATGTGACTCAAGAAAGGTATTTGAGAAACTTGTTAATCAAGTTTAAAATGAATGATTGCAGGGTAGCACCTACTCCAATGGAGGTGAATCACAAATTGAGCAGATATGGTGGAGAAGAATTCAAGGATATGAAGTTATATCAGAGTTTGGTTGGTAGTCTTATCTATGCTACATTAACTAGGCCTGATTTATCATATGCAGTTGGGGTTTTGTCTCAATTCATGCATTGTCCTAGAAAAGAACATTGGATTGCAGGTCAAAGAGTGTTGAGGTACATTAAGGGTACACTCAAAGAGGGTTTGTATTATGGTTTTACATCAGATACAAACATCAAAATATATAGTGATGCAGATTGGGCAGGTAATCCTGATGATAGGAGATCAACATATGGATACTTGTGTTATGTGAGAGATAAATTAATATCTTGGTGTTCAAAGAAGCAACACATAGTTGCTTTATCATCTACAGAAGCTGAGTACAAAGGCATGGTTGAAGCTGCAAAGGAAGTGATATGGCTTAAGACTCTGATGAAGAGTTTTGATATCATTCAGAGTACTCCTACTATTCATGGAGATAACATGAGTTCATTGTATCTAGCTGCTAACCCTGTTTTTCATGCCAGGACCAAACACATTGAGATTCAGTATCACTTTCTAAGAGAGAAGGTGATGGACAAAGAGATTGAAGTCAAACATACTTCAACTAAAGATTAGATAGCTGATATGCTTACCAAAAGCTTGGATGGACCAAAGCTACAGAGATTCAAAGACATGACAGGCATAAAGAAAATAGAGAAAACCTCACTTGATGATTGAGGGGGAGCTGTTGGTGCAGAGCAATCAACAATTGAAGTTTTGGAAGTCAAATAATGAAGACAAGATCAAGTTTTGAAGCATAGAAGAAGTTTACATTCAGGAATTGAAAGATATGTACACATATGTACATTAGTTCAAATAAAGGTCACTTATACTTTTGAATAGTCATAAGTTTGTAAATATTTACCTATAAATACTATGGAAAATGTCGGGACAAGTATGAGAGAGCATGAGAATAGAGTAATCAAAAGTTGTATGAGTTTTTTAGCCATCCTAGAAGTGAGTTAAGTCTCTCTCATCACTAGATGTAAAATTCTCAGAAATGAAGAAAATGTTGCGCCCGATGTTTCTGAGTTTTCTCCTTCTGTGTTAGATATTTTGTGAAATGCTTTTGTACAAGTCTAATTCCATAGTTGATTGACCTCTGTACAAATTTTTAGCTTCTAATTGTGATCAGGCTGAGAGAATTATGTGTAGGAACATTTGTGTGTGAAGAAGTGTTCACTGGTTCCTGAAATAGGCACAAAATTCGAAGTCAATGTTTTGATCAGTTCTCCTTCCACAGTTTAAAGTTTTGAGCAAGTAAGCACTTAATCTTTAAGTTGAAAGGTAAGCTACTTGTGTCTAAAAGCATTTGCTTAAACGGGTTCTATTCTTGGAGAACCATGTCTTAGAAGTTATAGATGTCTAAATCGACTTCTCAAAAGTACAGTTTTAGACATAGGTGGCTTGTCAAGTTGATTTCTCAAAATCTACTGAATCTTTTGGAGTGATTCGACTTGGAGAAGGTGTGCAATCTTTAGGCAACACCTTGTGCAAAGTTTTATAAAAAACTTTACACATTTGATAAGTCAATGAGAAAGATATATGCAGCAAACTTTCTGTAGAATCATCCTTTTCACATATTTTCCAGAATCCTTATAATTGAATGTTGATCCTCCAAATTGGTAAAGGTTTTGACTTACTCTTGATATAGAGGTGCTCTAATTTCAAGAGTAGGTTGTTCTTTTGGAGGTTAACACTCTCCATCAGGAAAAACCTACTTTTTAAACTAGAATAGAGCAAATAATGATGTCCAAAGCATCCATGAGTACATGAAAGGAATTATTTGAATGTAGTGCTTTTAGCATGAGTACTTTTTGTAAGAAGAGTTTTAAGTCATCAGAAGGCAAGACCACACTCAAGAGACCACTGAAATTTGGTTGCTTAGCATGAGCCAAGCCATTAAGGGGCATGGTAATGTGGGCAAGATAGCACAAATGACAACCATGCCATCAAATCTATCCTAAAAATTTAAGAATTGCCTTGTCCATATCAACAACAATTCTATCCTTAGAAATAACATGTCCTAGTAATATTTTGTGTTTTATCCCAAAGATTGATTTAGTTGCATTTAGGAAAGGATGAACCTTTTAGCATTGAGCAAAGCAGACGCATAAATGCTGCAAATGATTCACTCGGTTTCTTGAAATAGAGAAATCATCGAGAAGCACCCACATAAAACTTGTTAAATAAGGGGCAAAAATTTGATGCATACAAATTCGAAGGTACTAGGAGCATTTCAAAGTCCAAACCACATAACTATGAAAGCAAAAACAACCTAAATTGTAATAGAAGTAATTTTAGGAACATGAGTTTCATCCATCGTGACTTGAGTGTAACCACTAAACCCCATCCAAAAACGACTACATCTCCCATCCAACCACTTCATTTAACATTATATTAAAAAGGGATAGAGGAAAAGGATCTCACACCCTAGTTGCATTTACTTTACGATAATCAACACAAATCCATAGTTCCTTTTTTTCTTGAGAGCTATAACAATAGGAGAAACCCATTTTGGGTACTCAATAGGAACAATGAACCCTAGATATAGCAACTGATCTAATTCTTACTTAATCTATTTAGCAAAACTCGTCTTCATATGGTAGCACTACTCAATGATAGGTGAAGCATTCAATTTCACTAAATCTTATGTTGGAAAATGTGGGGATCTAACCCTTGAATTTTAGAGTAGTCCCACACAAATACGTCCCTAAAATCTATCAATATGGAAATCAACTGAGTCTGGAATGAGGGAGGTAACTTGGCATAATTTTCACTATCTCAATTTTATCGGCAATACCTAAATCAACCATTTCAATTTGATCTTCTTGAACATTCTTACAAGTAGGTTATAGAGGATCATCTACAGGGAGGCTAGGATTAGAATGAAAGTAATTCAAAGGTAATTTTGGTTGGACTATACCCAATATCGAAGGATATTGGGCTAATACTATAGGGATGTTCACCACTCCCACTGACCATAAATCTTGATTAGCTTCGAAGAATCAAGCTTCCTCATCATTGTCAAGGCCCCCTGCATATGAGGAGGTTCTTCCAACATTGGTTTTTGATCCTTAGGGAAGATCTGTTTATCATCCAAGGTGGCCAAATATTTTTTATGGCCTTTACAAAAAGTACCAACTTGGGAGCCCCAATCTTGCTGAGCTTTTGCACACCATAACCAGGGATGAATCAAAAGTATATCATAATCCACCTTCTACCCCAATAACTCAATGACCACAAAAGTAATATGAAAAGTAGCATCTTGAATCTGAATATGAATATCATTAAAGAGGCCTAAAGATCCCAAAGGATGAAGAAGAACCTCTAGAAACATTGATGGATAGGAACCCTATCAAAGAAATTTAGATATGCAACAAGGAAAACTCACATCCTATAGGAGTACCTACAAGTTTTAAGGAACACATGATTCCACTGATTTAAGGAGCCAACCAGTAAGGGGGAAAAGTTACAGATTGAATCCAAAGCATATTGAAGTTGTCTACCTAGAGATCCAAAAAATGGAGGATGCTAGAATTATTATTCAAGTGGAGTATTGAGAGTGGCTCTCTCCCATGGTCATTGTGCCTAAAAAGAATACAAACAAAGTCAAATATGTGTGGATGAGAGCACTTGACAAGATAAAATTTTTGGATGGGTTCCCTATGCTCTTTGTAGAACACACATTCTAGAAGTGGATGGACATACACTCTATAGCTTCATGAATGGATTGAGTGGGTATAATCAAACATCCATCCATCTTGAGGATCGGGAAAAGATAACTTTCATCACACCATGGAGACATGTTTATGTTAAAATGCCTTTTAGACTCAGAAACACCCCGACGAGTTTCAAGAATAATGAACCTTATCTCTGGACCTTTGCTTTTGGAGCCTATTTAGGTTTTCATGGATGAGTTTTCACCCTTCTTAGGTACTTGCACTAGTAATCTCATGGACTGCTTGGATGATGATTTGATCCAACTACAATAGGTCTTCAATAGATGTAGGGAAACAAAGTTGAAGTTGAATCCTAATATGTCAACTGTTAGTGAGAAAGGGTTCCCTCCTTGGACATGTGTTGTTTGCTAAAGGTATGGCCCCGCAGATAAAATCATAGCCATATTAAAGCTATCGAGGCCTAAAACACCAAAAGAAATTCAAAGTTTTCTGGGTCATAGTAGTTACCACAGGAGATTGATTAAGATGTATGTAGACCTAGTGGACCATTGGATAGGATCATAGGTAAAGAAATTATATCTAAGTGGGGTAATGAAGAGGAAATGCTTATCAGATGTTGAGATCCAAGCTCGTGGTTGCACCAATTCTTGTCACACTCGATTGGTCTAAGGTTTTCCATGTCCATGTAGATGCAAGTGTCTATGGAGTGGGGGAGATTCTCACACAACATATTGAGGAGTATAAGTTGGATAGACCCATTCAATATGCAAGTCAAATTCTGACTAAAGCATAGAAGAATTATAGTACTACTGAGAGAGAAGCCTTATCAATGGTATTTGTTGTCCAAAAATTCCACCATTACTTGCTAGGGGTAATATTTTCCATAATTACTAATAACTAACCATTAAGGTTTCTATTAAAAAAGCCACAAGCAACAAGCAGATTATGGAGGTGGCTTTTGTTATTTCATTGTAGTGCATTGACTATGCAAGGAAAATGTTATGGCTAATCATCTATTTCGGATTAACCTAAAGAACTACGCAATCGGAGTGGAAGATGGATTCTCGGATGTTGAGCTATTCATAATTAAAGCACAAGGATGGTATGATGATACCAAAGATTTTATCAAGAATGATAAGTACCTAGATAAAGCTAATCCTATGCAAATGAAGAGGTTTCTAATAAAATGTAGACCTTTTACATTTATTGAAGGCAAACTATAGAAATATGTTAAGGCAAACCTACCTAGGAAGTGCATGGAAGAAGAGGAGGAAAGGCACATCATCAAGATGACACATGAAGGACTAGCCGGTGGGCACCTCTGGTTGTCTCCACATCATGACAGCCATTTGAGAAGTGGGGGTAAGATTTTATAAAGCCTATTTATCATGCATCCTTTCCAAGACATGATAAGTATTTTCTAGTTCCACTGACTATGCATTCAAAGTGGACCGAGTCTATTGCTTTTCTAGATTGCACAACCATAATAATTGTTGATGTCTTGTACAACAATATTTTTTGGAGGTTTGGTTTTCCATTTGAGATCTACACTGATCAAGGAATACACTTTGTTATTAAAGTTTTTAAAAACTATAAGGTTCTCCATCATATTTCCTATAGAGTTATCCAAAGGGCAATGGAAAAGTGGAATCCAAAAATACAGTATTGATAGCTTTGCTAAGGAAGGAATGTATGTTAAATCCCACTACATTTGGCACTAATTATCTAGGCACACTATGGGCCTACAAGATGGCATACAAAGAAGCCACAGGATGCTCTCCCTTTCAGTTGGTCTATGGAGTAATCCCTATTGAGCCCTTTGAGTTTTTACATGGCTCATCGTGGAAAAAGTCTATGCATGTAAGAAAGGATATTGGGGTCTCTACTAGACTATCAACACTCAACATATTGAAGAATTCAACTAGATGTAGCAAAGAAGCTGAAGGTGACACAAAGTAAAAAGAAGAAAGTTCATGATAGAACTTTATGGACAAAAGAATATCGACTAGAATGCTTGTTCTCTTACAGAGAACACAAGTATAGACATAATTGTGATGCAAGTGGCTTCCTCATTGGGAAGGACCATACAAAATTATACAATAGGGTGCAATGCATTTAGAGTTTTGTTTTGTATAAAATCACTAAGGCTTCCAAACTTTTCTTCAAATTCTAGGTCTAGCTCATGGGTCTCATCATCAAGGTTACCTCCAATAGATGGCTACCTTGTAAGTTTGCATACATTTAAGTGTATGAGATTCAACAGATCATTGATCACAATTGTTCCCTTTCTGAATGTCAATCTACTTTGTTTACTTAATTGACAAACATGTCACAAATTTTACATCTTTTGATATGTAAAATCAAATAGAACACAACAAACCTTTCTTTTGCATTTCCTTCATTCTTTCTAAGCTGATGTGACCAATTATTTTGTGCCAAAAATCAATACCTCCAATCTTATCATTACATCTGACAAGTAGATAGTGTGGAGGATTTACGGTTTTACCTCCGATTAGGTGAAGCATCTCCCTTGCTTCTTTCATCTTGCTATAAATTTGTAGTCATACTTGGGGTCTTGGTGATCATTGGCACACAACACATCCTTCAAGACTTTGGAACTCTCATATGTATTCAATGCGACATCTCCCACATTTATAGTACTGTGATCATTGTCATCTCCCATCTCTAGGTGTCTTTAAGTGATGGGTGATTTTAAACTAAAGAGATCATATTTATTAAAAACCATGTGTTTGCTACAACCACTATTTATGTGCTACATGTAATCTCAATTGACTCTTTCATTTGAACCATACATCACAAGCAAGTTTTCAATTTATAAACTCATTGAAGTAAAAGCATAATTATCTTGTTTCATTTTGCATACTTCTTTTCATTCTCCTTTACACCAGCAGTCTCTCACATAATGGCCTCACTTTTCTTGTGATTTCCTCCTCTTCCTCTTTTTTGTTTTAATTATATTCAGCCATAGATTTTTTTTGGAGCTTTCTTGATTGTTTAAGATTTAGTTTGATCTTTATTACTTCTACCTTGGGAGTTTTTTTTCTAACTCTTTTACATTGGCCTAGACCTTCATAGGAAACTTGGGCTTAATTTCCCTTTGATTGTGCACCTCCTTGGTTCATTTCCTTAGTCACCAACAATGTGACCAATTGATCAAATTTAGATAAGATATCCTTAGATATGCTGATGTGGTAAATGCTCTCCATCTTTTATCCACTCTAAAACTTATCATCTTCAATTGGGCTCCTAATTGAGCCTTGGGCATCTAGAAGTTCATTGAAATTCAAAATGCACTCATTTATATTAGTGTTTGTTGCTTTCGTAAGATTATTTAGCTTATTCTTGATCAAAAATTTATTTGCCTTTGTGGATGAAGAGTACAATCTTTCCAAGGTTTCTCAAATGTTGTTGGATGTTTCCAAGTATTTCTTATGATCCCTATCATGCTATTAATTATGTGTTGATATATCATAAATATGGCTATCCTATCCCTTTCTATCCATTTGTTAAGTTCCTTGACCCATCCATCAAGTGATGGATCATCTACATAAGGCATTGGTTCTATACCACTCACTAATAATCGTTTTCCCATAAGGTGCCAACTAACCTAAATCTCCATGATTGATAGCTTCCTTTATGTAACTTCTGTGTTTGTGCAGTCTACTATTCAATACTAACCTTTAATGTGTTTATCTAGCTTCTTTTGAATTGTGTGAATACTTTAGAAGATCACAATGTTATTACCTTTTGATAGTTTCTTTTAACTTGCTAATATTTGTTCTGTTGTAGACTTGATTGATGTAGCCCACCTTTTGATGTATTCTTCCCTTGATGAATCCTCTTTATGCTTCCATAACGTTTCTTGATCCATCCAAGTCTTCAATATGATGTGGAGCGATAGCTCAAAGCTTTGAAAATTCTTCGATACCATGGATGGGGGAAGTTTCTACACCCCTATGTACCTTTTGAAGTTGGTTGCCCTCCACTAGGCCCACATATATGCTCAATGTTTTGAGCTTGTTTCACTTGGATAGCTATGAATTAGTTGGCATATCTCTTAGAGTGATAATAATGATTCAACCCACTACATTTTGCATATAATGCAAAGGGATTATACAACATGATCTTTTGCTAAGGTATGAAGTACTCATATCACTTCAATTTTCAATAATAAATTAACTAATTCAGTATTGAGAATGTAGAATGGATACGAAGAGTAAGAGAAATTTGGGCTTCAAGTCTTTGCATGATTTCTCGTTTCTAGTTCTATCCCATTCACGACCAAGTGCAACGAGATAATGTTATGTACTCAAGATAATATTACGTACTCATAAGGCTTTCAAACTACTCTTCGAATTCTAGCTCTAGCTCATGGGTCTTATCATCAAGATTACCTCTAAAAGATGGATAACTTGTCACTCTCCGTACATTGTGTGTATGAGATTTAACACATTATTGCTCACATTTGGATTCCCTTTCTGAATGTCAATGTGCTTTTTTTACTTAATTGACAAACATGTCACAAATTTTACATATTCTAATATGTAAAATCAAATAGAACATCCATCAGACCTTTCTTTTGCATTTCCTTCATCCTTTCTAAGTTGACATAGAAAATTTTGTTGTGCCACAAATCAATACCTGCAATTTTATCATTATTCTAACAAGAAGATAGTGTGAGGGGATTGATCCTTTTACCTCCAATTAGGTGAAGCGTCTCCCTTGCTTCTTTCATTTTGTTATGAAGGTGTAGTCATACTTGGGGACTTGGTGATGATTGGCACACACAACACATCCTTCAACACTTTGGAACTATGATATCTATTCAATGGGACATCTCCCATATTTATAGTATTGTGGTCAATATCATCCCTCATCTATAGATTTCCTTAAGTGTGGGTGAGTTTAAATTGAAGAGAACATCTTTATTACAAATCATGTGTTGCCACAACCACTATTTATGTATTGAATGTAATACTTAGCTCTAATGTGTTGTTCTTTCTTCTTTTGAATTGTGTGAATGCTTTAGAAGATCGTGATGTTACCTTTTGATAATTGTTTTACCTTGCTAATATTTGGTCTGGTGAAGATTTGATTGATGTAGCCCATCTTTTGATGTATTCTTGGCTTGATGACTCCTCTTTATGCTTCCATCAGAATCTTCAATATGATGTGGAGTGATACCTCAAAGCTTTGAAAATTCTTTGATACCATGGATGGGGGAAGTTTGTACGCCCGTATGAACCTTTGGAAGTTGGAGGCCCTCCACTAGGCCCACACAGACTCATGTATTTTGAGCTCGTTTCTAAAAATATGAAGAGAATAAATGTGCGCTCTTTCATATTTCAAGTAGGCTGTATGGTATAATACTAGAAGTGCTTTGAATAAAAGAACTTAGATGTTCCTAGCTAGAAAACCATCCACTACAAAGATAGCTAGAATATCCTTTTCCTGTATGGAAAGATATATGTGGACAAACTTGGGTGTTTCTTAGAAGTCACTCAAGGGAAAGAATTGCAACTTTTTCAGACTTGAAGGTACTAAATGAAAGACCAAATGATGCTTGAATTTGATAGAGTATACTAAGAGTGCAAAGCATGACCTACAATATGGTACAAATAGAATAGAGAAAGACTAGCTACATCTCTAGACACAGTGTATCAAAGTAATGAGAAAATGAGCTAAGGAAGTAGAACATTTACTAGCTGGTTGAAGTATATTACTTCACAACATATGAGTAAACTCGTAATTCATGAATGCAAGTTAAAAAAAAAAAATGCTTAAATAGAAGTTTTACCTTTACTAACTGACCATCAACCACATTTTGGTGGCGAAGCACTTAATTTGATTAGTGTTGGTGAAGCTCTTAAATGTTTTTCCCCCAACTTTTTGTCCTTTTTCTTTGATTTTTTTTTACATGTTGAACAAAAATGATGGGTAGAAGACATACTTTTTGGTGTATATGTAGAATACAAGGACCATTTTCAGTTCTGTGTTGCATTGAAGATGACCATTTGACCCAAATGATTCCACATTTGACTTGGACAGCTGTGACTTTGTTGCCGTATCCCGTTGGATGACAATAATGACGAAGCCCACTATATGAATGCAATGGGAGTGTAGAACATGATCTTTTGCTAAGGTTATATCCTTTCAATTTTCACTAATAGATTAAGTAATTTAGCAATGAGAATGGATAGTAAGAGATAGAGAACTCAAGTCTTTGAACGCTTTCTCTTTAATTCTAGTTCTATCCCATTTACAAACAAGTGCAACAAGATAATGTTACGTACGTCAAGTCAAGCTGATTGTATCTATAGTCACTCGGCACATGCTACATACATAACTGTGTTGAACATAACCATGGATGGTTATATTCATACATAACCATGGAGGTTCTTACATAACCATCGATGAAGCATTAGGCTTTTAGCGTCATTGGAAATAAATACTAAAGCGAATGAGAAAGAAAAGTAAAGATATAATACACTGAGTTATAAAAATTTACATGAGCAGTACAAGCTGATTTTGTGAATGTAATTTTCATCCAACAAGTTTGAAAAATGTTGCGTCGGACAACTTTGAAATGACGGCAAAGGTAATTTCCTATAGGTGCTACTCTATTCTATTCTGATGTGCGTGCTTTCATTCGAACTTTCCTCATCGTCCATGAGCTGGAACATGTGGCTAAGGAGATGGGAATTTGCATCAATAGTAAGCAAGTAGTGGAAGTGATGGTCTAGTAGTGGTCTTGAAATCTAATGTAGCTCTAGCTCTTAATGATCTGTGCAAGGCGTTAGGAAGTTGGGAAATGGAGAAGTGAAACGGGCATCAGTGAGAAAGAGTCTCATCATTGCCCCATACATCGCATCTGTGAGATGAATACCATCCCATCCAATGTAGTTCTCTGGATTGGTACAACTTGTCATGTTGATCTTATGGGGAGGTAGTGTTGATGGTGATCCACCTGTGTTTCCAGCATTGGCGAGTGCAAGCACTTCGAGGCCTCCTGTGTAACAAGGATCACGAACATTGTTGAGGTTATATGTGGAAGGGTTTCCCAGTATGTGCAGATAGGCTTCTGTCGTATCAAAAAATATAATGTCTACATCAGGATGTATTTCCTGCACATGGCTGATCACGTCTCTAAGCATACGGTTATGTTGATTGCTGATCTCCATCACCGAGGAGACGCAACCGTTGCTGTCAAGCTGAGTGTTGTTAAATAGCTTGAGATAAATGGCGATGCATCCCATCGGAAACTGGCCTTGCACAACCACTTTCTTCACACCGCTATCGAGGATAATTTCGAGGGCATTGTGTATTTTGTCCACAACAGCAGGGAGAAGAGCTTGCACCTCGTTGGCTGGTCGCATAGCTCCCAGGGCATAGTTATAATCATTGCCACCGATCTCACCAAAATAGACCAAAGCTTTGGACAGATCGTGGCCTTGTAAGTCATTCTTGAACCATGACAATTGTACTTCAAGGGTGTCTTCTGTGAGAGATGTGACATTGGCGATGGACTGTAACTCTGCATTATTGTTTGCTGTAGCTCCCGCAACTGCAAAGTTCTCGTTCGCACATTGAGAGGAGCGAGTCAAATGAGGGGGTAAGAAGTTGATCTTCAAAGCGGTGCATAAAAAGTCCAACATGACTCGACCGTCACTGTAGCGGCCTGTTGGCTCATGAAAGAAGGTCATTCCGTAGGGTGGCGAAGCTGCTGTAGCGAAGGGCGTGTTAGTGTGAATTTGATTTCCTGTGTCAGTTGTAGAATCTCCGAAAGCGAGAACTGGAGCGAAGGGGGCGGAGCACTCACTCGGCGGTGCGATGTCAATGAGAGACTTGGACGTTGTGTACAAAGTACGAGCAGAAGAAGCTGCAGGTACATTGTTTAAACCAAAGGTTGCAATCGCAATACAATAGAAAAAGAGGAGGACGTGAGAGCTTAATCTAGTCGAAATGCGAGGACGTGAGGCATGGGGACGTGCAGATCCAAGCAGCGAGCAGACTGCCGCGATAGACGACTGAATCATCCTGGCTGAAAATCTGTGTCAGAAGCAATGTCTCGCAATGGAGATGGAGATGATGGAGCAGCAGGTACTCGCAAGAGGCAACGACAGTTATGAAATCAAAGGGGAAGGGTTACACCTTTATTTATATATGAGCACTGCTTGCTTTTCCAAAGAAATCACCTGCTATTGCGTTCGAAAATAATTGAAGCGAAATAACACAGGAGAACTTAGAAAACACGATTATCCTGGAAAAGCCTATGTTGCTTTTCCAAAGAAATCACCCGCTTTTGCGTTCGAAAATAATTGAAGCGAAATAACACAGGAGAACTTAGAAAACACGATTATGCTTTTCCCTTGCGTTGCGTTTCGAAAGAATTCGCTATCCGGTTTTTGCTTTTCGTATGAAGCGACACGAAAACAAAAGCACGAGTTGCTGCTCTGTTTTGCGGAGCAATCCTTGCTTGCCAATGATCGAGAATTGGCTCTTTTTTCGATTATCAAAAGCCCATCGATGTTGTTTAACAAATGCGGAAGAAAATGATCCTTCAGAAACACTATTGTGACGTACAATATGTTGTTGCATATACTAAAGTCGATATACTAAACATTATATGCATCAATATGTTGATGCATATACTAAAGTCACGATTCCTATACTTGTTCGGCTTCACAATCGTATCTAGGTATACTCCTTATTACATCACATGTTAAACAAATACTGCACAAAGATACATATTTATCCATGCATGTACAACGCTTCACCATCCACTTTGATTTGGACCCTCAAAAGTCAAATCCTTATTCTTGACAAAGCACTTGAAATAGTCAAAAACAGTTCGAATGATTCAATGGCCATAATCTAAACCGCAAAAGCAAAGATCCAAGGGTCGAAAATAAACAAGCACCTAATTGGATGCCCCACCATCAAAATTAAAGCTCATAAATCTAGGGTAGAACTTTTTGGGAGAGTACGGCACGAAAAGTAATTTTTTTCGTGGGCTTTATGGCCTACGCTTCAACGTCAGCACCCTACACATGATTACTTAAGCCCAATGCTTTGCAAAAAGCTTCAAACTTGTGCCTATGTCAAGCCTTTGTGAAAAGGTCTCCAACATTATCTTATGTGGGCACATGAGCCGAACTGATCTCTCCATTAGAGAACATCTCCCTGACACGATTATAGTGCATCTCAATGTGCTTTGTTTGAGCATGGGTCACAGGGTTCCTCACAACTGCCAACACACTTTGAGTGTCAGTAAAGATGGTGGTGGTAGAAGACTGACCAACCGCCAAATCAGCTAGAAGGTGTCTCAGCCACGCACACTCAACAATGATAAGAAGTACATTATCTGCATACTTAAAATGTAAGATACTCTCAAAACCATGTGCTAGCAAGTAGACATGTATGTGCTCATACCAAGCACACGGTGATTGTTTCAGAACATATAATGCTTTTTTCAACCTATACACTTTGTTCTCATGCCCTTTTTGCATAAAACCATGGGATTGAAATACATACACTTCTTCATGTTCAAAAACGTAGTTTTAATGTCCAACTGATCTACATTCCAACCATGATGAGCTACAAGTGCAGAAATGCTATGAATTGTGTTCATTGAACGTGTGGGAGTAAAGACCGCATCAAAATCAATGCTTCTCTCTTTGAACATAATCTTTCGCAAGAAGCCTAGCTGTAAACCTATCAATTTTTCCATCACGCCTACATTTCAACTTGTATATCCATTTAAGGCCAATGAACTTTTTTGCATTGAGGAGAATCACATAAAAGCCAAGTGTGATTCTTCATAATTGCTTCATATTTTGATTGCATAGCAAACATCCAAGTTTCTGAATTTTGTGCCTCATAAAACATGATCATTCTAATTTGATCCTCTCCCTTGCCTTCCTCTTGATTTATTCCTCTACTTGTTCATAGCTCGTTCATAGAGAACAACATCAAATGCATCGCCATCATCCTGAATAGTCAACTATAAACCTGTTTCCATGGGAGTGGCAATAGGTTTGCAATCTTCCTCTCTCTTGAGCATAACCTTTAGCAATAAGCCTACCCTTACACCTATCAATTGTTCCATCAGTTTTGCATTTCAACTGTTATATCCATTTAATGCCAATGTAGTTTTTTGCACTGAGGCAAATCACATAAAAAACAAGTGTGATTCTTCATAATTGCATCATAGTTTGATTGCATAGCAAACATCCAAGTTTCTGAATTTTGTGCTTCATAAAACATGCTCATTCTCATTTGATCCTCTCCCTTGCCTTCCTCTGACTCTATCTTGATTTATTCCTCTACCTCTTCCTTTACCTACATAAAATGCTTGGGATTCATTGCCCTTTTTCTTTTGGCCTCCAGTGTTCATTTCTTGAGTAACCATTTTGGATGCTACTTTCCCAAAGTTGAAAAGATATCTGTGAAATATACTGAAGTGGTGGAAGCCTTCCATTTCTTATCATCCCTTAGTCCATTCAATGTATATACAAATAGGTCATCATATGAAAACCTACATATCCCCATGTATCACTCACCTATTTGATCTCCAAAATGTAATCATTTATGTTTCTACTAAATGTCTTCCTCACATTATTGATTTCATTCTTCATTCGAATCTTCTTAACTTTGGTTGAGGTAGAATACAAGATTTCTAGGGTTTCCCATACTTTCATTGAAAATATGCCCTATCATTGTATTGCTAATATGCTGAGATAGGATGAAAATAACCCTCTTATCTCTCTCATTCTATTCTTTGAAGATCATCAATTAATCTAGAGTGGGATTATAACCCAATCTAGGCTAGGCATCTATTCCACTCATAAGCCTCCATAAACCCTTGCCCATGAAAAAACTAGAAATCCTAAACTTCCATGGCTCATAGTTGTTCTTATCTATCTTTTCAATTTGGGTGCTATATTCTGGCATGGTGTACTCTAATGTACTCTTCTAAGACGTTTTTATTCAAGATGAGTCTTGAATTGAATGTATGCCCTTGAACTTGAATCACCAACTACCCTTCTTGCAAAGCCTTAAATAGCTCCTTATGGTACTCTTTGAGTATCTTTCTATTTCAAAGTTTCTTTTATGTCAATGATAGGAGAATGTACACCTTTCCTATGCAAGTTGAAGCATGAATGAACTCACAAGTATGTTTGCAATACCTTTGTTCACTCAAATCTATGGTTCTATGAGTTCTTAAGGGATGAACCCAATAACTTTTGGTCACTCAAACTAAACTCTATGAACTTCCTAGTTTAAGTTATGTCACTCAAAAATACTTGCTTATACTATGAGAACCAATCCTTGCAAGACAAGCTACTTACTACCTGGTGATATATTTAGGTAGTGATGTGTGTGAACACTCTAGGACCGCCGGGGCACTTTTTTCCCTCTTTAGGAGGTTTTTTTCCCCCGGCTTGTATATACGCCTATTGCCATAATGGGCTACTTATCTTTGTACATTCTCTAGTAATACATTCAGTCTTGTGTGTTGTAATCCAAGCTTCTTCTTCTTCCTTGTGCTGTTCGCGCGCTTCCGCAGACGTCTAACTCCAACAATTGGTATTAGAGCAGGTTGCCACTTCATCTAGGGCGTCGTCGACACTCCTCCGATTGCAGTTTTAGATTCGCACGAAATTTGGTGACATACTCAGGGTGTTTCAGAGATCAAAATTGCTTCGCTCTGTGGTGCCGAAATCGCGATCTGAGCTCATTCCGGCTAATCTGCTAATCTTGTGCAGGAAGAAGAATGGGCGTTTACTACTGTTTGCAGTTTTGACCCATCTTCTCATCAGCAGTGCATGTCTGTAGTGGACTGAGATGTTTGGTACTTTGATAGTGGGGCGACCAAACATATTATCTCGCAGCGCAATTTCTTCTCTTCACTCGAGCCTGCCCCTCCAGGGAATACTGTCATATGCGCCAACAACTCCTCTTATCCTATTATGGGAGTTGGTAAGATCATTCGTGGGCTTTATGGCCTATGCTTCAACATCAGCACCCTACACATGATTACTTAAGCCCAATGCTTTGCAAAAAGCTTCAAACTTCTGCCTATGTCAAGCCTTTGTGAAAAGGTCTCCAACATTATCTTATGTGGGCACATGAGCCGAACTGATCTCTCCATTAGAGAACATCTCCCTGACATGATTATAGTGCATCTCAATGTTCTTTGTTTGAGCATGGGTCACAGGGTTCCTCACAACTGCCAACGCACTTTGAGTGTCAGTAAAGATGGTGGTGGTAGAAGACTGACCAACCGCCAAATCAGCTAGAAGGTGTCTCAGCCACGCACACTCAACAATGATAAGAAGTACATTATCTGCATACTTAAAATGTAAGATACTCTCAAAACCATGTGCTAGCAAGTAGACATGTATGTGCTCATACCAAGCACACGGTGATTGTTTCAGAACATATAATGATTTTTTCAGCCTATACACTTTGTTCTCATGCCCTTTTTGCATAAAACCATGGGATTGAAATACATACACTTCTTCATGTAAGTCACCATTCAGAAACGTAGTTTTAATGTCCAACTGATCTACATTCCAACCATGATGAGCTACAAGTGCAGAAATGCTATGAATTGTGTTCATTGAACGTGTGGGAGTAAAGACCGCATCAAAATCAATGCTTCTCTCTTTGAACATAACCTTTGGCAAGAAGCCTAGCCTTACGCCTATCAATTTTTCCATCACGTCTACATTTCAACTTGTATATCCATTTAAGGCCAATGGACTTTTTTGCATTGAGGAAAATCACTTAAAACCCAAGCGTGATTCTTCATAATTGCTTCATATTTTGATTGCATAGCAAACATCCAAGTTTTTGAATTCCGTGCCTCATAAAACATGATCATTCTAATTTGATCCTCTCCCTTGCCTTCCTCTTGATTTAGTCCTCTACTTGTTCATAGCTTGTTCATAGAGAACAACATCAAATGCATCGCCATCATCCTGAATAGTCAACTATAATCCTGTTTCCATGGGAGTGGCCATAGGTTTGCAATCTTCAAGGCCAAAACTCTTCAATAATGTATCAATGTATTTTTTTGACACAAAGCTATTCCCTCATCAACTTGCATAGATTGAATGCCCAAATAATGACCCACAAATCAAAGAGGCATACAAATCACCCTTAAATTTAGCAATATTGTGCTTCTCATTAGGAGCAGTGAGTAACATATCATCAACATATACAAGAATGATAAGAATTACATTATTCACATGCTTCAATGTAAGATACTCTCAAACTATTCTCAAAAGCATATGCTAGCAAGTAGGCATGTATGTGCTCATACAAAGCACATGGTGATTGTTTCAGAACATATAATGCCTTTTTCAACCTACACACTTTGTTTGCATGCCCTTTCTACATAAAACAATGGTATTGAAATACATACACTTCTTCATGTAAGTCACTATTCATAAATGTACTTTTAATGTCCAACTGATCTACATTCCAACCATGATGAGCTACAAGTGCAAAAATGCTATGAATTGTGTTCATTCAACATGTGGGAGTAAAGATTGCATCAAAATCAATGCCTCTCTCTTGAGCATAACCTTTAGCAATAAGGCCAACCTTACACCTATCAATTGTTCCATCAGTTTTGCATTTCAACTTGTATATCCATTTAATGCCAATGTACTTTTTTGCACTGAGGCAAATCACATAAAAACCAAGTTTGATTCTTCATAATTGCATCATATTTTGATTGCATAGCAAACATCCAAGTTTTTGAATTTTGTGCCTCATAAAACATGATCATTCTAATTTGATCCTCTCCCTTGCCTTCCTCTTGATTTATTCCTCTACTTGTTCATAGCTTGTTCATAGAGAACAACATCAAATGCATTGCCATCATCCTGAATAGTCAACTATAAACCTGTTTCCATGGGAGTGGCAATAGGTTTGCAATCTTCAAGACCGAAACTCTTCAATAATGTATCAATGTATTTTTTTGACACAAAGCTATTCCCTCATCAAATTGCATAAAGTGAATGCCCAAATAATGATGCAAATACCCAAACTCAAAGAGGCATACAAATCACCCTTAAATTTAGCAATATTGTGCTTCTCATTAGGACTAGTGAGCAACATATCATCAACATATACAACAATGATAAGAATTACATTATCTACATGCTTCAATGTAAGATACTCTCAAACTATTCTCAAAATCATATGCTAGCAATTAGGCATGTATGTGCTCATACCAAGCACATGGTGATTGTTTCAGAACATATAATTCCTTTTTCAACCTACACACTTTGTTCTCATGCCCTTGCTACATAAAACCATGGTATTGAAATACATACACTTCTTCATGTAAGTCACTATTCAAAAATGTAGTTTTAATGTCCAACCGATCTACATTCCAACCATGATGAGCTACAAGTGCAAAAATGATATGAATTGTGTTCATTCAACATGTGGGAGTAAAGATCGCATCAAAATCAATGCCTCTCTCTTGAGCATAACCTTTAGCAATAAGCCTAGCCTTACATCTATCAATTGTTCCATCAGTTTTGCATTTCAACTTGTATATCCATTTAATTCCAATGTACTTTTTTGCACTGAGGCAAATCACATAAAAACAAAGTGTGATTCTTCATAATTGCATCATATTTTGATTGCATAGCAAACATTCAAGTTTTTGAATTTTGTGCTTCATAAAACATGCTCATTCTCATTTGATCCTCTCCCTTGCCTTCCTCTAACTCTATCTTGATTTATTCCTCTACCTCTTCCTTTACCTACATAAAATGCTTGGGATTCATTGCCCTTTTTCTTTTGGCCTCTAGTGTTCATTTCTTGAGTAACCATTCCGGATGCTACTTTCCCAAAGTTGAAAAGATATCTATGAAATATACTGAACTGGTGGAAGCCTTCCATTTCTTATCATCCCTTAGTCCATTCAATGTATATACAAATAGGTCATCATCATCTATATGAAAACCTACAAATCTCCATGTATCACCCACCTATTTGATCTCCAAAATGTAATCATTTATGTTTCTACTAAATGTCTTCCTCACATTATTGATTTCATTCTTCATTCGAATATTATTAACTTTGGTTGAGGTAGAATACAAGCTTTCTAGGGTTTCCCATACTTTCATTGAAAATATGCCCTATCATTGTATTGCTAATATGCTGAGATAGGATGAAAATAACCCTCTTATCTCTCTCATTCTATTCTTTGAAGATCATCAATTAATCTAGAGTGGGATTATAACCCAATCTAGGCTAGGCATCTATTCCACTTATAAGCCTCCATAAACCCTTGCCCATGAAAAAACTAGAAATCCTAAACTTCCATGGCTCATAGTTGTTCTTATCTATCTTTTCAATTTGGGTGCTATATTCTGGCATGGTGTACTCTAATGTACTCTTCTAAGACTTTTTTATTCAAGATGGGTGATGAGGATTAAGAACTTGACCTCTGTACTTCAAAAGAATGAGGTAGATCCCTTGCTTCTTCACTAGTAGAGTTCTCTTGAATTGAATGTATGCCCTTGAACTTGAATCACCAACTACCCTTCTTGCAAAGCCTTAAATAGCTCCTTATGGTTCTCTTTGAGTATCTTTCTATGTCAAAGTTTCTTTTATGTCAATGATAGGAGAATGTACACCTTTCCTATGCAGGTTGAAGCATGAATGGACTCACATGTATGTTTGCAATACCTTTGTTCACTCAAATCTATGGTTCTATGAGTTCTTAAGGGATGAACCCAATAAATTTTGGTTACTCAAACTAAACTCTATGAACTTCCTAGTTTAAGTTATCTCACTCAAAAAACTTGCTTATACTATGGGAACCAATCCTTGCAAGACAAGCTACTTAATACCTTCACTAGACATGCACAAAAAGACCATTGTTCACCTGAGACTGGATTTCTTTGAGAATATGAAGAGTTAGGGCAAGAGCTTTCAATAAAAGTTAGGAAACTATATTGGTTGTTTAACAAGCTAAAAGTTATAAGAGATGGATATCATATGAAGAGGAAAGAATGGCCAACACTTGGAGCTAACTAGCTCCTTGATAGACAAAACAGAGTGTGAGCTATGGCTACTCAAAGTATGGAAAAAATACTCAAGCATGTTGGAGGCTTGCTTAGCATGGGGCCTAATAGCTTATTCAAAATCCTAAATAATAACACACATGGTATCCTAAGCATTTGATGTGTTTGTAAGACTTGGAACAATATTCCCTAAATTTCCTAAGGGATAGGATGCTCTTTTCCTAGAAAATAGAGCCCATCATACCTAAATATGAGAAGTGATTGATTGAGAGTAATGAAGGGGATTAAAATTAAAATTCTAATACATGAACACTCATGCTTGGCTCCTTGCTTCATGATGCTCCAAGTTTCAACAAGTAGGAAGGTTCATATGCTCCTAAGGTTGACACTTGATTTTCAACGTGGGCTGGCTAACTAGTGCTAATCATATATGAAGAAAACCGAGCATTCATTTTGAATTCTGATGCTTATTTTTTTCTTAGCCTTCAACTTTGTGATTTTCTTTGGAGCATGATAATATGTGACTGAATAAGAGGACCTTTTTTCTTATCATGCTTCTTCTTATTTTCTAGTCTAGAGGTGGTGAATCTTAATCATAAGGATATATTGCTATTGGTTTGGTGAGTATTTGACCCTAATCACCACACATGGAATAGAGAGGTTCCTCCAAGTGGGTTAGAAAGGATGCGAGAAATGACACACATATGCTCATGTAACAAGCGTCTCCAAGATACACATAGCTTTGAGAAAATGTGATCACTCCCATACCCATGCACACTGAAGCTAAATCATTAGGAAAAAGGTGAACCCTGCATGGGACTTTTAGACTAAGGAGTGATAAGGAATGGACCAATGAGAGGAGGGTGGTGGCCACAATCTAGTCCCTTAATCACATAGGCTAGGCATAGGCTTCCCTTGTTTTTGTGTGGTCAAAGAGGAAAAAACCACTTAGAACTCATGGTTTTGGTCATTTGAATGCTTTTGAAAGCTTTTCAAATGAAGTAGAGCCCTTGGATTGATTGAAAGATCCAAAGGTTGAGGTTTAATTGCAAAAGTCAAGGCAATATTGCATTTGAGCCCTTGGATGCCTTTGAAATGAATGGTTAAGATTTGATGGGCTTCAAAAAGGCGCCTTTCATTGTGAGCCCTTGGATCTCTCAGAGAATTGGATGGTCAAGATGTGCTTCCCATGAGAAAATGCGCATTCAATTCCTATCCATTGGATCTTCTCTCGATTGTACGGCTCAGATCTGAATCCGCCTTTGGATCCAAGATGTAAAAGCACCTTTTGATCTAGGCCATTGGATGAAGAGCCTATCGAATGGCTCTGGATGAGTCCCATCTCTAGATCAGCCCCAAATGCACTAAGCCTTTGGATTCAGGGAGATCTAAAGGCCCAAAAATCTGCAGAACTATGGAAAAGCATGCATGAGAGAATCTAGAAGCCCATGCCGTGTCAAATCACTCTCTCTCTCTCTAGATTTTAAACGACTTTAATCTTAGCCATTCAACTTCAACATCCAAAGGCTATAGAATTCTCCATTTCATAATTCAAAAAAATAAGAGCATCAAATAATATTTTATTTGAGGATACCACTAGTGGTTTTGTATGCTTCTTTAATGCGATTAAGCTTTTTAATCCCTAAAAATTAGGAATCCTTACAAGGCCCATGCAAGGCTCATTGGTTTCCCTAATGTTGATACACAGATGAACAACACCAATGTTGATATATTTAGGTAGTGATGTGTGTGAACACTCTAGGACTGCCAGGGCACTTTTTTCCCTCTTTAGGAGGCTTTTTTCCCTCGGCTTGTATATACGCCTATTGCCCTAATGGGCTACTTATCTTTGTACATTCTCTAGTAATACATTCAGTATTGTGTGTTTGTGCTCCAAGCTTCTTCTTCTTCCTTGTGCTGTTCGCGTGCTTTCGCAGACGTCTATCTCCAACAATTGGTATCAGAGCAGGTCGTCGCTTCTTCTAGGGTGCCGTCGACACTCCTCCGAACGCACTATCACAGCGCTTGTGCAGGCTATTTCGTCCTTTTGTGCCAAAGGTATATACCAGTTTCTGTTTGCCAATTTAAGCGTCTCGAAGTCTGCTACAGGTCTAGCAGAACTCGTTTGGGCAGTTCCGTTCAACTTTTTGAGATACAGTCAATTTTCTGCATCAAGGTATTTTAGTCACCGGCCATGGCTGAAAGCAGTGATGTATTCCGTATGTTGGCTGTTGAGGATAAGTTGGATGGTACCAACTACCCATTATGGGCTTATATGATGCGACATGTACTGGTTGCAAAAGGACTATGGAACATTGTGCAGGGTGTTGAAAGACGTCCTGTTACACCTGCGACTACAGGTACTACAAATACAGGTGCTGGAGGTACTGGAGCTGATGAAGATGGTGTCGAAGATGATATTCCGCAGATTCCTGTTCGTGCTGCTGTTTCTGTTGCACCTACTGTAGAGCAGATTCGTTGGGATGGCAGAGATGCCCAGGCACATGCATTGATAGCCTTGTCTGTCAAACGTGCCATTATTCCTCACATTCGCTCTTGCAGAACAGCAAAGGATGCTTGGGATACACTTACCACTTTGTACCAGGCTAGGAATGAGGCTCGTGTTGCTTACCTCCGAAAACAGTTGGAGAGTGAGCACATGAATGAAGGTGATTCTATGGACAGTTTTCTTACAAAGATCAAAGACCTGAAGGAACAATTGATTTCTGCTGATGAGGTTATACCAGATAGCTCACTTGTGCAGACCATTCTGAATGGTCTTCCTGATTCATATCAGAGTTTTGTCTCTACTCTTCGGTTGATGATGAAAGGCAATCCGAATGCCTTGTCATTTGAGGAATTAGTCTCTGTTCTGTTGCAGGAAGATCAGTCCAGGCAGAACAGGTCCATTATGCGTGTTGCAGATCAAGCTTTCCTGGCTAGTTAAAAGGGCAAAGGAAAATGGAGCTCTTCTACTAGTAAGCAAAAATCTGCAAATGTTGCACAATCGAAGAACCAGGATAAAGATGAAAAGAAATCAGAAAAGCAAAAATTGTTCTGCAAGTACTGTAAAGGAAATGATCATATTATAAAGAACTATCCAAAACTGGCTGCTAAAGAGGCAAAGAAGAAAGAGGCTGGAATGGTTGTTGCAGAGGCCTCTACACCAAAAACAGAGTCTGCAAATCTTGTGCAGGAAGAAGAATGGGCGTTTACTACTGTCTGCAATTTTGACCCATCTTCTCATGATCAGTGCATGTCTGCAGTAGACTCAGATGTTTGGTACTTTGACAGTGGGACGACCAAACATATTACCTCGTAGCGCAGTTTCTTCTCTTCACTCGAGCCTGCCCCTACAGGGAATACTCTCACATGCGCCAATAACTCCTCTTATCCTGTTATGGGAGTTGGTAAGATCATTCTGACTACTGCTGATGGTAGTTCTTTCACTTTGTCAGATGCTTTATTTGTGCCAGGGATCAAAAAGAACCTATTATCAGTTTCTGCATTAGCCAAGATTGGCTTGGTTGTGAAATTCGTTGATGATAGGTGTACAGTCCATGATCTCTCAAATGGTGATGTGATTATTGCTTCTGGCATCTTATGTCGTGGGTTGTATAAGCTCATAGACTATGAAAGATCTGTGAATGATTCGGCATGTGTAGTTCATGATTCTCAGGCTATGTCAGATGCAAATCTTTGGCATGCACGCTTTGGTCATCTGAATTTTGCTAGTTTGTTACGCCTGCAGAAATCTGAAATGGTGTCCTCTTTGCCCAAACTTGAGGCACCTGGAAAACATGTTTGTGAAGGCTGTATTTTGGGCAAAATGCAGCGTTCTTCCTTTCCAAAAGATGGTTCAGTTCGGGCTACGCAGAAATTGCAGCTTGTACATAGTGATGTCTGTGGTCCTATGCAGACACTCTCTTTTGGAAATTACATTTACTTCGTGACTTTCATTGATGATTTTTCCAGGCATGCATGGGTATATCCACTCAAAGCAAAGTCCGAAGTGTTCATGTGCTTCAAACAGTTTTTGGTTTTGGCTGAAAATCTGTCAGCATGTAAAATGGGCACCCTCCGTTCTGATCGAGGGGGGGAATATATGTCTTCAGATTTTAATGCATTTCTGGCTGAACGTGGGATAAAACACCAGTGTACAGTACCGTATACACCTCAACAGAATGAAGTTGCTGAACGAAAGAACAGGTCACTCATGGAGATGGCGAGGTGCATGGTCAAAAGTCAGGCTTTACCACATAGTTTTTGGCTTGAGGTTGTCATGTGTGCAGCATATGTACTGAACAGGTGTCCCACTAAAGCGTTGCAGTCTATCACTCCATATGAGGCTTGGCATGACCGCAAGCCATCTGTTGCTCATCTGCGTGTTTTTGGTTGTTTGGCATATGCATTAGTGCCTAAACAACATCGCAAAAAATTGGATGATAAGGCAGTAAAATGTATTTTTGTTGGGTACAGTTCTGAAAGTAAAGGCTATCGTCTGTATCATCCACAGACTAAACGCATTCTAGTTAGCCGTGATGTTGTCTTTGTGGAAGATGCTATTCAGCCATTGCTTTCATGTACTAAGGAGACATCTGTTAGCTCCAAAGACATGTATGATACTTTGATGCCTCTTTTTACAGGTGGACAGGCTAGTGCTGGTCCTAATGAGGCAACTTCTCAGCCTTTGCAGGTTTCATATGATGATGCAGATCATTCCATTTCTGATGCAGATTTACATGATGCACTTGTTGATGAGAGAGCTGATATTGAGCAGGCAAAAACTATGCCAAAATGGCTGGTGAAGACTTTGCGTGACAGCAAATTAGATGCACCTTTGTCATATCGTACTCGTTCAGGCTCTCATAGTGCCTCCTTTGCATCAGATTGTTATGCTATGGCTGCATCTAGTCTCTGTGATGAGAATGAGCCTGTTTCTTTTGATGAAGCACAGAATTCAGAAAATTGGATGGCTGCTATGCAATCTGAATACGATGCTATAATGAAGAATGGTACATGGTCCTTATGTGACTTGCCTCTTGGCAAGAAGGCCATTGGCTCTAAGTGGGTATACAAGCTGAAGCGTAAACCTGATGGTACTGTTGACAGGTATAAGGCTAGGCTTGTTGCAAAGGGTTATGCGCAGGAAAGAGGCATTGATTTTGATGAGACCTTTGCACCTACATGTCGTATGACTACTGTTCGGAGCATTTGTGCGCTTGCAGCCCATCATGGTTGGAATGTACATCAGTTGGACATTAAAACAGCATTTCTGAATGGTGACTTGCATGAAGAAGTGTATGTTTTTCAGCCCCGTGGCTTTGTGCAGAAAGGGCATGAAAACCAGTTTGCAGGTTAAAGAAGGCATTATATGGTTTAAAGCAAGCACCACGTGCTTGGTATGAGAAGATACATGCCTATCTGATTGCACATGGTTTTGAGAACAGTCCAACTGAAAGCACCTTATATGTTAAACGTGCTAATGATGTGCTTCTGATCATTGTTGTCTATGTTGATGACATGCTGCTCACTGGTCCTATTGAGACACATATTGCTGATTTTAAGGCTGATTTGCATGCCTCATTTAAGATGTCTGATTTGGGGCATTTGCATCACTATTTGGGCATTCAGTTTATGCACTTTGATGGCGGAATGGCTTTGTGTCAAACGAAATATATTGACACATTATTGCAGCGTTTTGGCCTTGAAGACTGTAAGCCTATTGCCACTCCTATGGAGACAGGTTTACGATTGAGTCTTCATGATGTTGGAGATGCATTTGATGCTGTTCTCTATCAGCACGCTGTTGGATGCTTGATTTACTTATGCATTACTCGGCCAGATATTCAATTTGCTGTCTCACAGATGAGCAGGTTTATGCATTGCCCAGGAGTCACACATTGGAAAGCGGTTAAGCGCATCTTTCGCTACTTGAGTGGTACTCGGCTACTTGGGTTGTTTTATCCCAAGGGGGGATCACTACCGCCAGATTTGCATGCTTTTTCTGAGTCAGATTGGGCTGGTTGCTATGACACTTGTGTGTCCACCAGTGGTTTTTGCTTCATGCTTGGTAGCTCATGTATATCTTGGTTGAGCAAGAAGCAGCCTACTGTGGCCACTTCCAGTTGTGAGGCTGAGTATAGGGCAGCTTTCACAGCGACTGTTGAGTGTGTGTGGCTCAGACGCCTTATGGCTGATTTGGGTGTTGGCCAGTCTTCTGCCACCACCATCTTCACTGACAGTCAGAGCGCATTGGCAGTTGCGAGGAACCCTGTGTTCCATGCTCGCACTAAGCACATTGAGCTGCATTATCACTATGTCAAGGAGAGGTTCTCTGCTGGGGAGATCAGCTTGGCATATGTGCCCACGCAGGAGAACATTGCAGACCTTTTCACGAAGGCTCTGCCTAGGGAGAAGTTTGAAGCTTTTCGCAAAGCTTTGGGCTTACTTCCTTTTGTGGAGTGATTTCCACATAGCTTGGCACTTCCTTATACATGAGTGCCAGCTCCTTGTTCACTGCATCACTCCCAGGGGGGATTTGTTGATATATTTAGGTAGTGATGTGTGTGAACACTCTAGGACCGCCGGGGCACTTTTTTCCCTCTTTAGGAGGTTTTTTTTCCCCGGCTTGTATATACGCCTATTGCCCTAATGGGCTACTTATCTTTGTACATTCTCTAGTAATACATTCAGTATTGTGTGTTTGTGCTCCAAGCTTCTTCTTCTTCCTTGTGATGTTCGCGTGCTTTCGCAGACGTCTATCTCCAACAACCAATAACAAAAGGTGATGAGTGAACATCAAATAAGACCTTCTTCGTGTTCCAAATATTGGCCATGAGGCCTTGGCCAAGGGACCCAAAATACATCAAATACCTCTCCTCATGTAGAAGAGAAGAGGTGGGGATATATGAAGAACGTGTGGTCAAAAGACCACATGTGCTAAAATAAAAAACAAGTATTCTAAGATAGTGGGAATTAAAAAATGAAACTTTGTAGAGAGAGGGGAAGACACACATAGAGAGAGAGAGAGTTCTTGCATGTATATAAAAAGGAGCTCAAATTCTAGAAATATAAAAAATAAAAGGAATTTACAAATAGAAGTTTAAATACTAAGGATGGCTTTTTATGAGAATTTATTCAAAGAAAACTTAAGGGATAGTTCTCGTGAGGGAACTCATATACAAAGGAATATGTATAGCCTCCCACTAAGGCTCCACATCTTCTTGTGTCTTCTTGCTATCTACAACCATCTCCATGCACCTCCATGCTCCAAGTAGCACCATTGTACACTCTCACCCTCCCAGACTTTGTCATCCTTGACATAGATAAGAAGAAGAAGAAGAAGAAGAAGAAGAAGAAGAAGGTTGCAAGCATTGTGTAGGAGCACCAAAACGTGCTAAATTCCCAAGCTTCATGGCATACTCTTAGCTTTGATGATGTGGCTCTGACACAATCCCCACATAGGGCAATCACAAAACCACAAAAGTTGATTATTTCCATGAAGAATTATCTTTGAAAAATGGTCTCAAACCTGTCATTGATGGGAGAATGTACACTTTCCCTATGCAGATTGAAGCATGAATGGCCTCACATGTATGCTTACAAATACCTCTGTTCATTCAAACTTATGATTCTTTGATTTCCAATGGAATGGACTGAAGAGATCTTTTTCGTTCAAATGAGACAATGACATATTCATAATGCAATCGGTTTCATTCAAAATACTTTCTTCTACTCTAAGAACAAAAGACACCAAGACAATCTACTTACTACCTTCACTAGAGAGACAAACAAATATCATTGTTCACTCTAGAATTGGTTTTTCTCACAATATGTTAAGTATGAAATGGAGCTTTAAGACAACTTTAGAACACTATATTAACTTTCCTAAAATCTAGAGATTACAAGAAATGGATTCCATATAAATAGCAAAATTTTCTTAACAATCAGAGCTTACTAGTGCTATATAGAGAAAGCAGAGTGTGAGCTATGGCTACACAAATTAGTGGGAAGAAAATGCTCAACCAAGCAATGGGCTTGCTTAGGAAGGGGTCTAATAGCTTATTCAAATATAAGAGAGATAAATCACACGTGATCTACTCAAATCAAAGTACAAGATGTGTTTATATAACTTTGAAAAATTTCACTAAATGATAGGAATCTCTTTTCCAAGGGCTTGCTTGAGACCATAAAGTGCCTTCTTTAACTTGCAAACATAATCTCCTCTGATTTTATCTTCAAACCCTAGTGGTTGGTCCATGTATACTACTTTCTCTACTTGCATCACATTGGTACATCTTCCAATGCATTATTACATGCAATTGAAATGATTTTTCCTATGGTAGTAATCTTGGCCATAGGGCTAAAGGTCGTTTCATAGTCCACTCCATATATTTGAGAAAAGCCTTTAGCCATAAGCCTTTCTTTGTATCCAACAATGCTACCATATGAGTGCTTCTTTACTTTATATAACCACTTGTTTCTAATGAGCTTCATGACTTTCTTCCTTGGCAATAATTTCGAAGTTTTATTATCCTCCAAAGCTTTGATTTCCTTCTGTAGAGAATCTTGTCATTTTGCATATTTGCTTCTTCAAAGCATGTGGGTTCTTCAACAACTTTACTCATATATGCATAGTGTCTAGCCATAAATGAGTCATAGGTAAGTCATTCAATTGAATACCTTACCCTATCATACCTGTTGGAGAAACAATCACCAATTAGACATATATTTGAAGGTCAAAGCTTTAGAAGAAAACCACATGCCTATGAGAACGGACAAATTCACAAGTGTATTATATTTCTAAAGTTAGTTCACTTTAGTTCTAGAAGTTTTTGAAAAAGTCATGAGATTGAGAAAAACTATATAAGTTAGTTTGTATCAACTGAGGCAAAGTGGAAGAGAGGTAGAGTGAGAAAAAGTTCATTTTGTATTACTAAGTATAGTCGGGCTTCTCTAAGTGAGAAAGCACTTGTAAACTTCTGAGTTTTTCATAGCTATGAGAAGAACTAAGTAACATTTTGTGTATGATACTCTCTCCATCATCTCCATGCTTGCCTACTATGTGATGAGTTCAAAAGTTCAAGTTTTCCAAGCAACTCGATGCATGGCATCGATTTTGTGTTGATAAGTTATTGTTTTCATTCTCTGAGTTTTACTTGTTGAATCTTCTTAAAACATGAGCTTTGTGGAGCAACTCGATGCCTGGCATCGAGTTTCAGCATAACCTCGATGCCTGGCATCGACTTTCCACATAAAAGTAGTCTTGTTCATATCTATGTTCAAGGGGGTAATTTTGGCACTGAAAAAGTGGTTGAAAAAGCACGAAGTCGATCCCTGACATCAACTTTTGGTTGCAAGTCGGGATGCTAGGCATCGAATTTTCATTTTTACTAAAGGAGGCAAAATTTCCAGTGTTGGCAAGTCATACAGGTTAAACTTGTGAAGGCCATAACTTGAGTTCTAGAGATCCGTGTCTTGCAAATAATAGCTTTTGGAAAATTTTTCTCTTCCACTTTTATCCACCAAAAGATCTTGGAGAGATAATATTTTGGCTAGGAGAAATAAGCAAAAGAGGGAATGTATGTCATTTCAATGACTAGAGAATTATGAAGAAGTAAAGTTCTTGGCTTTGGCTATCATTTCTCAAAGTTTGGAGTGGCAATGAGTTAATGGTGACCATAGAGCTTGTCTAGTGTCACATTAATTCATTTCTTGTGATGTTTCACACATCAACAAGTGGTATCAGAGCAAAAAGGTCCTAGAGAGCAGAAGGCGGCAAAGGTACAATAATTTTTGGAAAGTTTTCCATTAAAGTTTGAAAGGTTAAGCTTTTGAAGACACAAGGCATCAAAAGATTACTTCAAAAGTATCTTCATACACAAAGAACTTCAAAAGGTATTATCCTTTATCCTTTAAGCTCACAGGTTGAAGCAGAAGGAAAGGAGTATGGCAGATCATATCTCCATTGACAAACTGGACAGAGATAATTACCTCGCATGGGTAATGAGATTGGAATCCTTAATTATGAGTAAGGATCTCATGGTATATGTAACAGGTGGAGAAGAGAAGCCAGTATTTGAAGATGAAAGCCGACCAAAGAAAGAAGAACTTGATGCTTTAAAGCATTGGCAAAAGAAGGATGCAAGTGCAAAAGCTTACATCTACAATACAATCTTAGATCATGTGCTACCACACATTAGAGGATTGGAATCATCTAAAGATATATGGAATGCATTGGAGTATCATTTCCAAAGCACTACTAAAGCAAGGAAAGCAAGTCTATGGTCAAAGTTTACAACATTCAAGAAGAAGCCAAGTCAAAGTATTAGTGATTATGTCACTAAGATGAAGGATCTAGCAGATAGTCTAGGATCCATAGATGAAGATGTTGAAGATCATAGCTTGATTGCTCAATTGCTTGCAGTTTTGAGAGGAAATGAAAGGTGGAAACCTTTTGTGTTGTCTACATAACTTTCTTTGAACCATTTTGTTCCAGACTTGAATCAATTGCTTGGTTTGATGCTAACCTTTGAGCAAGACTTGAAGGGAGATGGAGATAAAGGACAAAGTTCTGCAATGTACATGAAGAACAAGAAGAAAGGAGATACAGGTAAAGCAAAGGATGAAGAGGAATCGAGTTCTCAAGTTTATTATGCAAGAGATAGAGGGACTGGCAAAGGAAGAGCAAGAGGTTTTGGAAGAGGAAGAGGTAATCAAAATAACAACAAGAAGGCTTGCTGGATCTGTGGATTGAGCAATCATTTGGCTCATGACTACTAGCATAATCACCAAGGATCAAATCAAAATCAGAATAACAATAGCAGAGGCAGAGGTGGAAGATATCAAAGTAATTTTCAAAGAGGTAGACAAAGTCAAAGAGGAGGCTATGGTAGAGGTGGAGGAAGAAGTTGGGGACAGAATGAATCCTACAACACCACCTATTACAACTATGAAAATGACACATAGAATGAAGGTCATACATCATTGATGATGAACTCAATGAGCACATCAGATAAAGAAGATCTAAAGGTATTTTACATTGACTCTGGATGTTCTAATCATTTGTGAGGAAACATAGAATTGATGTCAGAATTGGAAAAAGGCATTTCTAGTCATACAATTCAAACAGGTGATAATACAAGACATAGTGTACATTCAATTACAAAAGTGAAATGCAAGAGTGGAGCAGATTTGCTAACCAATGTTTTGTATGCTCCTATAATACCTAAAAACTTGATTAGTGTGGGACAGATAGTTGAAAAAGGTTTTCAAGTCAGGTTTACAAATGAAGGAGTATTTGTTGAAGATCCAGAGAATGGATATAATCAGATTGTCTATGGTAAGAAAGAAGGTAGACTCTTTACTTTAAGGGTACAAGGGAAAATTGTTCAAGCTTTCCTCACACATGGTGAAGGAGTGATTACAGAACTTGATATCTGGCATAAGAGGTTAGGTCATTTCTATTGGGAATGATGGATGAATACTTCAGGAGGATGAGTAGGTACTGCCAAATCCTACTTTGTACCAGCCCTTTGATGCTTCAGAGTTGATAAGTAGACCTTCTTAGCTTTCCAATGACACCATAAAATGGCCTATGTACTTTGGAAATGATGTATGCAAAGATTGAATCAAAAACAGATAATTTTGAGCTTCAAGCCTTCAAGAAAACCTTCTATTCTTGGCTAGATCCCTATTGTATCTTTTGCTCAATATGACCAGTATAGTAGAAATTGGAAAAATTCCTTTTAGGGGTATCAAATTAGCTTATCAAGCTAAATTCCAAGTGGAATGACTTAAAAAGATTAACTATGCTCAGAGAAATCAATTTAGCAAGTAAACCTTTACCCCCGATATTCTAGGACTGTTGCAGACTTCGACCAGTGATCGCCTCGATGGACTTTTCTCTGAATTGGCTGAATAGAAATCCTTAAAATTTTGATAGCACATAGATGACTTTGAGCTTGTTCCAACAAGCTATAGAGCTTTGAATTTGGTGGAGAAATTAGTAAGATATGATCTCCACAAGTTGACAGACTTTCAGATACTATGACAGAGAACTCAGAAATGAACAATGTAGATATATGTATTAATGAACACTTGTATACAATGCCATGGGCATGAAGATCATTGCTAATGGTGTAGATAGGTGTGGGCTAGAATGTAGGCCTCACACACACTCAGAAATGATAATGATAAGCTCGGGAAGTGACTCTTCTACCTGCGACTTTTTCCTAGTGGCTTATATAAGTGTTCACTTCCAATTTGAATTTGAATTCAAATTTTGGCTCTCTCTAAAAAGTGATCCTCCATTATAGGAGATATTCCATCAATCAAAGCTAACTTTTCCACGAGTTCCTTTTGGTAGGTGTTTACCAGGATTCCAAGTCAAATATGACTTTGTACAAAAGTGATAAAGTGGTAATTAACCACTAGCATTGATTCATATGCATCCTCATATGTGTATGGACTACAAGCCAAATGTGTAGGCTTGTGAATTACACCAATAGCTCCCCCTCAAGCCAAACATTTTGGCTTGGTCTTCATTCTTCAATCTTCATGTATATCCTGTAATCCAATCATTGATTTGAACCTGCAAAGTTTGGTTCCATCCAATGCTTTAGTTAACAAATCTGCACACTACATGTTGGTTGATACATATGTTAGTTGAATGTCCTTGATTAATAACTTCTCTCTCACATAATGGTAATGGACCTCTATATGCTTGGTCCTAGCATGATAAATAGGATTAGCTGCAAGGTGAAGTGAGCTTGTATTGTCTCCAAAGATCAATGGTGAGGTAGTATATAAACCCAATTCTGTATACAATAACTTGATCCATATGGCTTCTTGAGTGGCATTTGTCAATCCTCTATACTCTGCCTCTGTAGAAGATAAAGCAACAATAGGTTGCTTCTTTGAAGGCCATGATATTGGTTTATCACCTGCAAATGAAATGTATCCAGAAGTGGTCCTCCTATCATACTTGTATCCTGCCCAATCTGCATCTGAATAAATCTTGATATCCAAGTCTGAAGTGTAAGGAAAATACAAACCATGATGTTGAGTACCCTTGAGGTATTTCAAGATCCTTTTGGCAGCTTCTAAGTGAGGTACCCTTGGCTTGTGCATGAACTGACTTAGCACACTAACTCCATATGCAATATCTATCCTTGTTAAGGTAGCATAGTTCAAGCTTCCCACTATGCTTTGGTAACCTGTAATATCATTAAGTTCATCACCTTCATGGGCACTTAGTTTTAGGTTTACCTCCACTAGAGTACTTGCAACTTTGGCATCCTGCACATGAAACTTCTTCAACATATCATGTATGTATTTTTTCTGAGTAATATAGATTCAAGAGTTAGTATAGACTAACTCAAGTTCAAGAAAATACTTTAGTAATCCAAGATCACTGATCTTGAACTCCTTCATCATCTGATTCTTGATTTGTCTGATTCCATTGACATCATTACCTATAAGTATGATATCATCAACATATACACATAGGTATATTACCTCTGAATTACTTCTCTTGATGAATAGAGAAGTGTTTGCCTTGCTCATGACAAAACCTTGGTCTTGAAGGTATGTGGTCAACCTGTGATTCCATGCCCTACGTGCTTGCTTAATCCATAAAGAGCTTTATTCAATTTGCACACATATGTTACCTTTTTTGGATCCTCATAGCCAGGAGGTTGTGACATATATACCTCCTCTGAAATCCATCCATTCAAAAAAGCATTTTTTACATCCAGTTGATACATGTTCCAATTTTTAGATGCAGCCACACTCACCAAAACCTTGATGGTTGGCATCTTGGCCACAGGTGAGAATGTTTCTTCATAGTCAATGCCTTGGGTTTGTGCAAAACCCTTGGCCACCAATCTGGCTTTGTACCCTTTTATTGACCCATCAGAATTTCTTTTGAGTTTATAGATCCATCTGGATCCAATTACCTTCATGGACTCTTTCTTTGGTACTAGTTCCCATGTGTCACTTTCTTTGAGGGCTTCAATCTCCTCATCCATAGCTTCTTTCCATTCTATCTGAGTTTTCGCTTCTTCATATGATCCTGGTTCTTCAATTGACAAGTCTTTGGCAAGATAAACAGAATGTTTAGTAACAAGAGAGCTATCATACCCATATCTGATAGGTTTTTTGCTCTCCCTTTATGATCTTCTGATTGATTGATTTGAAGATTCAGGTATGTCTTCAAGTTTCTTCATCTTGAGTTTGCCTTTGGACTTCCATGCCTTGAATTCTTCAAGATTGATAATGTCTTCATCATCTGAAGTGGTGTCTTCATTCTTAGTAGGTTCCTCCTTAGTAAGACTTGGAAAATCCTCCTCCAAGTCATAGGGTAGTTTAAACTTCCTGCATTCATTCTCATACCAAGAATCATTTTCATCAAAGACAACATCTCTACTAACCATGAATCCTTTATTTGAAGGGTTGTAGAACCTGTACCCCTTCTAATTTAGATCATATCCAATAAAGATACACTTCTCAGCCTTAGGGTCTAGTTTACCTCTTATCTGAGAAGGAATGTGTACATATGCTACACATCCAAATATCCTGCAATGATCAAGTCAGGTCTTACCATGCCATGCTTCATAAAGAGTCATCCCATCAAGGGACTTAGATGGTAACCTGTTTATGAGGTAAGTGGTAGTAGAAACACTCTCTGCCCATAGATAGTTAGGTAATTTGTTTTCATTTAACATTGACCTAGTTGTTTCAACAATCAACCTATTTCTTCTCTCAGCTATCCCATTCTGTTCAGGAGTATACCTTGTGGTAATTTCTCTCTTGATTCCTCTGTCCTGCAAGAAAGCTTCAAACTCATTGGAGAGGTACTCACCTCCTCCATCTGACCTTAGCCTCTTTAGATTCTTCCTTGTCTGATTCTCAACAAGTGCAAGATACTTTTTAAAACAATTGAACACTTCATCTTTGTGCTTCATAAAGTACAATACAGTCCACCTGTTATAATCATCAATAAAAGATACATAATACCTTGATCCTGAGATTGAGGGGTCTTTGCTTGGTCCCCATACATCTGTATGGACAAGTTCTAGGTAATCCTCATGCATGTAACCTTTCCTTGAGAATGGTAATCTGTGAGACTTCCCAAACTGACAAGCACCACATTTATAAATCGTGTGTTGTTTGGAAACATTAGGTATTCCAATTACACATTGATCCCTACATATTTGCTTCAAGGCTCTTTCTCCTACATGCCCTAATCTCTTATGCCAAATCTCAAGCTCTGAAAGTGTTTGATCTTTATAATTGTATAGTGCAATATTCTTTGTATCTTCTAGCTCAAAAGTAAAAAGTCTACCTGATTTTTCTCCTTTAGCTATTCTCTTGAACCCATGCTTGGGATCCTCCAGAAATGCTCCACATTGGTTGAACCTGACCTCCAAGCCTTTCTCCACAATCTGTCCAACACTCATCAAGTTTTTTGTAATGGTTGGTACATATAGTACTCTACTCAACAAGTTCTGGTTTCCATCACAAGCCTTAACATCTCCAACTTTAACTACTGAGTGCTTGGTGTCATCACCTGTTTGTACTTGATGCTTACCTTTTGATTCTTCAAGGTCAGAGAGTAGAGCTACATTGCCAGCTACATGATTTGAGCATCCTGAGTCAATGTAGAATAGGTGGTCATCATTTGTACCTGGTTTTGAATTCATGTTCATAATCAAAAGAGAATCATCTTGTTCTTCTATATAGTTGTTGTAATCCTTTCTGGATTTGAATCCTCCTTGGTAGTTGCCATTGTAGTTGTTCTTGTAGTTGTTCTTGTAGTTGTTCTTGTAGTTGTTATTGTAGTTGTTGTTGTACCCTTGATGATGGTTGAATCTGCCTCTTGACTGTGAGTATCCACCTCTTTGATATCCTCTTCCTCTCTGATTCTTGTAGTTCCTGAAATACTCATCTGTAGTATGATTTGATAAACCACAAATGTTGCATGTTGAGGAGTTATAGGATCTCCCCCTACCTTTCTTACCTCCTCTGCCCCTTCCTCTTGATGATCTACCTCTCCCTGCATAATTGGCTTGGGAGGTAGTGCCTTCATCTTCTCCTTTCTTATTCTTGACTTTATCTTTAACCTTATTTTTATCAATGTATAGGGCAGAAGAGCTATTACCTTTGGATGAGTCTCCATTCTTGTTGAGCTTGGCTTCATGAGTGAACAATTGTCCCATGGAGTTGTAAGATCTGGAATCTGCATGTCCATGTATAGGTCCATGGCAATGGTGAACCTTTCCCATTTGTCATCAGATTTGATCCCATTGATCACTTGCCTTACTATCTCCTCTTCTTCAATCCCTTCTCCTATGCTTGCTAACTGATCTGCTACATCTTTAATCTTAGTCACAAACTCTGAAATAGCCAGCTTAGGTTGCTTACTTAATGTGGTGAATTCAATCCACAATTGGTTTTCTTTGGCCAAAATAGGATGAAAAGGTTTCCCAAGTCTCTTGGGATGTCTTACAGTTTCTAATATGTGGCAAACAAAAATCAGAGATGGAGTTGAGTAAGTAAGACCTTGCTAATGCATCCTTGGCACACCATGTGTTGAGCTTTTCATGTTCTTCCTTTGTTGGTAGTCCTCTGGTTTTGAATGAGGGCAATTCCTCATCTCTTGAGATGTATCCATAAAGACTCCTTCCTTGTAGATATGTCTTCGTCCTTAGAGACCATGCATGATAATTATTCCTATCCAATTTATCAATAAATGAAGGAAAACCATCTCCCATTTTACCTTGACTTGCTCTGATACCACTGTTGGGAATGATGGATGAATACTTCTGGAGGATGAGTAGGTACTGCCAAATCCTGCTTTGTACCAGCCCTTTGATGCTTTAGAGTTGATAAGTAGACCTTCTTAGCTTTCCAATGACACCATAAAATGGCCTATGTACTTTGGAAATGATGTATGCAAAGATTGAATCAAAAACGGATAATGTTGAACTTCAAGCCTTCAAGAAAACCTTCTATTCTTGGCTAGACACCTACTGTATCTTTTGCTCAATATGACCAGTACAGTACGAATTGGAAAAATTCCTTTTAGAGGTATCTAATGAGCTTAGCAAGCTAACTATTCCAAGTGGAATGACTTAAAAAGATTAACTATGCTCAGAGAAATCAGTTTAGCAAGTAAACCTTTACCCCCGATATTTTAGGATTGTTGCAGACTTCGACTAGTGATCACCTTGACGGACTTTTCTTTGAATGACTTTCAGATACTATGACAGAGAACTCAGAAAGGAACAATGTAGATATATGTATTAATGAACACTTGTATACAATGCCATAGGCATGAAGATCATTGCCTAATGGTGTATCATCTTCTTCGCCAACAGTAATCTTGCAGAGGCTGCTGCTCTCTCTCCAGAGCTCCACATTGAGTGGAAGATGGCTCATGGAAAGGTATAAGTGTCTAGTTTATGCGTAAAAATTTTCAAAGCATTTAGTTCAGTAGATTGGGAGAAATATGAGTTTTTTTGTCTCGGGGTCAATCTCTACGTATTCCTAAAAAATAGCAAGTACCATCGGTGAATGTCGCATTCATTCCTATAGCATATTTTGCTTATTCCTTATACTTTTGTGCATTCTATACACTCAACCCTATGTGTATCACTCCCATAAAAGGATTTTTTCTAATTGTAATCACGCTGGTCCTTATGGGCATTTGAAGTTCATTGTCTCTTCCATAGATAGTAAGTTTTTTGAGCTATTCGACCCGCGAACCTATCTGTTTTGTATCGACTCATTCTCCTTGATGCTCCAAAGTCCATAGTGTGTTTCTTTGCACTTATTGCATTCCTATAAGGTCTATTTGAGTCTCCATAAGCTCAAGGTCTGGTCTTGTGCTGGTTGGCTAGACCAAACTTCGTGGCTTTGAAACGCATTTTTCTACCTTCTACAAGCTTCTCCAAGTTCTTTCAGAAGAAACCTCCTTGATTTTCTATGAAAGGGAAAGACCATATGGGTTGTCGCTTGCATAAAGCCTTGTATGGTCTCAAGTAAGCTCCACGTGCATGGTATGACAAAAAACATAAACACTTGGCTCCTCTTGGCTTCACATGTAGTTCAATTGAAAGCACACTCTATGTATGCAAAAATGGGGCTGATCTTATAGTGATTGTTCTTTATGTCCATGACATACTCTTGACTGGGTCATGTGATGCAAAACTTGAAATTCTTATGGCTAATTTGCAGCATACTTTTGATGTCACTCATCTTGGTCTTTTGAGCTACTATCTTGGCATCCAGTTTGTATCCATTGAGGGTGGGAATTGTTATGCATCAAGCAAAGTATGTTGAAAAACTACTTCAGTGTTTTGATTTTGAGGATTGCAAGCTAGTTTCCACACCAGTTGAGACAAGATTCAGGTTCTCAGTTGATGATTCGAGTGATGCATTTGACACTTCTATTTATCAGCAAGTTGTGGGATGTCTTATATATGCATGCAACACAAGGCCAGATATATAGTATGCAGCTTCCCAGTTGAGTCGATTCCTACATAGCCCTGGCACTAAGCATTGGCAAGCGGTGAAACATGTGTTTAGATATCTCTGAGGCACTTTGAGCTTAGGTCTCTTTTAGGGCAGAGATATTCAGCCATGCTTGCATGCTTTTACAGATAGCGATTGGGCTGATTGTTATGATACTCGTGTGTCCACTAGTGGTAATTGCTTTTTCCTTGGAGACTCATGCATATCTTGGTTGAGTAAGAAGCAATCTTTGGGGCAGTTTTCATAGCTACAGTGGAGTGTATATGGCTGAGATGCCTATTGATGGATCTTTGCATGGAGATTGATGTTGCTACGCATATTCTCACTAATAGTCAGAGTGCTGGCTGTTGCACAAAACCCAGTGTTTCATGCACGGACCAAACATATTGAGGTGCATTATCACTATGTGAGAGAGCACCTTCATGCAGGAGATATTGATTTGGTATATGTGCCTACACAAGATAATGTGGTAGACATATTCACCAAAGCTCTTCCACGGGAAAAGTTTGAAGCCTTTCACAAAGCTTTAGACTTATTACCTTGTGGGGGCTGATCTCTCACTCCTATATGTGTTCACATCATTCGCTCTAGAGGGGTTTGTTACACTTATGTGTTCCTCGAATAGCTTTGATGTGAACCTTTTCCCTATACATAGGCACTTTTTACTCTAGTGTTGGCTAGAGGTGTTCAGTTCATCGTTAATAGAGAGAGCTATTCCAGCCATCGTCTTCTCCGTGTGTCTTGCTGCGTTTGTGCTCCTTGTGTGTGCTTCTTGTGTGTCTCTCACACTTCTACACACACCCAACAAATTCACCCTCCATACTTTTAACTTTGATTGGAGATTCTTCGACTACGTACCCATGCCCATCAATTTCCATGGCTTCTATGCATAGCCCTTCCTCTCTTCTTGACAACATTCCAACCTACACTGATCCAACCGATTCAACCCACCTCTATAGCCCCAATCCATCATTTCTTGGCAAAACTTCTACATCCACTACTCTTGTTCGTTCACCTTCTTGTCATATGGAGTATCATATGACTTAGAGGTGAGAACCTCCTCTTATACATGGGTATGATACTCACATGAGTGCCAAGTGGTGCAAGAAACTAGAACCCGCTCAGAAGAATTACTCCATCTATGAGAAGGAGTTGTATGCAATTGTCCATGCTTTGAAAAAGTGGCATCATTATTTATATGGTGCCAAAGTTACAATAGTGTTTGATCAAGAGAGCATTAAGTGGCTCTCTAATCAAACAGACCTTAAAGGTCGTAAGGCCCATTGGGCAAAGACCCTTTAGGATTTTGATTATGAGCTTAGGTATAGGAAGGGAAAGTTTAATGTAGTGGCTGATTCATATTCCAAGATTTGGGAAACCATAGAGAATGGGGATCGTGATATACGGGTTTCCGTTGAGGATGGAGTATTGACGGGTACTCAAGAAGGATTCAAGTGTAAGAATTACAATGTCCATGATGGATACCTATTATATAAAGGAAAGGTATGTGTCCCTAGAGATCTTGAGATGAGACGACATATTTTTTATGAGTGTCATGACACACCTAGTGCGGGACACCTAGGAATTAACAAGACTTATGATCTTGTTAAGAGGCAGTTTTATTGTCTTTGACTTCATAAGGACGTCCTAGAGTATGTGCTTAAGTGCACCAAATGCCAAGTCAATAAAGCTGAGAGGTTGAGGATTGGGGGACTACTCCACCCATTGGATATTCCTAATGGGAAGTGGGAGAGTATCTCCATGGACTTTATAGTCGGATTACCTAAGACACATAGACGGCACGACTTGGTGTGGGTAATTGTGGATAGGTTAACCAAATTAGCTAGGTTTATTCCGACACATACTATAGTGAAGACACCAGAGTTGGATAGGCTCTTTGTAGAGAATCTATATCGGTTATATGATCTTCCTTTAGACATAATTTCTGATCAGGATAGGAAATTTACTAGCCACTTTTGGAGAGCAGTCTTCAAAAGGTTGGACACAAAACTTAGCATAATTACAGCTGAACATCCACAATCAGATGGGCAAACAGAGAGGGTTAACCAAATCCTAGAGGATATGCTTCGAGCATATGTGAATGAAAGGCAAACTAATTGGGAAGAGTACTTACCTATAGTAGAGTTTGCATATAATAGTGCCAAGCACTCTTCCACTGGACATCGTCCATTTATGCTTATGTATGGGTTTCAGCCAAGAGCTCCTTATGTAGTAGGATTGCACAATGAGAAAGTTCAAGCTGCAAAGGACTTTTTGGAAGAAATGAACGATATGCTTAGGCTTGCTAAGGACATCATTAGGAGAGCTCAGGATAGGGCTAGAGCCTATGCTGACCCTCAAAGGAGAGATATCAACTTTGAGGTAGGAGAGGAGGTCTATCTTAGAGTTCCATGTATATCTGAACGCATGAAGACGAGACCTTGTCCAAAACTATCTCCTAGGTTGTTGGGTGTGTGTAGAAGTGTGAGAGACACACAAGAAGCACACACAAGGAGCACAAACGCAGCAAGACACACGGAGAAGACGATGGCTGGAATAGCTCTCTCTATTGATCGATGAACTGAACTGAAGTAAGAGCTAAATAATATCCCTAAGTACAAAGTACCACCACATATGAGAGTATCAAGTATGTGGTAACATGGGGAAAAAACCTCTAGCCAGCACTAGAGTAAAAAGTGCCCATGTATAGGGAAAAGGTTCACATCAAAGCTACTCGAGGAACACATAAGTGTAACAAACCCCCCTGGAGCGAATGATGTGAACACATATAGGGAGTGACAGATCAGCCCCCACAAGGTAACAAGCCTAAAGCTTTGCGAAAAGCTTCAAACTTTTCCCGTGGAAGAGCTTTGGTGAATATGTCTGCCACATTATCATGTGTAGGCACATATACCAAATCAATATCTCCTGCATGAAGGCACTCTCTCACATAGTGATAATGCACCTCAATATGTTTGGTCCGTGCATGAAACACTCGGTTTCGTGCAACAGCCAAAGCACTCTGACTATCATTGAGAATATGCGTAGCAGCATCAATCTCCATGCAAAGATCCATCAATAGGCGTCTCAGCCATATACACTCCACTGTAGCTGTGAAAACTGCCCTGTACTCAGCTTCACAACACGATGTCGCCACTGTAGGTTGCTTCTTACTCAACCAAGATATGCATGAGTCTCCAAGGAAAAAGCAATTACCACTAGTGGACACGCGAGTATCATAACAACCAGCCCAATCACTATCTGTAAAAGCATGCAAGCATGGCTGAATATCTCTGCCGTAAAAGAGACCTAAGCTCAAAGTGCCTCGAAGATATCTAAACACATGTTTCACCGCTTGCCAATGCTTAGTGCCAGGGCTATGCATGAATTGACTCAACTGGAAAACTGCATACCGTATATCCGGCCTTGTGTTGCATGCATATATAAGACATCCCACAGCCTGCTGATAAAGAGAAGTGTCAAATGCATCACTAGAATCCTCAACTGAGAATCTAAATCCTGTCTCAACTGGTGTGGAAACTGGCTTGCAATCCTCAAAGTCAAAACGTTGAAGTAGTTTTTCAACATACTTTGCTTGATGCATAACAATCCCCCCCTCAACGGATACAAACTGGATGCCAAGATAGTAGCTCAAAAGACCAAGATAAGTGACATCAAAAGTATGCTGCAAATCAGCCATAAGAATGTCAAGTTTTGCATCACATGACCCAATCAAGAGTATGTCATCGACATAAAGAACAAGCACTATACAATCAGCCCCATTTTTGCATACATAGAGTGTGCTTTCAATCGGACTACATGTGAAGCCAAGAGCAATCAAGTGTTTATGTATTTTGTCATACCATGCATGTGGAGCTTGCTTGAGACCATACAAGGCTTTATGCAAGCGACAAACCATATGCTCTTTCCCTTTCATAGCAAATCCAGGAGGTTGCTTCACATAAACCTCTTCTTGCAAATCACCATTCAAGAAGGTTGTTTTTATATCCAACTGATGCACTTTCCAACCTCGATGGGCAGCCAATGCAACCACGGTACGAATGGTAGTCATGCGTGAAGTAGGTGCAAAATTTTCCTCCTAGTCAATGCCATATTGTTGCGCATATCTTTTGGCAACCAATCTAGCTTTGTAGCGATCAATGCTACCATCAGATTTTCTCTTAATCTTGTAAACCCACTTTGTACCAATGGCATTCTTTCCTTTTGGCAATTCACATAACTCCCAAGTACCATTCCTATGTATGGAATCCATTTCTAATTGCATAGCACTTATCCATTGTGGATCGTCACATGCATCTTAAAAAGAAAGTGGCTCTTCATTACATGTTGTAGCAATAAGAGAATAATCCACAAAATTATTTGATGCATGGTGAGAGCTTGATCTTGTTCTACCAAGTAAAGGTGCACTCAATTTGCTATCTTGCAAAGTTTGTTTCAGCCACTTTGGCATAGATTGTGCACTCTTGATAGACATGCATTCATTGTGTAATACATCTTCAATATGTACATCATGCGTGGGCTGAATTTCATGCTCAGTTTCAGCCATATTTTGACGCAAATGTTCAGCCATATGTGGCTGGAAATTTCCAATAGTTTTGACAATTTTTGGCTGAATTTTTTCAGCCATGTTTGGCTGGAAATTCTCTACATTTTCAGCCCTATTTGGCTGGAATTTTTCAGCCCTTTGAGCCTCAGTTGGCTGGTCTACATGGCCATAATCAAGCGCACCATTTTGGAACAAAGGCATGAGTGTATCGAACACATCTTGTGAGCTAACTGTTGGTAGTTTTTTGCATTCAAGTAGAAGGAAAACTGAATTTTCAGCAAATACCACATCTCGACTCACAATAATTGTGTTCGTCGATGGATGGTACAACCAATATCCCTTACTTTCAGCATTATAACCAACAAATATACATTTCTTTGCCTTGTCATCAAGTTTGTGATGTTGTTGTGATGGCACAAGAGCATATGCCAAACAACCAAACACACGCATATGACTAACCATAGGCTTATGACCATTCCAAGCCTCATAAGGAGTGATGACTCTTAATGCTTTTGTAGGGCAGCGATTCAATACATAGTTTGCACACATGACCGCTTCCATCCAAAACTTATGAGGAAGATGCTTTCCTTTAACCATACATCATGCCATTTCAAGTAAAGTTCTATTTTTACGCTCGGCAACACCATTTTGTTGAGGTGTATATGGCACTGTACATTGGTGTGAAATACCTCTTTCACGAAGAAAAGCATTAAACTCATGTGACATGTATTCACCACCACAATCCGTGCGTAGAGTCAAAAGCTTTTGTGAAGAAAAATTTTCAGCCATAGCTAAAAATGCTTTGAAGCAAGAAAATACCTCATTCTTTGCTTTCATAGGATACACCCATGTATGGCGAGTAGCATCATCAATGAAGGTAACAAAATATACATGCTTCCCAAAAGATGGAGTCTTGACTGGACCACATACATCACTATGAACAAGTTGCAATTTTCTTGTAGTGTGTGTGTGACTATCTTTTGGAAAAGAAGCACGATGCATTTTTCCAAGAATGCAACCTTCACATGCATGCTTTTCAATGGACTCAAGTGTAGGCAAGCCAATAACCATGTCCTTCTTTTGCAAGTAGAGCAAACTATTGAAGTTTAAATGACCAAAACGAGCATGCCAAAGCTCCATTTCAGCCATGGAAGAAGTATGAGCAACTAAGGCATTCGAGGCAGCCCTCTTGTATGTATCCATGCGATACAAACCATTACATAATGTACCGGACATCACAATAACATCGCCATTGCTGAAATCATGAACCATACACTTATCATCAACAAAGTGTACATGAAGTCCAGCTTTGGCAATCAACGGAACTGAAATTAAGTTCTTCTTGATACCGGACACATACAATGCATTTTTCAAGAGAATCACACCTCCATTTGCAGCTGTAAGCTCAATTTCTCCTACTCCAATGATAGGATAAGAGGCATTGTTTGCACACACCACATGTCCTCCTTTAGGTGCATCTTTCAAAGAGGCAAAAAATCTTTTGCATGATGTTATGTGCTTTAAAGCACCACTATCAAAGAACCAATCCGAATCAGCCTCACTCACAACCATACATTTAGAATGTAAAGAAGCATCATAATGACATGTAACAACACATGTCCAAAAATCTTGAGCCATGTTAGCTTCATCATTCTTTGCATTTGCTGAATTTTCAGCAATAGACATGCCCGATTCCTTCTTCTTTTCATTGCGTTTAGCAAGCTTTCTACACTCATCAATAGTATGACCGGCCTTCCGGCAATATTTGCATCTCTTCTTCTTTTGCAAATCACTATCATTAGAAGAATGAGTGGAAGAAGAAACTTGAGGCTTTGGTTTTGATGAACCCAAAGCTGGACCATACTTGCTTTTCCCCTTTTGTGAGATAGCAAGTGCTTGCGTTCCCTAAATCAAACCACTCCTATTCACTCTAGATTGCTCTTCTTGCAAAAGAAGAGACACAACCTCATCAAATGCATACATATTAGGATTTCCTTTTGCAACCAAACGGAGTGTAGTAGCAAAGCTTTGAAAAGATTCTGGTAATCCTTTCAACAATGTAGAAATGTGTGATGCATCCGGAATAATCTCATCTATGTTTGCCAATTGCTCTTTCAAGTCCTTGATGCGTGTCACATACACATCCACTGACTCATTTTCAGCCATACATACATCCTCAAGTATGCAACACGTGCTTCATTACGCACGGCATACAAAGAAGCAAGAGTGTCCCATGCCTGTCTCGATGTAGAACATGACTGAATGTGTGGAACTATATGACGCTTCACTGAAAGCACAATCAAACCATGAGCTTGAGCATCTTTTCCATCCCATCTAAGTCGCTCTTGTGTAGGTGGAGAAGGAGAAACCACTGTACTCGAAGAAGAAGCTCCATCTGTGACAGTAGACTATGAAGTAGAAGCACCTGCCGGTCTTCGATCTACATCTACCACTATGTTCCAAAGTTGTTTTGCAACAAGAACATGCTTCATCATGTAAGACTACATCGGATAGTTGGTCCCATCAAGCTTATCTTCAGCTTAAAGCATGCCAAACAAGTCATTGCTGCCCACCATTTCACTAAGGAACAAGAATGTGACAAAATCTTCACTTCGATGAAAGTTGAAATGAGTGCTGAAATTTCAGCTCACAAATCGTCACTCTGATGGCGATCTTGATTGCACGAATGGCTTCGAAATGGGGTAAAACCCCAGTGCACCTGATGGAAATGTTTCCGGGCTGTTGAAATTCACAGTTCTATGCTCCGAAGTCGATTTGCACTGTAAAAGTGCGCGCGCCGCGATGCGAAAAACCGAAACTTGAGAAGAAGCTGAACTTGCTCTGATACCATTGTTGGGTGTGTGTAGAAGTGCGAGAGACACACAAGAAGCACACACAAGGATCACAAATGCAGCAAGACACACGGAGAAGACGATGGTTGGAATAGCTCTCTCTATTGATCGATGAACTGAACTAAAGTAAGAGCTGAGTAATATCCCTAAGTACAAAGTACCACCACATATGAGAGTATCAAGTATGTGGTAACATGGGGAAAAAACCTCTAGCCAGCACTAGAGTAAAAAGTGCCCATGTATAGGGAAAAGGTTCACATCAAAGCTACTCGAGGAACACATAAGTGTAACATAGGTATTGTGGACCTTTCTAAATACTAAAGAGAATAGGAAAGATGGCTTACCAGCTCCAACTTCCAGAGAATAGTCAAATCCATCCAGTTTTTGTTCAATCTATTCCACATGAGCCTGAGAGCATACTAGGCACTCGAGAGAAACGGACAAGAAGTCACTTGTATAAAGAGTGTCTAGTAAAGTGGAAAGATAGTTCAGAAGATAGTGCCACATGGGAGCGGGTCAGCACCCTTCAGAGACGGTTTCCCAGTTTTAGATTACCTTCCCAAGGGCCTTCTTAAGGCGAAGGATACGGGGAAACAACACGGAGATATGAACATGTATTCCTATACATGGGGATATAGTGGGAGTGGTATTTCCATTATTTCTCTCTTTCTATCAAATCTTCCAATACCATTTTTGAGGACACAAATGGAATTAAGGGGAAGGAAATGTCATATGGAGTATCATATTCGAGTGATGACTTAGAGGTGAGGACCTCCTCTTATACATGTTAGGTATGACACTCACATGAGTGCCAAGTGGCACTCATATGAGATGCATAGAGCATTTCCCTTTATGGGTAATGAATGAGAGAGAGAGAGAGAAATATCAGATCTCCATGTGGCTGGGAGGTTAATTCGAGAAAAAACTCCATGCATCGTCTGGATTCATTGGGAGCCACTACAACACTTCTCATAGTTATAAGAGTCTTTCCCCATCCATCGATTACATCAGGCATCATAGGCCAGTAGACTTTCTGCTAAACCTTCACCTCCATTGATCCCTTCCATCTATGGAGCTTGTGGAACCTTTTTCTAAGCCAAACCTTCATCAAGCTGATCTACAGACATTGGCTAACCTTATTTTTTCCGATCCTGAATGTAACGATAATGTGTATGAAGCACTTCCATTGTTTCCCCATTTTCGATCTGGGACAATATCCATCCCCATTATCGCCAATGGTATCAGTTCAGATATGCTTAGGTATCGCAACCCCCCATATCTTTATTCAAGGTTGACCTAGGACGAGACAATAGCGTTCTTTCAGGAAAGATTTGCCTATAATGTGCATTTCTCACTTCGCATGATGACAATCCTCAATTCTTTCATCTTCTTTTTCCTTTTACATAACCCATCCTCTCCTATTCCTTGGTTTGACATATGCATTGTAGACCCGCTTTGTTGTTTTCTTAATAGCCGACTATATCCATATACATCCTTCATATTTGGATCCTTGAACTTACGCTCAAGGCGCTTACGAGAAGCTATTGGTAGACCCACAAAGTCCTTTTCCATATACTCAACACCATTCTTAGCTTGGCTATACCATTTACCGGCTCAAGACTTTCCTTGTTAGAACTCTACCCTTCATCCACTCCCAATGTCCCCAACACTACCCTTCCTCCCTCCACACCCATCATCTACAACAAGACCTTACCCCCTCACAGCATTCTTGCTCGCATTGAAGCTTTCTATCCCAATCACCATCCTCGCTGTGTTCCACAACCTACACTTCCATCACATACTCTAGTGCTAACCTCACCACATATCTCCATTGACTCGGCCTCTACATCCCTTCCCCACAATCCCCCACCTGCTCTGCATACTTCTTCCCACTAATCTCCACCAACTTCACCATTGCATTCCCATACCCCTACCACAAATCATACAACATCTATTAATCGACAAGACCTCCCTTTAGATGTTCCCTCCTTTCTCAATCTGCTATGCGATGCAAGTATTGTTGCAGTGGGTGGTGCTAATGCCACAAGGTTATCCCTCAATTCAATCTCTGTCGCAGCAACACTTCATCAATAGTACACAACAACAATCGATCATATAAGTAAGCAAGCAGCCTCACGATGGCAAGAAATCATGGCTTTTGTGCGAATGCTACAGTAAGAAAGAGACAAGTATCGTGATGTTGTGGATTCGACCAATTGAGCTCTTTTAGAGCTCTAGAATTGCTACTCCATAGGTCTTTGCAATAGTGTGACATGTCATAGAATTTGGCAAGACCAGGACCATATTCGAGGTTTTATGAGTAACTTGACTTTTATAAGTAACTTGATAGTCATGCTTGAATAGGCCTCAGTCCATCCACCTTCTTCTCCTACACCACCTGCTAACCCTCAACCACCAGCCCGGCTTGACCCACAACATGCAACTTCACCAATCATTGATCTTTCGCTTCCCCAACCAGAACCCTAAGTTACTATCTCTTGCCCCTTAAATAGAGATCGATGTTGATGTTTGGGTCTCTATAATTTCCACATCTTTTACGCACTTTTAGGCACTATCAAATATGTAGTACAAAGCTTTGATTTCAAATGCTCTATGAGATCATTCAAACAATGCACATCAATATTATTTCCATCTGTTTTACACGCTTTGCGATAGTATGAACCTATAGTAGAGTTATGATTTCCATAGTAATGGACCATGTCAACATGGCACATCTGTTTTCTTAATTCTATCCACCTTTAATTCTTTAGTTGCATTTGCATCACACTATATAGTTCCTTTCCAATGATCCAGTGCCATAAATTCATTTAGGTACATGCATACATTCATTACGACACACGTACCTAGGTGTGTCTGCCTTCACGAATCACCTTCTCTTTCTCTACAGGCCTCCTCTCTCTGGGGCGGAGAGCTTAATAGGTGGTGGGCAACTATTGAGCTAGTCAAACTCAAAGTGGTCAAAGGCAAGTTGTTAAAGTCAAAGTGGTCAATTGCAATGGTCAAAGGTCGAATTGATGACTTTGAATGTGATGCACAGGTGGTGCAAAAGTGCAAAGTGGAACAAGGTGCACATGTAGTGCACCAACTATAAACTAATTATTCATAATGGTTATGTTTGGCAAAAAGTTAAATGCAGTCGTAGATTGTCTTTTTGTAAGGTTTTCAAGGATTTTAAACTGTTAGGAAGGTTCATGTGAACCCTCCCAGATGCACACATTTTGAATAAGTGAAGGCCAAAAAAGGAAGTTATGTGAAGAGGAATCGCATGCAAAAGTGAAAGTATGGCTCCCCATTTACAATTTTGTTGTTGTCCTAAATTCCGTACTGGACAAAATAGGGAGTCTTTGGTTGTACACATTTTTAATCATTCTTGGGACATAAACGTGAGCACCAAGATATGCTATCAGTTAGGAGCAGAGTGGCATACATACATAAGTGAATCGACACACAAGGAATGGGGATATGCTTGAAGTGAGACTGTCCAACGTGAACCATGCGAGAAAAAATAAATAATGAAAAAGGTTACCTGAGTGTAAGTATACAAACTATACCTCCCACTTGATGGGCATGTTACAAAGTGTACAAGTAACTATGCAAGATCATAAATCAAGTAACCCCCATCAAGTGAATTTATAATGTGATAGAGCTTTAGTCAAAGCATCTACAATATTATCTCAAGTATGAACCTTCTCAAGAATAATGTGCTCACTAGTTCAATAGTCTCTAATTAAGTGATACCTTACTACAATGTAATTTGTCTTTTGCATGATAGATGGGATTCTTAGCCAAAGAGATGGCATTCTGACTATCATTAAGCAAATGAGGTACATGTTGAGGTATACCCATATCACAAGCAAGATGAGAAAGCCACAATGCTTCCTTACATGAACATATTCTGCTTCTATAGTTGAAGCAATTATACATTCTTGCATACAAGATCTCCAAGAGATCTTTTCCTCAACAAAAGTGAAAAATGCATAGTGATGTAGATGTTCAATTGTCTACTATAGAAGCATAATCAAAATCTTTGTAATCGATAATGGATGCCTCTCCTCCACCCAAGCATAGACACTTGTTCTTAATGCCACTCAAATATCTCAAAATCATCTTGAATACTTCCCAATGCTTCTTATTAAGATTAGACATACATTTACTCATGACTCCCACCGCAAATGCAATGTCTGATTTCAAAGCTACCATAGCATACATGATTCTACTAATAAGGAATTTTGGTCATGAATTACTTTTTCTCATCTGATTTGGGGCAATCATCCTTGCTAAATTTCATATATATAGGTAAAGGTGTACTCAATGCTTACCACCCTGCATAATGAATATGTGAAGCACTTTGGATACATACTCACCTTGAGACAAGTGTGAGATTTTACTCTCAGATTTTTACACGAAACATGAGCAGTCCCTCTAGCTCATCCCCTTCTACAACTAGTCAATTTGTTTGTATCTATTTGACTTAGTAACTTAGATCCGAATCACCTAAGATTTTGTCCACACATAGTAGGCTTGTAGAGCTTTAGAATGAGATATGAATGACTCTAAATAGAATGGTTTAGGTCAGGCAAAGAGACAATAGATTCAAATATACAGGTAGCTAGCTTATGATAGAAATAGAGTTTCACACAAATCGCTCCATGTAAGTACTAGAGAAAAATTTAGCATAGATATTTGGGAACACTTTTGGTCACCCAAATTAGATACCTTGAATTCTCTTCCAAGCCTACTAATTATGTCTTTGACACCTGCATGATCACTTCTCATTATCATGAGGTCATCCACATAGGTGCATATAATCACCAGTCTATCCTCAACCTTCTTTATGTATAGGGATGTATCTACATGGCTCGGGGAGCCCCCACACCTACGCAAGTAATCTACCAACCTTTGATTCCATGCCCTTGAGGCTTGCATAAGACCATAGAATGCCATCTTTAACTTGCATACATAATCTATGTGCTTTGGATCCTCATAGCCTTAAGGTTGGGCCATATATATTTCCTCCTTCAACTCACCATTTAGAAAAGCATTCTTGATGTCCATTTAGTAGATTGGCCATCCTTTAAATCCACATATGGCTATCAAATACCTAACGATAGTCTTGTTAGCAACAAGGCTAGAAATTTGATCGTAATCTATACGTTGAGTCTAAGTGAAGCCCTTTGCCACCAATCTAGCTTTGTGTCTAGCTAGGGTTCCATCTGAGTTCCTTTTCACTTTGTATACTCATTGATTTTGGAATATATTCATGCCTTCCTTCTTAGGTACTAATTCGCAAGTGTGATTGTCCTTTGGTGCATTGATTTCATCCAACATTGCAACCCTCCATTCCGGTTTCTTCTTAGCTTCCTCATAGGTAGTTGGCTCCTCATCTCTAGAACAATCTGCATCATGTATGCAAAATGATGGAGAGTGTTAATCTCCAAAAGAACAAGCTATCCTTGATGTTAGAGCACCTCTATATCAAGAACAACTAATGGAAACACTGTGTTGGCTAGTTTGTCATGATGTCATGTTTTCCATACCTTGATGCGTTTTGAATGGGTTTTGTGAGGTAGTCACTTGTTCTCAAGGAGGGAATACATGCAACCTATAATAAAGTAAGTCTACAAACCAAGGGTCTAGACGGTTCAAACAGATCTGAAATCGGACACCGTTTGGTCATCCGTGTGTATGACCAAAGATCTCGAGTTTAGACTTACTAGGAGGTCTTGTGCTCTTGTGAACAAGTGATCCACTTAGCTTAGAGGTTAAGTCTCAAGGATGTGAAGGAGGAGGTCTTGGGTTCAATCCCCATGGGGAACATGGGGAGAGTATTTTGCCCAAAGAGATCTAGAAATGCAAGGAATTGAACTCACAACCTCTTGGTTAGGAATGTGATGGGCTAACCACTTGCCCCAAAAGCCATGGTTGAGGATTACTTCCTAATCCTCTCTCTTAGGGTGTAGCTCAACCATCTCCTACTAGGATTATGTTACATTCTTCCTCCCTTGGTCAATCATTGTCCTCAATGATTTGCTCTTGTATCCCTCTAGCCTCGGTGATGCCCTTGAATTGATGTCCCTCAACCTCGCATAGTTTCTTGAACCTTGTTCGCAACCTTGGTCTCTTGAACCCTTGCTCTCAACCTTGGTGTCTTGAACCTTCTTTGCTCGCAAGCTTGGTGTCTTGAGCCCTTGTTCTCAACCTCAGTCTTGAACCTTGTTCTCAACCATGTTTGGTATCCTGAACACTCAATCAAGTGGTTCCCTCTCGAGATGTGCCCTAGCACCATGTACCCTGGCTCCGTGTACCCTGGCACCGTGTACCCTGGCACCATGTACCTTGCGACGCGCTACGCCGCGGCGCGCCACCTTGCCCAAGCCTACTTCCTAGGCTCTGATACCAATGCAAGGAATTGAACTCACAACCTCTTGGTTAGGAATGTGATGGGCTAACCATTTGCCCCAAAATCCATGGTTGAGGATTAATTCCTAATCCTCTCTCTTAGGGTGTAGTTCAACCATCTCCTACTAGGATTATGTTACACAACCCCATATACTTTAGCCATGACCTATCCACTTCATCCACTGGCCAATATCTCCTTTGATTCTGGTCTAGGTATGTAACTCTAGACGCATCTTCTGGATCCCTCAGCTCATATATAGTTAGTGGGTTGACACCTTCTCCTTATGTTGGTGACTCAATTTGTAAGAGTAAGTCTGATCCATGTACCAAGTACACATCCATCAAATAGTCATCTTGAGGTATTAGGCCCCCTCTTAATACTTGAGTCACCACTAACTTTGCCCTTGGGGTAGTCATAGTATCTCCATTGTTGGTTCTCTAGGAAAGTCTTTCCTCCTCAGAGTCACTGGATGTGTCGGAGTAGATAGAGTGATGGCTTGGTTGGGCTGCACTTCCCGTAGAAGATATGACACTTCTTTGATTGCCTAACACTCGTCTCAATCTCAAGTTCATTCATCACCAAGGTACTAGGTCTTTTATAAGCTCTATTGGCTTTCGTGGCTTCTCCCAATTTTTTGTTTTCTCTCACTTTTCTCTTCCAGGCTATTTTGGCTCCCCACGATTCATGATACCTCTCAGGGTGATACCACACCCACATGATACATGATACTTCCCTAGATGATATGATACTGCTTGACCCATGATACATGATACCACTCTATGGCAATACATGATACTACTTGTACCCGATACATGATACCACTTTTTTTACGATACACAATGTCACTTTTCATGATATGATACTGCTAGACTTAGTGATACACGATACCCACTGATCCCGATACATGATACTAGCCTTTAGCGATACGATACTTTTCTACAAACGATACATGATACTTTTCTACAAACGATACACGATACTTTACATTAGACGATACACGATACCTTGCCATGACGATACCACCTTTTCGTGATAGATGATACCACTATGCATACGATACAATACTCATTGGTTACAATTCGAGGTGAGACGATACACGATACCAAATTTGGACAATATGCAATATCTCGACTAGATGATACATGATACCTGATTGGTATCGCGATACTCAAGGAGGTGATACATGATACATGATACTTGGTGAGTATCGAGATACAAGGGAGTTATGGTATCGGGATATCGGAACTCTACCGATCATGATACTTCAACCAAATATAGTCTAACTTTCAAATTTGTTTTGTGCAAAATGTGCCTCGCACACTCCTCTTCTCTTCAAGCCACTATGGGTCATAAATCTCACTCCAAACCCTTCATGCTACCCTATTATACTCATTCTGCTCTGTGTCATGTCTATAAGTGTTTAATGAATTTTCTAAGTGATGAGAAATGGATTCCTCACCTCAACCAGTTACCCTTCCAAAGCTTGCCACCAATTGACTAGCAATCACGAAGCTCTGGGACAATACACAATCGGAAATATTGATTGCTGCTCTCCACAATACCTGTGTTCAAAGCAAATGACTTCTCATTGAACTGTCATGTAATTTAGGCCTTTGAACTGCCCTAAGTTTAAACTGAAAAGAACAATTTTTTTGGGATTTTCTAGTGGTAACTTACCTATCCTAACCCTAAATTTTCTTCCACTCCTAAATCCTAACTCTCTCTCTCACTCACTCCTAATACCAAACTCATTACACACACCATTAGAGTGTGAAGTAACAAGTGCAAAAATCTTTTAAAGACTTGCCACTAATCGAGATTACCTCTACTCACATAATACATTCACTCCGTAGCTATTACCATCACGTAGGCACCTTGACTAGACTAGTTCCTTGGCAACGATGCCCAAAACATGTGTACCTAAGTTGTACAGTCTTAGGGACTTGTTTCAACTAAGAATATACCTCAATCATCCCACTAGTGCATATAGTGGTGGATTAATACACGTTTAATTATCAATCCGTGAAATTAAACATATCAAGTGTTGGGTGAAAAAATCAATTAAATTTTGGTTGAAAGTGAAAGAACTTGGAGAAGCTTGTAGGAGGTAGAAAAGTGACTTGCAAAGTGACGACATTTGGTCCAGCCAATCGCCACAAGACCAGCCCTTTAGCTTATGGATCCTCAAATAGACCTTATCGTCATGTGATAAGTGCAATAAAATGTACTATGTACTTTGGAGCATCAATGAGAAAGATTCTATACAAAATAGATAGGTTTGCACATCGACTAGCTCAAAAAAACTTATTAAAGGCCCAATATGCTTTTGGAATGAATCAAATATTCAACTGTGGTACCTCCTATTTTTCACGAATGTGGAGAGATTGACTTGGATATAGAAAAACTAAGATTTCTCCCAATCTACTAAACCCAATGCTTTGAAAATTTACAGGCATAAACTAGACATTAATACCTTTCAAATGAGTCCTCAGTTATCCCATTTGGTGCTTTGTAGAGAGAGCAACAACCTCTGTAAGCTGACTATTGTTGAAGAAGATGATGCAAAAAAATGAAGGAGCAAGACAATGATAGCCACAAGTGTATGTCTTCCATGTAATGTACAAGTGATTTGAAGTCTACATAATTGTCAAGTGCTCCACTACTTCTACAAGTGGATTTTGAATTCAAATGAAGGTGGTAAAGGTTGTTGGAGGGAATCAATTCACTTTCCTACAATCTAGAAAAAGTCAAGACCTAGTTTGATCTACTTTTAAGTGATTGATTAATTGATTGATTGCAACTCAACCACCAAAAATTCGTGGAAGATTAGCTCTCTTTTTTTACTTTTACATGTGTAAATTTCTATGCTTTTACAATGGTCAAAGATCCATAAAAAATCTTTCTAAAAAATACAATAAGTGAGCCTAAGTAAAAGAACTTTCCAATGGATATTCTTTCAACATAATCCAAGCGATAGCTTTTGATGTAGATCAAATACACCTCACGCATATTGTAAGCTTGATGTTCCAACAACTTCCCCTCAAGCTAAAGTATGCTTGAGTCTTCATTCTCTAATAGGTTGAATACCTACCGTAGCTTTGAATCATATATGCTACTTGCTTTTTAGTTAGAACAAAAGAAATATCAATCTCCTTTGCCATGAGCTTCTCCCTAATGAAGTGGTGATGAACCTCTATGTGTCTGGTTCTTGCATGGAAAAAAGGTTTGCTGCTAGATGCAAGGAACTTACATTATCTCCAAATATGTGAGCTTTGGAAGTCCCAAGTCCCAAATCTATGTACAATGCTTTTAACCATATTGCCTCTTGAGTTGCTATGATGAAACCTTTGTACTCTGATTCAGTTGAGGATAAAGCAAATGTTGGTTGCTTCTTGGAACTCCATCACACTAGCTTTGAACCTACAAATGCTAAGTAACTAGAGGTACTTCTTCTATCGTCCTTAGCTCCTACCTAATCTACATTTGAATAGATTTTGATATCCAAATTTGAAGAGTAAGGATAGAATATACCTTCATTGATTGTACCTTTGAGATACTTAAGTACTCTATTAGCTACATCCATGTGTGGTCCTCTAGGTGAGTGCATGAATTGACTAAGCACTCCCACACTATATGAGATGTCTACCCTTGTATGAGTAGCATATCTCAAGCTACCTACCAAGCTCTGATAATCTTTAATGTCTTCAATTTTCTCAGCTTCATAAACACTAAGTTTATGATTCATCTCCAAAGATGTACCTCCAAGTTTAGTGTTGTCCATTTTGAACTTAAGAGGTAGATCCTCAATGTATCTCCTTAGAGTTAAGTACATTCGTTCATCTCTGTATATCGCTTGCATACCTAGGAAATATGTGAGCTCACCTAAGTCACTGATTTTGAACTCCTCTTGCATGTGTTTCTTGATCCTTTGAATGCCATTTAGATCATCAGTTGTCACAATAATATCATCTACATATAGACATAGATATATAACCTCATTGTGATCCCTTTTGATGAATAAAGAAGCATCTGAGTTGCTAGGTTTGAACCCTTGATCTTGAAGGTATGTAACCAACCTATAATTCCAAACTCCAGGAGCTTGTTTCAATCCATAACATGCTTTCTTAAGCCTGCAAACATAAGATGCATGATTAGGGTTTTCAAAACCTGGAGGTTGTGACATGTATACCTCTTCATTTATCCAACCATTTAGAAATGCATTTTTTACATCGAGTTAGAGGAGTTTCAAATTCCTTCCATTAGCTACACTTCTCAATGTTCTGATTGTAGTCATCTTTGCAATCGGTGAGAATGTTTTCTCATAGTGTATACCATGTGTTTATGAGCATCATTTGGCAACTAATCTTACCTTGTACCTACAAACTGATCCATCTGAGTTTCTTTTAACTTTATATACCCATCTCCAACCAATTACCTTTTGACTGGATGACATTGGAACCAAATGCCAAGTGTCTATCTCCTTCAATGCATCTGTTTCTTCTTTCATGGCCTTTTCCCAATTAGAATTTCCCTTTGCCTCTTCATAGGTTGACGGTTCCTCTAAAATTGAGCCTTTTCCCAAATAGATTGAATGCGTTGTAACAAATGTGGAATTTGTTGGAGTTATATGTCTACGAAAGCATGCGAACAACACAAGGAAGAAGAAGAAGAAGCTTGGAGCACAACACACAATCCAAAATGTATTATCACTAGAATGTACAAAGAAAAGTAACCCGTTAGGGCTATAGGCATATATACAAACCGAGGGAAAAAAACCTCCTAAAGAGGGAAAAAAGTGCCCTGGCAGTCCTAGCATGTTCACACACATCACTACCTAAATATATCAACAAATCCCCCCTAGGATTGATGCGGTGAACAAGGAGCTGGCACTCATGTATAAGGAAATGCCAAGCTATGTGGAATCAATCCACAAAAGGAAGTAAGCCCAACATAGTTTTTGCCTCCTCAATATCAGCTCTCTCATCAACAAGTGCATCATGCATCTACATCATCACATGAAACCTGCAATGGCTTAGAAGTTGCCTCATTAGGACTAGCACTAGGCTGTCCACCTGTAAAAAGAGGAAACAAAGTATCATACATGTCTTTGGAGCTAACAGATGTCTCCTCCGTGCATGAAAGTAAAGGTTAAATAGCATCTTCCACAAAAACAACATCATGGCTAACTAAAATGCACTTAGTCTATGGATGATACAGACGATACCTTTGCTTTCAGAACTGTACCTAGCAAAAATACATTTTACTGCTTTATCATCCAATTTCCTGTGATGTTGTTCAGGCACTAATGCATATGCCATACAACCAAAAACACGCAGATGAGCAATAGATGGCTTGCCACCATGCCAAGCCTCATATAGAGTGATAGACTGCAGTGCTTTAGTGGGATACCTGTTAAGTACATATGTTGCACACATGATAGCCTCAAGCCAGAAACTATATGATAAAGGATGACTCTTGACCATACACCTCGCCATCTCCATGAGTGACCTGTTCTTCCGTTCTGCAACTCCATTCTGTTGAGGTGTATATGGCACTTTACATTGATGTATTATCCCACGTTCAGCCATAAATCCATTAAAGTCAGAAGACATATATTCCCCCCCTCTATCCGAATGAAGGGTGCCCATTTTACATGCTGACAGATTTTTAGCCAAAACCAAAAAGTTTTTGAAGCACATAAACACTTCAGACTTTGCCTTCAATGGATATACCCATGCATGCCTGGAAAAATCATCGATGAAAGTCAAAAAGTAAAGATAGTTCCCAAAAGAAGGTGTTTGCATAGGACCACAAGCATCACTATGTTCAAATTGCAATTTCTGAGTAGCCCGAACTGAACCACCTTTTGGAAAGGAGGAACAATGCATTTTGCCCAAAATACAGCCTTCACAAACATGTTTTCCGAGTGCCTCAAGTTTGGGCAAAGAGGACACCATTTCAGATTTCTACAAGCGTAGCAAACTAGCAAAATTCAGATGACCAAACCGTGCATGCCAAAGCTTTGCATCTGACATAGCCTGAGAATCATGTACTACATATGCCGAATCATTCACAAATCTTTCATTGTCTATGAGCTTATACAATCCACGACATAAAATTCCAGAAACAATAATCACGTCACCATTTGACAGATCATGAATCATACATCTATCATCAATAAATTTCACAACCAAACCAATCTTGGCTAAGGCCAAAGCTGTTGACTACCATCAACAATAGTCAAAATGATCTTACCAAATCTCATAAGAGGATAAGAGGAGTTGTTGGCACATATAACAGTATTCCTTGTAGGGGCAGGCTCGAGTGAAGAGAAGAAACTTCGCTGTGAGGTAATATGTTTGGTTGCTCCACTATTCAAGTACCAAACATCTGAGTCTATTGTAGACATACACTGCTCATGAGAAGATGGGTCAAAACTGCAAACAGTAGTAAATGCCTATTCTTCATTCTGCACTAGATTAGCGAACTCTGTTTTCGGTGTAGAGGCATCTACAACAACCATTCCGGCCTCTTTCTTCTTTGCCTCTTTAGCAGCTAGTTTTGGATAGCTCTTAATGACATGATCTTTTGTTTTATAATATTTGCAAAACAATTTTTGCTTTTCTAATTTCTTCTCATATTTGCCTTCGTTATTTGATGTGCAGCATTTGCAAATTTTTGCTTACTAGTAGAAGAGCTCCATTTTCCTTTTCCCTTCTGACTAGCCAAAAAAGCTTGATCTGCAACAGGCATAATAGACATGTTCTGCCTAGACTGGTCTTCTTGCAACAAAATAGAACCTAACTCTTCAAATGTTAAGGCATTTGGATTTCCTTTCATCATCAAATGAAGAGTAGAAGCAAAACTCTGATATGAGTTGTGTAGACCATTCACAACACTCTACACAAGTGAACTGTCAAGAAGGACTTGATCTACAGAAATCAATTGTTCCTTCAAATCCTTGATCTTTGTTAGAAAAATGTCCATAGAATAACCTTCATTCATGTGCTCACTCTCCAACTATTTTCAAAGGTAAGAACTAGGAGCCTCATTCCTAGCCTGGTACAATGTGGTAAGTGTATCCCAAGCATCCTTAGCTATTCTGCAAGAGTGAATGTGAGGAATAATGGCACATTTGATAGACAAAGCTATCAATGCATGCGCTTGAGCATCTCTGCCAACCCAACAAATTTGCTTTGCGATAGGTGCAACAAAAACAGCAACATGAATAGGAATCTACAGAATATCACCATCTTCAACACCTTCTGCATCAGCTTTAGTACCTGCAGTTGTAACAGTTGCAAGTGTGATAGGACGTTTTTCAACACCCTACATAATGTTCCATAGTCCTTTTGCAACCAATACATGTCGCATCATATAAAGCCATAATTTGTAGTTGGTACCATCCAACTTATCCTCAACAACCAACATACGAAATACATCACTGCTTTCAGCCATGGTCGGTGACTAAAATACCTTGATGCTAAAAATTGATTGTATCTCAAAAAATTGAACAGAACTATCCAGACAAATTTTGCTAAGTTAACCTATAGCAAACTTCGAGTCGCTTATACTGGCAAACCAAAATTGGTATATACATTTGGCATAAAAAGGCAAAATAACCCACACAAGCACTACGATACTCCATTCAGAGGCCAAAACGAGCTGAGATTGCGATTTCAGCACCACAAAGCGAAGTTGTTTTGATCTCTAAAACACCCTGAGTATTCTCACCGAAATTCGTGTGATTCTGCGACTGCAGCCGACGAGGTGTCGAGGACATCCTAGATGAAGCAATGGCCTACTCTGATACCAATTGTTGGAGTTAGATGTCTATGGAAGCATGCAAATAGCACAAGGAAGAAGAAGAAGCTTGGAGCACAACACACAATACTAAATGTATTACCACTAGAATGTACAAAAGATATGTAGCCCTTTACGGCAATATACATATATATAAGCCGAGGGAAAAACCTCCTAAAGAGGGAAAAAAGTGCCCCAGTGGTCCTAGAGTGCTCACACACATCACTACCTAAACATATCAATAGAATCATAACCATACCTTTGGTTGTTTATTCTCTCTTGTTGATCTTTTAGCAGCTTGCTTGGAGCATTCCCCACAATCTTGCATCTTTGCTTTGCCTCTTGACTTCCATAGTTTTTAATCCTCTTCCCTTTCATCTTGTTGATCATATGTATCACTTCTTGGATCCTGGACCTGTGTATCATGCTTGCTTCCTAATTGATGAGAATCAGAATCAAGATCATATGGTAGAGTTACCTTTTGTTTGTCTTCATCATACCAAGACTTGTGTTCTTCAAACTACCTCTGTTGCCCTTTCATCTAGCTTACCTCTTATTTGTGATTGTACATGAACATAAGCAAAACAACCAAACACCTTGCAATGTCCAAGACTAGGTTTTCTTCCATGCCATGCTTCATAAGGAGTCATACCTTGAAGTTATTTGGATGGCATTCTATTGACAAGGTACACATCAGTTGAAATAGCTTCTATAGATAGATAATGTGACAACCTCTTCTCTTCAAGAATTGTTATGGCTGATCCAACCAATGTCTTGTTTCTCTTCTCTTCAATTCCATTCGCTTCAGGAAAGTACCTCGTAGTCACTTCACTTTTGATACCTTTATCCTATAAGAACTCATCGAACTCTTTGGAGAAGTATTCACCCCCTCCATTGGATCTGAGATTCTTGAGTGATCTACCTGTATGATTCTCCACATGTGCTAAATAATTTTTGAAGCAATCAAATACTTCATTCTTACTTTTGATAAAGTATAGAATAGTCCATCTACTGTGTGTGAAGTCATGGATTTGAATTTGGAGAAGATGAAGTGGTGCTGCAAAAACCTTGCACTACATCGGCCAAGTAAACTCCACGGATATATAGTGGGCCCTTTTAGCTTTCCAAAGGATGTATTAGACACCCTATGTACCTTGGAAGATCATTCTCAAAAAGATGAATCAAAACACATAAGTGGGAGTAGATTCAAGAACAAAAAACTTGTGATTTGTGTTCATACACCTGTCCAATGTTTTGAACAATTCTCTGGCCACAACAGCATTTGACTTAATTCCTTTTGGGGAACTCTTATTAACTTATTAAGCTAAAAATCATGAGTGATTTCATCAAAAATGATGGATGACATAAAGAGAAAAGTGTTTAGCACATTATAGTAGTCCTCAGACATGTAAGCAAAGAAATATTAATATCTCAACATTCCAAGGTGCAATGCTTATGCAATTTCGTAGCCATATACTAGACAATATGCGAATTCTATCAAGCTTTAAATAATGGAAAATGATGAAGTACACACTACGAACAAGCTCTAAGAAAATGACTTCTCTGATGGAGTGTTGACAGAGAAATAAAGTATGAAGAGATATAGTCAATTTCAAATGAACATATCTCAAGAGTAAAAACCCAAATTGCAATGAACTTCTATGAGTATGTAGTAGACTTAAGGAGCAAGCTTTAACAACTTAAATCACTAAAATTATGCTCCAAGCACAGAGAAATCATCTCTACAATCTGATTGAGAAAACTGAGAGATATGGCAGTGAATAGTATACTCACAAAAGCATGAAGATATGAACTCAAATGATTATGAAAATGAATGTATATTGATTATAACGTACAATGGACTTACTGATACATATGTGTGCCTTGAAACCACACTTTGATATGGCATAAAGCTCTGCTCATGGAGCTCTAAGACCGCGACTAAAGAGCCATGTATATATAGTGATGTTTGGAGCCAAGATTTGAATTTGAATCTTGCTCACTTAAAACAAATCTCCTATCTTTTTGTGATTGATTGATTCTCCAACCACTTCTATCACGAATTCATGGTTTCTCTTTTCTTTTTTTTATCAAGTGGACTCAACCGCTTTAGATACTTTTACTTTTACATTAAGTAAAGGCTTCAAAAATTACAAGAGATAGTTCACAAGTGACTCATACATTGTCTTCACTTTAAAGCTTCTCCTATGACCTTGTGAGACTCAAGCCAATACTTAGACTTGTCATAGACTTGCTCCAATAGCTCCCCCTCAAGCCAAGTATGCTTGAGGTCTTCAATCTTCAAGAATGATGGAGAGTGTTAATCTCCAAAAGAACAACTTACTCTTGTGATTAGAGCACCTCCATACCAAGAGTAAGTCAAATACTTCACTAATTTAGAGGATCAATTGCTAACTTATCAGAAATTAACAAATCTGTGAAGAAGATGATACACAGAAAAGTCTGCTGCATTGTTCATTCACATTGACCTATCAAATCTGTAAAGTTTTTGATGAAACTTTGTACGAATCATCTCCTAGAGATTGCGCAACTATTCCAAGTTGAATTACTCCAAAAGATTAAGTATAACTTGAGAAATTGATTTCACAAGTTACCTATGTCAGAAACTGTTATCCAAAACAGTCGACTCTACACCTGTAACTTTTAAGACTTGGTTCTCCTTGAATAGAACCCGTTTTACAAAATGCTTCTAGACATAAGTAGCTTATCTTCCAACTTAAAGATTAAGCCCTTACTCATGCAAAACTTTAAACTGTGCTAGGAGAAATGACCAAAACATTGACTTCGAAATCTGCGCCTGTTTTAGGAACCTGTGAGCACACTTCACATATGAATGTTCCTACACTTAATTCACTCAGCCTGATTACAATTGGAAGCTAAAACTTTGCACAGAGGTCAAGCAACTCTCAACTTAGACTTGTACAAAAGCATTCCACAATTGATCTACTGTAGAAGGAGAACACGCAGAAACATCGGGCGCACAATTTTTCATTTACTCAGAGAAAATACAACTGAGTGATGAGAGCTAACACAAATTCACTTTCTTCTATCTTATGACTTCTATCTCCCTCATTCTTGACTTCTAACTAATGTCACATAAGCTCTCATTTGCTCTCCTTCATGCCCCGACTTTTCTCAAGGTATTTATAGAAAATTTGTACATAATTCTTACTGAACAAAAGATCTAAGTCATCTATGACTATGCTAATGTACATATGTGTACACTTCTCTTGTCCTCTGATTGTGATCTTCTTCCACACTTTAGGAATTGATTCTTTCTTCATCATTTGATCTTCCAAGCCTTCAATTGGTGATTGGTATGCACCAACAGCTCCCCCTCAATCATCAATTGAGGTCTTCTCTGTCTTCTTGATACTTGCCATGTCTTTGAACCTTTGTAACTTAGGTCCATCCAAACTCTTTGTCATCATATCTGCCACTTGTTCTTTTGTTGGAGTGTACATCACTTCAATCTCTTTATCAAGTACCTTTTCCCTCAAGAAATGATACTGAATCTCTATATGCTTAGTCCTGGCATGAAAAACAGGGTTAGCTGCCAAATACAAAGAACTCATGTTGTCTCCAAAAATTATTGGAGTACTATGATCAATCTCAAAACTTTTCATCAATGTCTTCAACCATATGACTTCTTTTGCAGCTTCTACCATTCCCTTATACTCAGCTTCTGTGGATGATAAAGCAACTGTGTGTTGCTTCTTTGAACACCAAGACACTAACTTGTCTCCAACATAACATAGATATCCATGAGTAGACCTTCTATCATCTGAGTCACCTGCCCAATCTGCATCACTAAACACTTTGATTCTTGTGTCAGAAGTGTAACCATAATACAAACCTTCACTTAGGGTTCCCTTGATATATCTGAGTACCCTTTGGGCTGCAATCCAATGAGTCTTCTTTGGACAATGCATGAATTGTGACAACACACCTACTGCATATGATAGATCTGGCCTTGTCAAGGTAGCATAGATTAGACTACCTACCAAACTCTGATATTTCTTCATGTCATTGAACTCTTCACCTCCATACCTGCTTAATTTATGATTTACCTCCAATGGTGTAGTTGAGGTCCTGCAATCTTCCATGTTAAACTTAACTAGAAGATTCTTCAAGTATCTCTCTTGTGAAACATATACTCCATGTTGAGTATACACAATCTGCATTCCTAGAAAATAAGATAAGTTTCCCAAATCACTTATCTTAAACTCCTTCTCTATTTGCTTCTTGAGTTCATTGATTCCTTGAGCATCTGTTCCTGTAACAATAATATCATCAACATAAATGCACATGTAAATATATCCATTTTCACTTGCCTTCACTAGCAAGCTACTATCTGCCTTTGATGCTTGAAAACCACATTCATTCAAGAACTTGACCAATCTGTAATTCCAAGCTCTTGGGGCTTGCTTTAATCCATATAAAGCTCTCTTGAGCTTACACACATAATCTGATTCAATTGACTCCATAAAGCCTTCTGGTTGCTCCATATATACTTCATCTGCAATGTAACCATTAAGAAATGCATTCTTCACATCCAATTGTGATAATTTCCATCCCTTGCAAGCAGCAATAGCAATCAATGTCCTAATTGTAGACATCTTAGCAACAGGACTAAAGGTTTCATCATAATCTACCCCATAAGTTTGGGCATAACCTTTGACCACAAGTCTAGCCTTATATCTAGACACCTTACCATCTGCAAACCTCTTTGTTTTATATACCCACTTGCATCCAATGACCTTCTGATTCTTTGGTCTTGGTACTAATTCCCAAGTTTCATTTTCAAGTAGAGCATCATACTCTTCTTGCATTGCCTTTTCCCAATTATGTTTACCTTTGGCTTCTTCATAAGTAGTTGGATCTTCTTCTGTTTTCACAATGTAGGCATAATCTTTTGTTGTTAGGAAAGATGTATCATAACTATACCTTATAGGCTCTTTCCTTTCCCTTGTAGATCTTCTGATTTCTGCACTTCTTGAAGTTTCAGCCTCATTTGATTCTGGATCAAATCTTGGCCCTTCTTCTACATGATCCTGCACTCTACATCTAGAGTCAACTTCATCAACAATTTCTTCACAAACTTTTACCTTTGCCTTTCCTTTTCTTTGAACTTCTTCAACACCTGTATACTCATTTGGTGATCCTGAATACCACACATTTTGCTCATCAAATGTCACATCTTTAGTAACAAGAAATTGCTTTGTGGATGGACTCCACAACCTATAACCCATCTGTCTATCATCATATCCAATAAACACATACTTCTCTGCTTTTGGTTCTAGCTTATGTCTTAATTGTGAAGGAACATAAGCATATGCAATACATCCAAATACTTTGCAATGATCAAGACTAGGCTTCTTACCCCACCATGCTTCATAAGGAGTTCCTCCATCCAAAGCTTTGCAAGGCAACCTATTCACAAGGTATGTTGCAGTATTAATGGCTTCTGCCCATAAGTAATTTGGACAATTCTTTTCCTTCATCATGGCTCTTGCAAACTCTACAAGAGTCCTATTCCTCCTTTCTACTACTCCATTTTGTTGAGGGGAGTACCTGCAAGTCACTTCTCTTTTGATACCTGCATTCCACAAATAATCATCAAACTCTTTTGAGAAATACTCTCCCCCTCCATCTGATCTTAACCTCTTTAGCTTTTGTCCTGTGATCCTTTCTGCATAAGCATGGAAATGTTTGAATGTCTTGAAAACTTCTGATTTATCCTTGATTACATACAAAGTAATCCACCTGGTTGCATCATCAACAAACAATACATAATATCTGGATCCATTTATGCTATAGTCCCTTGAGGGACCCCATACATCTGTATGAACCAATTCAAGCATATTTGAATACTTGTACCCTGATTTGTTATAAGAACTTTTATGTGCTTTACCTAATTGACAAGCTTCACACTTGTACACCATATGTTGCCCTTCAATATTTGGCAATCCAAGCACCACCTGATTCTTTGACATCTCCTTTATAGCTCTCTCATTGAAATGACCTAGCCTTTTATGCCATAGGTCTAATTCAGATACCTTTTGACCTCCATAGGTAAACAATGCATGTCCCACATTACCTTGGACTTTGAGAGTGAACAATCTTCCCTCCTTTTTACCTGCAATTATGGTTCTATATCCCTGATTTGGATCTTGTACATAGACACCATCATTTGTAAATCTTACCTCATATCCTTTCTCCACAATTTGCCCTACACTTATCAAATTTTTAGGAATAGTAGGGACATAAAGTACCTTGCTCAGAAGTGTACTTCCACTCTTTGTCTTCACTGATCCAATGCTCTCCACTTTATGTTTAGTATTGTCACCTGTTTGAACTGTATGTCCATTCACCCTTGCTTCCATATCAGTCATCAAGGATAGATTCCCACTCAGATGGTTGCTACACCCTGAGTCAATATAAAACACTCTTTGATCTTCTCCCATTGATTCATGAGTTGCATTCAAGATAAGAGTCATGTCATCCTTCTGATCTGATGCATAATTGTAATAATTATTGTTGTAGGACTGAGATTGGAAGTTCCTTCCACCTCCTCTACCATATGATGTCCTACCACCTCTTCCTCTGAAATTGCCTCTTTGGTTTCTGCCTCCTCTACCTCTTTGATTATAACTCTGATTGTTGTATCCTCCACTTTGATTGTTATACCAACAATCATTTGCCAAATGATTTGTTCTGCCACAAATCCAACAAGCTTTAGCATTATCTTTGTTCTTACCTCCTCTTCCTTTACCTCTGAAATTTGTCTTCCCTTTTGTGAAGTTGGCTTGATTTGAATTCCCTTCATCTTCATTTGATTGCTTTCCCTTGCCATTCTTTTTCTTGTCTTTGGAGTACATAGCTTGACTTGTACTTCTATCATTGTCTCCTTTAAGATCCTGCTCAAAGGTTAGCATGTGTCCTAGCAATTGATTAAGGTCAGGAGTAAAGTGATCAAGTGACAATTCTATGGACAAGATAAAAGGCTTCCACTTCTCATCACCTCTTAGGCCTGTAAGTATTTGTCTTACCAACTTTTCTTCTTCAATATCTTCATCCACTGCTCCCAAGCTATCTGCAATATCTTTCATCCTTGCCACATAATCTGAAATTGATTGTGAGCTCTTCTTCTTGAAGGTTGTGAACTCAGCCCATAGTGAGGACTTCCTTGACTTAGTTGTATTTTGGAAATGCTCTTCCAAGGCATTCCAAACATCTGTAGCACTTTCCAAACCTCTGATGTGAGGTAGAAGATAATCATTTACAGCCATGTAGATGATGCTCCTTGCTTGAGCATCCTTTCTCATCCAAGTCTTCAACATTGCAAGTTCTTCCCTAGTAGGAATACTTGGATCTGCAAACTCTGGTTTTTCTTCATCTCCTGTAATAAATGATATAAGATCTTTGCTCATGAGGTGTGCTTCCATCCTCATGGACCATGCTGGATAGTTCTCCCTATCTAGCTTATCAATCTGCAAACTTTCTCCCATCTTGTGTCCACCTGTGTATTGAAATCTTCAAGCTTTACAAACAATGTATGTACCTTTACTTCGAATCAAGACTCCTTTTGCCTTTCTTGATGTCAATTTGTCTTCTCCTCGAGCTTTGACTCCAAGCTTTCACTTCTTGAACCTTCAAATGTTGAATCTCTTGAATCTGCAGCAGTCGGGATCTTTCTTTCTTCAAATTTCTTCAAATTGATGTCTCCTGCTCTGATACCACTGATGGAGAGTGTTAATCTCCAAAAGAACAACTTACTCTTGTGATTAGAGCACCTCCATACCAAGAGTAAGTCAAATACTTCACTAATTTAGAGGATCAATTGCTAACTTATCAGAAATTAACAAATCTGTGAAGAAGATGATACACAGAAAAGTCTGCTGCATTGTTCATTCACATTGACCTATCAAATCTGTAAAGTTTTTGATGAAACTTTGTACGAATCATCTCCTAGAGATTGCGCAACTATTCCAAGTTGAATTACTCCAAAAGATTAAGTATAACTTGAGAAATTGATTTCACAAGTTACCTATGTCAGAAACTGTTATCCAAAACAGTCGACTCTACACCTGTAACTTTTAAGACTTGGTTCTCCTTGAATAGAACCCGTTTTACAAAATGCTTCTAGACATAAGTAGCTTATCTTCCAACTTAAAGATTAAGCCCTTACTCATGCAAAACTTTAAACTGTGCTAGGAGAAATGACCAAAACATTGACTTCGAAATCTGCGCCTGTTTTAGGAACCTGTGAGCACACTTCACATATGAATGTTCCTACACTTAATTCACTCAGCCTGATTACAATTGGAAGCTAAAACTTTGCACAGAGGTCAAGCAACTCTCAACTTAGACTTGTACAAAAGCATTCCACAATTGATCTACTGTAGAAGGAGAACACGCAGAAACATCGGGCGCACAATTTTTCATTTACTCAGAGAAAATACAACTGAGTGATGAGAGCTAACACAAATTCACTTTCTTCTATCTTATGACTTCTATCTCCCTCATTCTTGACTTCTAACTAATGTCACATAAGCTCTCATTTGCTCTCCTTCATGCCCCGACTTTTCTCAAGGTATTTATAGAAAATTTGTACATAATTCTTACTGAACAAAAGATCTAAGTCATCTATGACTATGCTAATGTACATATGTGTACACTTCTCTTGTCCTCTGATTGTGATCTTCTTCCACACTTTAGGAATTGATTCTTTCTTCATCATTTGATCTTCCAAGCCTTCAATTGGTGATTGGTATGCACCAACAAAGAATTACCTGCAATCCAATCATAGCCTTGAATTTGCAAAGCTTTGTACCATCCAATGCTTTGGTTAGAATATCTGCACATTGTTGATGAGTGGACACATAAGTTAACTGAATTTTCTTGCTCACAATCTTCCCTCTTAAATAGTGATAATGTAATTCAATATGTTTAGTCCTTGCATGAAAAATTGGATTGGCAGCTAAGTGAATGGAGCTCACGTTGTCACCAAAAATATTTGGAGTTCCAATCTCCAATCCAAGATCTGTGAATAGTGTCTTCATCCACATTGCTTCTTTAGTAGCTATGGCAAGACCTTTGCATTTAGCCTCAGTGGAAGAGAGTGCAACTATGGGTTGCTTCTTGGATGACCATGAGACAGGTTTTGATCCTGCAAAGGTAAGATATCCTAAGGTGCTCCTTCTGTCTTCCTTGGAGCTAGCCCAATCTGCATTAGAGAACAATTTCAAACTTAAGTCAGATACATAAGGGTAATATAACCCTTCATTCATGGTCCCATTTAGATATCTGAGTATCCTCTTGGCAGTCTCCGTGTGAGGTTTCCTGGTTGTGTGCATAAATTGACTTAGCACACTCACACTATAACGTATATCTACCCTTGTCAATGTGGCATAGTTCAAACTATCCACAAGGCTTTGATAATCTGTCACATCTTCTATGCATTCACCTTCATGTGAGCTCAATTTATTATTAACCTCCATTGGAGTACTTGCAATCCTATAATCTTGCATCTTGAACTTTGCCAACATGTCCTTAATGTACTTTCTTTGAGTGAGAAACAAACCATGATCTTTGTAGAAAACTTCCAATCCTAGGAAGTAGATAAGTGAGCCCAAATCACTTATCTTGAATTCTTCTCTCATATGTTCTTTGATTCTCTTCATGCCATCTATATCATTTCCTATAAGTATAATATCATCTACATACACACACAAATAGATGACTTCAAAATTACTCCTTTTTGTGAATAGTGATGGATCTGCCTTGCTAGGTTGAAATCCATTGTCCTGCATGAATGAGACAAGCATGTGATTCCAAGGCCTTGGGGCTTGTTTGAGTCCATATAAAGCTTTATTAAGCTTATACACATAATCATGATATATGTGATTCTCAACACAAGGTGGTTGTGCCATACATACCTCTTCTGTTATCCATCCATTAAGAAATGCATTTTTTACATCCAATTGAAGTATCTTCCAATTCTTGGAAGAGGCAATACTAAGCAAAACCCTATTTGTAGGCATTGTTGCCATAGGGGGAGAAGGTCTCCTCATAATCAATTCCCTGAGTTTGTGCAAAGCCTTTTGCCACAAGCCTTGCCTTATATCTATTAGAGGAGCCATCTGAGTTCTTCTTCAATTTGTAAATCCACCTTGAGCCTATCACTTTCATTGATGGAGACTTGGGAACCAATTGCCAAGTGTTATTCTCCTCAAGAGCTTCAATTTCTTCTTCCATTGCATGCTTTCATTCTGATTTCTTCTTTGCTTCCTCAAATGCTGAGGGTTCCTCTTGATCTATGTCATGTGCTAGATAGATTGAATGTTTAGTGACTAAAGAAGTATAAAACCCATACCTTTTTGGTTTTCTTTTCTCCCTCATGGACCTTCTTAGGCCATGATGTGATGATTCTGCCTCTTGTCCAAAGTTCTTGCATTTTTGCATTTCATTCCCTGTTTGAACTTCATGCCTATGCTTTGGATTTTCCAAATCAGATAGAAGAGCAATGTTGCCTGCAACATGATTTGAACATCCTGAATCTATGTAGAACAAATGATCATCTTCTTTACCTTATTTGTGGCTTAGATTCATCAGAAGCAATGAGTCTTCATGTGCTTGATATTTTGAATAATTGTTGAAGTCCCTTCTATTATATCCTGTATTGTTATTATTGAAGTTGTGTCCACCTCTACCTCTATTCCTTCCATATCCACCTCTTCCACTTCCTTTTTGGGTCTTCCCATTGAACCAGCAATTTTGAGTGGTGTGGTTGGTCTTATCACAGATGGCACAAGGTTGAACATTTTGACCTTTCGATTTTTCATGCTTTGGTCCTTTCTTCTTCCCTTTCAACTTGCTCTTTCTTGCAAAGTTGGCTTGGAAAGTCTCCTCTTCATCTTCTTCCTTCTTCTTGCTTTTTAGCTTCTTGTCCTTCTTATCTGCATATAGAGCACTAGTTGAATTACCATTATAGGAGTTACCTTCCTTTATGCTATTGTTGGCCTCTTGATTGAAGAGTTGTCCAAGAAAGATGTTGAAGTCTAGAGTTTGCACATCCATGATGAGATCATAATCTGTCGTGAAGGATTGCCATTGCTTATCACTTCGAATCCCATTGAGAATTTGCCTCATGATAGCCTCTTCTTCAATCAACTCTCCAATGGATGCTAACTGATCTGCAACCTCCTTGAACTTGGTAACAAACTCTGTGATGGTATGTTTAGGTGTCTTCTTCATTTGGTTAAACTCGTTCCAAAGATTATTCTTTCGTGCTTTGGTACTAGCAGAAAAGAAAGTCTCTAGGGAATCCCAAGTCTTTTGAGATGTCTTGCATCCTCTAATATGTGGTAAAAGAAAGTTAGAGATAGAATTTAGTATGTACGACCTTGCTTGAGCATCCATTGCACACCAAAGTGTGAGCTTATCTGTCTCCGCTTGTGTAGGTTCTCCTTTGGATCTTGGAATAGGCATAGCTTCATCACTTTCTACAATTCCATAAAGATTTCTACCTTGCAAATAGGCCTCGATTTTGATTTGCCAAGCCGCATAGTTGTGTTGATCAATCTTCTCAATCATTGAGAGAAAGTTGTCACTCATCTTGATCTAGCTCGGATACCACTGAAAGAACTTGGAGAAGCTTGTAGGAGGTAGAAAAGTGAGTTGTGAAGCGATGAAGTTTGGTCTAACCAATCATCACAAGACCTGCCCTTGAGCTTATGGAGACTCAAGTAGACATTATAGACATGCGATAAGTGCAATGAAGTGCACTATGTACTTTGGAGCATCAAGGAGAAAGATTTGATACAAAATAGATAGGTTTGCACATCAACTAGCTCAAAAAACTTACAAGAGTACAAGAAATAGGCAAAATATGCTTTTGGAATGAATCAAACACTCAATTGTGGTACCTCCTATTTTTCAAGAATGTGCAGAGATCGACCCTGAGACAGAAAAACTGAGATTTCTCTCAATTACTGAACCAAATGGTTTGAAACTTTATGGACATAAACTAGACACTAACACTTTTCAAATGCCTTCTATTTCATACAATTTGGAGCTCTATATAGAGAGCACCAGCCTCTGCAAGCTTACTATTGTTGAAGAAGATGATGCAAAAAAATGAAGGAGCAAGACAATGATGGCCACAAGTATATGTATATTGCTTCCATGTAATGTACAAGTAATTTGAAGTGTTTATATAGACTTTTCAAGTGCAAGTGAAGATCTAGTTTGATCTACTTTTAGGTGATTGATTGATTGTTTGATTGCAACTCAGCCACAAAAAACTCATGGAAGATTATCTCTCTTTTTGTACTTTTACATGTGTAAAGCTCTAGGCTTTTACAATGGTAAAAGGTCCATTAAAAATCTTTTAAAAAAATACAATAAGTGACCATAAGTAAAAGAACCCTCCAACAGATATTCTTTTGACGTAATCCAAGCGATAACTTTTGATGTAGATAAAATCCACCTCAAGCATAGTGTAAGCTTGATGTTCAAACAGAAAGTTAACTATAGTACAAAACATCCAAGTTCAATGTTTGGGCCAACCAAACTTCAACTTTTCCAAATCAAATTCAAGTGACTCAAGAGTTCTCAAAGTCTTAATAGGGATAAGAATCCCACTTTAGTTACTAAGTCCATGTACTAGTCATGCCTAGAAATGGATTAGTAATTTGAATCCACCTGGTTCACATGTTTGTGCCTAGATTGCACCTAGTAAAATAGTGAATCCTTATTGTTCATTCATTACTGTATACTTTGACCAGTTTATCAAAGTGCAAAGTCAAACCATGTTTTGAATCATTTGGGCACGGATCCCACCACACAGATGTGACATGTTCTTCTAGTTTTAGAACATGAGGCTTGGGGGTTGCCTAAATTATATATAAAGCTCTATTTTGAAGGAGAAAAATTTTCAACGGGGAAAGAATGTAATAAAGTAGTTCTATGATCTAAGGGTCGGGTCGATTCACACAGATCTAAAATCGGACACCATTTGGTCACCCGTGTGTATGAGCAAATATCTCGAGACTATACTTATGTAGCAAGTCATGTACGCTTGTAAAAAAGTGATCCACTTAGCTTAGTGATTAAGTCCCAAGGGTGTGAAGGTAGAGGTACTGGGTTCAATCCCCATAGGCTACATGGGGAGAGTATTTTTCCCAAAGAGCACTAGAGCCTTCTAGAAGCATCCACTTGAGTTAACTCAAGTTAACTATGACATTCGGTGCACATGCGATTACACGGCTAACACATGGATGGTTAGAATCAAGCTGCCCAAGAAGGTAGTCCCCTCGAGAGAGCTATATATAGAGGCATATGGTTGGGAGGAGAGTCATCTAGTTAGCACGTGGTGGTGGTGGTCATAATTATCATTCTCTTTCATTGTTGGTTGTAATTTTCATTCTCTTGCAATAAATTTAGAGGCCCTTATTAGACACCCTAAGACTCCAATATATGCAATTAAATCACTATAGTACCTTGAAGCATCATTCCTAAAAACTCTATGTCAAAAAAAATGATTTATGAACACAAAGCATCTTGAGAAAGCCTTCTATTTATGGAAGAAAGCTCTGAGTGTTTTGCTCAGTGCTCACAACCTAGTAGTAATTGGAACAAGACCTTTTGCACACTTTTAGATGAAGTGCTAAGCAAGCTATATCAAGTTATCTCATGAATTTAGACTGAACACACTTAGAGAAATGTGCATAAGAAGTCTAGGGGGTAATCTCAACTTTTAAGGAAGAAGATGATACACAGACCATGTTACATAGAGTTACTCACAAATGAATATCTATGCATCCAATGGTTATGAAACTTTGTATACACACTTAGTACGATCCTAAAATAATGTTCCAATCAATGGATTGGATAATGAATACTCACACACATAGAAATGACTCAGAGAACTTGACTCACACACATAGAAATGACTTAAAGAACTTGACAGAGTTACTCAATGTACTATAGAAAAAAATAGAGATTCACAAATCAATAAGATTGAAGTATAAAACATACTGCTAATGGACATATGATACAAAGAGAGAAGGACTTATCTAGCTTCAATATGGTACAATGCTCACCCAATATGGGTGTGATGATCAACTCTATCCTCTTTGTTATCCTGTGACTCAAAGCATAGTGTATTTATACACTTTTTTACTTGATGACTGTTAGATGTTCCACCTAAAAGTCATCCTAACTTTTAGGGGATGATTTGAGATTTGAATTCAAAATTAAGTCGTGGCTTTTGGATCTCACTAAATTCATGAGGTTCTTTCCATTTAGAAAGAAGAATATTTTTCACATTTGATCTTTCTGTCAAGAAAATCATTTCATACTCTTCTCCACAAAAAAAATAGCTTTCTTAGTGTCCTTATTTCCACCATTCATTGAAACATGGTCCATAGATCAAATGGTTTGATTGTGCATGTTTGTGTTTCTTCATGGTTGTGTGGATATGTGAAATGTTCTCATGAGGTGAAAATATTTTTGGTTGTGAATGCGAGGTCTATGGATCCATTAAGTTGGGGCACTATTGTATGAGGTATTCATGGGATATGGACATGATAGGATTAATGAGGGAAGGGGGACAAGTAGAACCTCTCATTTCATCAACAAACAATATCAAAAGGTGTGCATTTTGTTTTGTTTTCTTTCACTCGAGAGCTTGAAAAAAGGGCACTTCGAAAGACATCTTGGATGGCATGAAGATTAATATGAGAATTAGGGTATGATACTCAAGTAAAAATTCATAAAAACATGTGTGTAGGGACTATCTACCTATATCAAGGGAAGTTTGTCTTGTTAAGGCATCTATATAAGTTCTAAGAGGTAACTTACCATTAAGCACAAGTGATAGAATGAAACACTAAGAGGAACAAAGGATAAGGGTCACCTCGAAACAAGGTTGTGGGGGTGGTGTTAGGTTTTTAGATGGAAATTGGATTGATTTTCAAATATTGAATATTTAAGATTCCCTTTTATAATATTCTTCTAGCAAAAGGACATCTCGAGCAACCAACTCCAACACACAGCAGACATCATATTGGGTTGAGTCTTGTATTCGATGTATTGATTCATAATATATAGAATGTGTAACCTCAAAGAATGGTGAGTCCCCATGGTAAGAAAGAGAGGTGGAAGCTCTACTGCTAACACTTGTCTTGTTGTAAGAAGAAAAAAGGGGATAGATCATGTGATCTATGCAATATAGTCTAGAAGAATGATTAATATAAGGTGAAGTGTTCCGATCATATACTATATTCTATCTTGATGTAATAACATTCATCTACTCACTAATGTTTTTTGGTATCAAAGGTTGTGAGTGTGAGTATGCCATACGATGAGGCATAGTGCATTCATAGTGTGTAGGGAAATCAAGCCCATAGTGAGTTGCATTCTACCATACTATTAGAAGTGTGTGGATTAACAAAGAAGGTAGTGCATTCTAAGAGGAAGCAAGAATATAGCATGCACTAGATTATTTGGTGTGATATCCTATTCCAAAACCGCATTGCTATAGTGAAGTCTCAAAGACTGACCCCAAGCAAACACTAGTGACCATGATGGGATGGGGTTCCCTAGAAGGAATGGATAGGCAAACACTAGCGACCATGATGGGATGGGGTTGCCCAAAAGGAATGGATGACTAAAATAGCATCATTTGATGCGAATTGCAAAAACATTGATGAGGGAAGGAATACTGGAAACAAAAGCAAGACAAAAATCCAAGGCCAATTCATGTAAGCAAAGATCGATATTGGTAGTTGGAAAGATCACAAGGAGAAGAAGTTGAAGAGCGAGCAGAAGATGTTAGCAAAACACAAAATCGTCTTTTTTTTTATCAAGTTAGACATATTTTCTTTCTACGTCATGCCCTTTGATCTAATCAATGCACCAACCACATTCCAAAGACTAATGTGCCATATATTCAAGGAAATTTTTTTAGAAATGCCTAGAAGTTTACCTAGATCATGTGTGTATTCAAATGAAAGATAGGAACATGTCTCGGACCTTCATCAGATATTTTGACAAATGTTTCTTACACAAACTGTGTTTAAACCCTCAAAAGTGTCTCCATGGTCTGGAACACGCCGATTATGCATGTTGTTAATCAAGCTTTCTTGGCTAGTCAGAAGGGCAACAAAAAATGGAGTTTTTCTACTAGTAAGCAAAAATCTGTAAATGCGGCACATCCAAAGAAGGAAGACAAAGATGAGAAGAAATTAGAAAAGCAGAAATTGTTTTGCAAATTTTGTAAAGCAAATGATCATGTCATTAAGAGTTGTCCAAAACTACCTCCTAAAGAGGCAAAGAAGAAAGAGGGTAGAATGGTTGTTGTAGAGGCCTCTACATTGAAAACAGAGTCTGTTAATCTTGTGCAGGATGAAGAAAGGGTCTTTACTATTGTTTGCAGTTTTGACCCATCTTCTCATGAGCAGTGCATGTCTATAGTAGACATAAGGAACTTTGATAGTGGGACGACCAAACATATTACCTTGCAGCATAGTTTCTTCTCTTCACTCGAGCCTGCCCCTATAGGGAATACTATTACATGTGCCCACAACTCCTCTTGTCATGTTATGGGAGTTGGTAAGATCATTTTGACTACTGTTGATGGTAGTTCTTTCAGTTTGTCAGATTCTCTATTTGTGCCAGGGATCAAGAAGAATATATTGTCAATTTCTACATTAGCCAAGATTGGCTTGGTTGTGAAATTTGTTGATGAAAGATTTACAATTCATGGTCTGTCAAATGGTGACATCATTATTGCTTCTGGCATTTTATGTCGTGGGTTGTATAAGCTCATAGACTATGAAAGATCTGTAAATGATTCGGCATGTGCAATACATGATTCTTAGGCTATGTCAGATGCAAAGCTTTGGCATGCATGCTTTGGTCATCCAAATTTTGCTAGTTTGCTATGCCTGCACAAATCTGAAATGGTGTCCTCTTTGCCCACCTTGAGGTACTCAAAAATTGCAGCTTGTACATAGTGATGTCTCTAGTCCTTTGTAGACACCTTCTTTTGGAAACTATCTTTACTTTGTGACTTTCATTGATGATTTTTCCAGGCATGCATGGGTATATCCATTGAAAGCAAAGTCCGAAGTGTTCATGTGCTTCAAATAGTTTTTGGTTTTGGCTGAAAATCTTTTAGCATGTAAAATGGGCACCCTCCGTTCTGATCGAGGGGGGGAATATATGTCTTCTAACTTTAATGCATTTCTGGCTGAACGTGGGATAAAACATTAGTGTATAGTGCCGTATACACCTCAACAGAATGGAGTTGTTGAATGGAAGAGCAGGTCTCTCATGGAGATGGTGAGGTGTATGGTCAAGAGTCAGGCTTTACTACATAGTTTTTGGCTTGAGGTTGTCATTTGTGCAGCATATGTAGTTAACAGGTGTTCCACTAAAGCACTGCAGTCTATCACTCCATATGAGGCTTGGCATGGTTGCAAGCCATATGTTGCTCATCTACGTGTTTTTGGTTGTTTGGCATATGCATTAGTGCATGAACAACATTGCAAATAATTGGATGATAAAGTGGTAAAATGTATTTTTGTTGGATACAGTTCTGAAAGTAAAGGCCATCGTGTGTATCATCCACAGACTAAAGGCATTGTGGTTAGTCGTGATGTTGTTTTTGTGGAAGATGCTATTTAGCCATTGCTTTCATGTACGAAGGAGACATATGTTAGCTCCAAAGACATGTATGATACTTTGCCGCCTCTTTTTATAGGTGGATAGTCTAGTGCTGGTCCTAATGAGGCAACTTCTCAACCTTTGCAGGTTTCATGTGATCATGTAGATCATTTCATTTCTGATGCAGATTTACATTATGCACTTATTGATGAGAGAGCTGATATTGAGCAGGCAAAAACTATGCCAAAATGGCTGGTGTTGACTTTGCGTGGCAGCAAATTAGATGCACCTCTATCATATCGTACTCGATCAGGCTCTCATAGTGCCTCTTTTGCATTAGATTGCTATGTTATGGCTGCATCTAGTCTCTGTGATGAGAATGAGCCTATTTTGTTTGATGAAGCACAAAATTCAAAAAATTGGATGGTTTTTATGAAATCTGAATATGATGCTATAATGAAGAATGGTACTTGGTCTTTATGTTACTTGCCTCCTAGCAAGAAGGCCATTGGCACTAAGTGGGTATACAAGATGAAGCATAAGCCTGATGGAACAATTGACAAGTATAAGGCTAGGCTTGTTGCAAAGGGTTATGCACATGAAAGAGGCATTGATTTTGATGAGATTTTTGCACCTACTTGTTGAATGGCTACTTTTCATAGCATCTGTGCACTTGCAGCTCTTCATGGTTGGAATGTACATCACTTGGACATTGAGACAACATTTCTCAATGGTGACTTGCATGAAGAAGTGTATGTTTTCCAGCCCCGTGGCTTTGTGCAAAAAGGGCATGAAAACCAGGTGTGCAAGTTAAAGAAGGCATTATTATATGGTTTAAAGCAAGCACCACGTGCTTGGTATGAATATATACATGCCTATCTGATCGCACATGGTTTTGAGAACAGTGCAACTGAAAGCACCTTATATGTTAAGCATGCTAATGATGTGCTTCTGATCATTGTGGTGTATCTTGATGACATGCTGCTCACTAGTCCTCATGACACACATATTGCTAATTTTAAGGCTGATTTGCATGCCTCATTTGAGATGTCTGATTTGGGGCATTCGCATCACTGTTTGGGCATTCAATTTATGCAAATTGATGGTGGAATGGCTTTGTGTCAAAAGAAATATATTGACACATTATTGCAGCATTTTGGCCTTGAAGTTTGTAAGACTATTGCCACTCCTATGGACACAGGTTTACAATTGAGTCTTCATGATGGTGGAGATGCATTTGATGTTGTTCTCTATCAACAGGTTGTTTGATGCTTGATTTACTTATGCATTACTCAACCAGATATTCAGTTTGTTGTCTCGTAAATGAGCAAGTTTATGCATTGTCGAGGTGTCAAGCATTGGTAGGTGGTTAAGCACATCTTTCACTACTTGAGTGATACTTGGCTACTTGGATTGTTTTATCCCAAGGGGGGATCACTACCGCCAAATTTGCATGCTTTTTTTTACAGTGATTGGGTTGGTTTCTATGACACTCGTGTGTCCACCAATGTTTTTTGCTTCATTCTCGGTAGCTCATGTATATCTTGGTTGAGCAAGAAGCAACATACTATGGAAACTTCCAATTGTGAGGCTGAGTATAGGGCAGCTTTCACAACGACTGTTGAGTGTGTGTGGCTCAGACACCTTATGGCTGATTTGGGTGTAGGTCAATCTTCTGCCATCACCATCTTCACTGATAGTCAGAGTGCATTGGAAGTTGCAAGGAACCCTGTGTTCCATGCTTGCACTAACCACATTGAGGTGCATTATCATTATGTGAGGGAGAGGTTCTGTACTGGGGAGATCAGCTTGGCATATGTGCCCACGCAGGAGAACATTGTAGACCTTTTTATGAAGGCTCTACCTAGGGAGAATTTTGAAGCTTTCCGCAAAGCTTTGGGCTTACTTCCTTTTGTGGATTGATTCCACATAGCTTGAAACTTCCTTATACATGAGTGCCAGCTCCTTGTTCACTCCATCACTCCCAGGGGGGATTTGTTGATATATTTAGGTAGTGATGTGTGTGAACACTAGGACCACCCGGGCACTTTTTTCCCTCTTTAGGAGGTTTTTTCCCCCGGCTTGTATATACGCCTATTGCCCTAATCACTATTACCCTAGGAGGTTTTTTTCCCCCGACGTGTATATACACCTATTGCCCTAACGAGCTACATATCTTTTGTACATTCTAGTGATAATACATTCAGTATTCTGTGTTGTGCTCCAAGCTTCTTCTTCTTCCTTGTGTTGTTCGTGTGCTTCTACAGACATCTAACTCCAACACCACCTATCACATAATCATGCATCTAGCATGCACAGAAAACCATGAGCATTAACCCACTTACCAAGTCTCCAAAATGACTTTAAGTAGATGTGAATAATCTTGGGAAAAAATCCAACAAAGCATCCCTATAAATTGAGTGATCACGACAAGCTAACTAGTAGCAAATACATGCCAATACAATGGCAATACACATCTCACTCAAGAATGAACCTAGTAAGATGGTTAACATGTCATGGATAACATGTGATCGAGTTCAAGGGAATAGAGATAAGCAATGATCCAAAGCTATCACATAAGCATCAAGGATCTACTAGACAACCTATCTAAAATCAAGGCTAGCAAAATTTTGAAAACATCTCCTTTGTAAAATGAACTTTGTGACCAATCAACCATGTGGGAATTACCATCCACATATGCCAAGAATCACAGTAGAAAATAAACACCAATCAATGACCGTAGGCTAACACAATTGCCAATCCAAGTGACAAACAAGTGTGCAATTGAAGCTCCAACTTGGATCATGTACCTACAAGGAAAAACAAAAAAATGCAAGTACCAACCAATGATCCAATATATCTATCACAAAATTATGTGCGGTCAACAAATAAAATTGTATCCAAGTGGAATAAAACAAAATACCACCACATTGTCACTATGCATGCATTAATTAAACCATGATCTCAAATAAAAGATGAAATGGCATAAACTGAAATGAGTACCACAATGCCATCATACATGTCAAAACCTGACATAACTTGCTCTACTCTTGTATGGACAAGCATTTATCATATATCATACATATTCAATGCCCTCAAGCTCTAAACCAAAAGCTTGCACACCAAAAAGTCTCTCTCATGGAAGTTCCAAATCAAAATGGACCTCCTAAGATAGTTAGGGTTTTTATGGTGTATTTTGTTGTTTTAGTGTTGATACACTTTAAATATCCAATTTTCTTCTTCATGAAACTTGGAAAAATCTCTCATTGCTACAGAAGGACACCAAAAACACCTCAATCAGAGGTTTTTAGCTCAAGATACAAGAAGAACATGCATATGATCTAATAATGGTCTTCACCTACAACACTATCTCTTTGTATTTTGCATTTTTTGACAGCTTAGGGCTCTGAATCTAGAATTGAATCCCTATATAAATTGTAGGCACCTAGCTCTCGATTCTGCAAGTTCATGAAGCTGACAACCTATCAATGAAGCAGTAGTTCATCCTCTCTGTGTGATCGAGAGTGCCATCTCATAGTTACAACACCTTCTATTTAGTGAAGCAGTAGTTCTTCCTCTCTGTGTGATCGAGAGTGCCACCTCATAGTTACAACACCTTCTATTTGGCGCATACTATTGTCGGTGTTGATCATCACTTGGCCTTTGCAAGCGTGTTGGACTCCTTCTTTGTTCGGCTATGCATGCAGACAAGAATTCAAAAGATGATGCTTTTGAGTCTGCCGAAGATAGAGCACAATCACACATAACAAATGCCTTCTCTTTTTCATGCACATACAACGTAAAACCTTCCTCTCTATTGAGAGAGAGAGAGAAAGAGAGAGAAAGAGAGAGAGAGAGAGAGAGCGAGAGAGAGAGAGAAAGAGAGAGAGAGATCACATGTTTTCTCTGTAGCCCAACCTATATCCAAGCCATACACCTAGAGTGAGAGTAATGGGACCTATCAACGCGTTGATGTACACGAACAAAGAATAGGACTTATTGACATTTTGGAGATGAGCCTACAGTTTGCCATATCCATCCACTCAACGCTCACTCCAGTGTGGATATCATTGGGAGCTCTCAGTGACATCATCGATGAGCTATGCAACCATACTCTATGGATTCATTGAATCTGTCCACAGGCTTTCACGAGTCCTCTATTGCTTTTACGTACAAAACTCAAAGAGTTCTCTTTTGCTTGTACGTACAAATTCATTGAATCTGTCCACATGCTTTCACTAGTCTCTCTTGCTTGTACCTACAAAATTCACATAAGCAATTCAATACGAATGCTTCCAGAAGAGTATCGTCGCTCATTGTCCTTAAGTCATGGAAAAGTCCATTTATGTTTGGAGGTCTTTAGTAAAGGGAGTGGAATCCTCTTTGCTACACCCTATCATTGGCATCACTTTTCTTTCCTCATGTATTGGAACCAAGCCCACAAGTTTTCTGACTTCTTGTGCAAAATCCCCACTAGTTTATGTGCAAAGGAATCAATCTAATATGACTCACATAGTGGAGGATGTATCTATTCTATTTTTAAGCATTATTTTTTGTACATATATTCATATAAAGTAATATATTATTCTACCATCAAAATATATTTGTAGTGGTCAAAAATACCCTCTCTCGTACCCATGTGGTATTTCACAAACTCTCTCTCCATACGACCCTCCATTTTTGGGTACATATATAAGAACTCCTTGCCCACAATTGTATTGCATACACAACGTATCTTTTGTAATTTCCAACAAGGTATTTCACTTTTATTTTGCCGCACTATCTGGCACTAAGTGCCTTACAATTCATAACTTAAAGCAATATAAGAAGAATTTTTGTATGTGTGTGCTTGGGTAGGCTATTCCATACGACCCTCCATTTTTGGGTACATATATAAGAACGCCTTGCCCACAATTGTATTGCATACACAATGTATCTTTTGTAATTTCCAACAAGGTATTTCACTTTTATTTTGCCACACTATTTGGCACTAAGTGCCCTACAATTCATAACTCAAAGCAACATAAGAAGTACTCAACTAAAGATCCAAGATCAAGTTCTAGTCCACCCATCTACACTTCAGAGGGGGACACAAATATTTCTAAGCAAAGTCCAAAAGCTAGTACATCCAAACAACTTAGGAGATCTCAAAGGCTCATCGAGAAGCAATAACGAGAACAAATCCACTATGTCAATTATGCACTTATGCACGAGCTTCAACAAATTTTAGAGCCTTCCAACTTTAAAGAAGCTGAAGGCCAACAAGAGTGCAAAGAAGCTATGCAGATTGAGATGGATGCAATCCAAAAGAACAATAGTTGCACATTTGTAACAAATCCTTCTAATAATCAAGTTATTGGAGTTAAGGGACTTTACAAACTTAATTACAAATCAGATGGAACTTTGGAAAATTACAAAGCAGAACTAATAGCTAATGGATATAAACAAAAGCATGGCATTAAATATGAAGAAACATTGTCCCCTATCGCAAGGTTTACAACTATTAGATTCATTCTTGCCTTAATTTCACATTTCAAATGGCCTATTTACCAACTTGACATCAAAAGTGCTTTCCTCAATGGTGATCTTCAAGAAGAAGTATATGTAAGACAATCCAAAGGTTTCCATATCAAAGGCAAAAAAAACATCATGTCTACAAAATTCACAAAGCACTTTATGGACTTAAAGAAGCTCCTAGGGCTTGGTATGAGAAGATACACAAGCTCTTTGAAGCTAAAGGATTTCAAAAAAGCACTGCTAATGTTAACCTCCACATCTACAAAAAAGAAGCCCTTGTTGAAACCATCATCCTTTATGTAGATGACTTCATTTTGAGAGGCTTAGATAATGAACACATCCAATTTATCATCAAACACCTTCACCTTGATTACACCATGATAGAGCTTGGCTTACTTCACTACTTCTTATGCATGGAAGTTTTGTAGATGAAAGAAGGTATATCCTCTCTCAAAAGAAGTACTACTCTAATCTTCTTTCGAGGTATAGCATGGACCAATGTCAACCAATATCTACAGTACTTGATCCCAACTTCAAGCTCACATTGGAGGACTCATCATCACTCGTGCATGTGCATATTTATCAATAGCTAGTTGTCTCTTTACTTTACCTATCCAACATGAGACCAAATATTGCCTATGTAGTCGGCATACTCAGTTAGTTTCCACATCAGCCTCATCAAACACATGGAAAGTTGCTTAGAGATTACTTTGATATCTTGCCCTCGTCCGACATCATGGTCTTTGGTATAGAGGGGGCATTGATCTCACATGATATTCTGATTGAGGTTGGGTTAATGAACTTGGTTCTTGATGGCCTACTTCTGGATACATATTCTTGCTTGGCTTATGATCTATTTGGGCAAGTAAGAAGCAACCTATAATTGATCTATCACCCATTGAGGCTGAGTATCGAGCATCCAACTTTGCATCATGTGAATCTGAAGTTTATTATCTGACATTGGTATTTTGCAGGATTTTCCTACATGCATCCACATCCATAGCCAGTCAAGCTTGGAAATCTCCAAGAATGGAGTGTTCCATGCATCGGACAAGCACATTGAGATCTAGTAACACTTCATCTATGAGAAGCTCATATTATAAGAGGCTACTCTGGAGCACTATACCTCTCAAGAGAACTTGGCACACATTTTCATGAGGTCTCTACCTCCAATTTCGGTCTAGTGCTTGGTGGACGAAGAAGAAGACAATTAGAGCACAACACTGAGTGTCTTACTAAGTGAATGTACAAAAGATAAGTACCCCATTTAGGTTATAGGCATGTATTGAATCCGGTTTTAAAAACGTCCTAGAGAGGGAAAAAAATTCTCTAACAATCGTAAGTGTGCACACACACACACACATCATTAACAAAATTTATTAATAATCGGTTTCCTTTGCATGTCACTTGAGCATGCCAAAGTTTCAAGCTACTATTGCAGTCATTAAATTCACTAAAAGTGAGTTCTCAATCTAGATGATGGGTCATGTGGCTTTGATTTTTAGTATGTGGACCATGTGTGTCTGGATCATAAGTGCATATGTTGCGTTTCCACTTTCTTCAAATCCCGTTTTTGTAAATTATCAACTTTTTAGATCTTGTGAGTGCCCACTTTATGTTTTCTTGGTTTGAAGTGTCCAAATTATGTGTTGTTTGTTCCCTTAGCTTTGAATGGTTGACTTGAGAATACTTGGATAGCTTCGTCACAATTTGAAGTCCACTAGAGGCCCATAATACATAGATACCACTTCTAAAAGGCCCTCATTTCTTCAAATAGCACTTGTCTTCACTCTATAGAACAAGTGGAAAGGATCACAAAAATGCAAAAAGATATCAAAAAATTACCACACAAACATGATTTCTCAAAATTCATGATTGTGATTTCATTAGGGTAACCATAATGCGTATGAATCAATCATCATTTCCTTGGGCACACACCTTGAGCTATCATAATTTCTTATGGGAAATTGCGATTTTTCAAACATGATTTCCAAGACCACTTGTGTTGCCCCATGGGCAATCATGATTTCCATGTAATTTATAGATGTGACTTCCCAAATGCAAAATCTTATGGAAAATTGCAATGTCCCAAGGTTAATTGAGATTTCCTAATGTGCATGATCATTTTCGTGTCCATACAATTTCTTGCATAACTATCAAAGAAATTCTCGTTTCCCATGGGAATTGTGATTTATCTAGGGTTCATATGTAGACCTAGATTGATTTCTCTAGTTTTATGTGATCTCTCCCCATTTTTTGCAAAATTTTGGCGCTTTCCTAGGTTTGTAAGCATGTAAAGAAGAACCCATAAAATATTTTCAAGTAAAAATGTAATTTCTCTAAGAACGGGCAATTACCTTCTCTTTTGGCCCTAGAACTATGTGCACAATTGTCCAAATCAAATGAAACTTTCTGAAATGTTAGAACATCCTCAAGGAAGCTACATATCAATTTTGATTTTGAAGTTTCTCTCTCTATTAGACTTTAGCTCTTTCACACTCAATATTTATGCAAATGAGGAAAAAATCTCACTTATTGAGTACAAATGGAAGTACATTGTTGTACTGGACAAGAAGTCAAAGAAAAGGCAGAGCAATGATAGAGGATGGAGCAAAGAAGAGTGGAAAGAAGGCGTTTGGGGATTCTTTAGTCCAAATGGGCTTGAGTGTTTGTAGGAGAATAATGGAGGAGAAGAAGAAAGACAAATTGCATTGGAAGCCTCTGTGTCTTGATTAGCATATAAGATTATAATAAATTTGTCTAAAATAAGACAAAATGTTCTCTATGCGTAGCTAGCTAAGCCAAATAAGTACACACACAAGTGCACAAAATATCACAATTACTTGTGTAGCCAACCTCTATGGAGATCCCTCATCTTGTCTAGTAGCTTGCCCTTGTGCACTCCTTGCACTCAAGCTTCTAATAGGGTTTAAGGCTTGGTCACTTGTACTATCAACCTGCCACTTGTGCACCACTTTGCCAAGTCACCACTTTGATTGGCTCAATAGAAGGGCCCCAAAAATATCATTCTAGAATCCTTCTTACATTCTAATGACACTCATGCATATCTCAAGCCTTGTAATTTTGCACTTAGAGGAGTCCTCAAGTGTCACACTCCCAAGAATGTAAACTAGCAAACTAACTCCTAGGAAGATGAGTCATATCTCAATGATCGTCCAAAATTTCTAAAGGAAATGCTTATGGACACATGTACATAATCATTTTTTACTCATTTGTAATGACTTTTTTTTATTTTTGAATAGAAAAACTAACTTGAAGAACAAAAATCCTATAAGTACATCTTTTTTACCTCTTTTTTCCTTCCTCACGTGTTTGTGTACATTTCTATGGCTTCCAATGTGTGCTAAGAAGTCTTTCTACCCCTTCCACACATTTTTGACTCTTTTCTTGCATGTGTGAAGTGTAGGGAGTCTAAGAGTGTAGGTAGGTGATTCTTGACACCTAGCTTTTTTTCCATAACTTTGCATACGGAACTCAAAGTGCTTCCAAACACTTCTAAAAGATGTGTCCCATCAAGAGATTCAAAATGAGCCCAATTACTGAAGGCATTGGTGCATATTTGAGTGTAGAAGTTGGTTTTCTGACGTGAGTACATGTTTGTATGACCTTTGCATTTATTAACCATCATGTAAGTGCACATTTGTCTATGAACTTGGCTAGGTCGTCTCTTTGTTTGACAATTTGACATGTTTTGTCAAGATACCATTTGAGTGTGCTCATAGGTCGTGTGGTTGCTAGCTAGGATCACTTGTCATGAGTCTACATGCTTATAAACAAATTTGACACCATTTTTTAGGACAAGGACCTATGTTTAGGTGCCTATGTGATGATTATAGCATAGTTAGGGGGTAGATGTACGCAACCAAGAAGTTGGATTGAAGGCAAGGTCACATTTCTTGCACTTGTATCACATATCACCACTTGTGGGTGTGTGAAGAAAGTTTTTAGTTTTAGGAGAAGTTATGGCATTTAGAAGTTAGGGTTATTGCTTTAAGAGAGTTAACAAAGTTAGGGTTAGCTTGAAATACCAAGAAAAACACACACAAAGAAACTGATGTGGCATCACTAGGGTTCATATACCGTAGACTAAACTTTGAGACTTCATTTGCATGTAGAGAGGTTTGAGAGAGAGCACATAGAGGCAACAAGTGTCATGGGACTTCTAGAGCTTGATGTGGGTTATAGACTACACCATTTCCCTTGAAAATTGAGATACGAGACTATCTAGGTATGTTTTGCCAGATTCTAAAGTTCATTTTGACGAAACAACCCCACACTAGGAGAAAGGACACCATGGAAGTGCCATGAGCTTTATTTTTGGGTCTAAGAGTACGTTTTTATTGATACGTGCATAAAGGGAGATAGAGGAGAGCACAATGAACACATAGACACCATTACACTCAAAAAGGGACAATTCCCTCACGATTTGGTTGATACACTTTCATATTCTTTGGTTTCCAAACATTGAGGGTTTCGTTTCTCTGGCTTTGGATGAATAGTCCCAAATTTTTCTTGTGGGACCACCTTTTGTGCATCTCTATTTTCAGAACTCTAGTACCCAATTTTTTTTGTTGATTTTTTTCAGTAATAATTCATTTCCTCAATACACATACAAGAGTTCTTGGTTCCCCTTTCCTTGGTTCTAGTTTGATTGATATATGTAGTGGATGGTGCGACTTTCTTCTTGGTTTTCTTTGATGTTCTTTTCAATGTTATTCCTTTAAATTCTTTGTGGGTGCTCATCTCTTAGGCTCCTTTCTTGATTTTTCACTATTTTTTGGTCCTCAAGATGTGTTCTAAATTCTTAATAAAAGCCTTAGGAACCCATCTTCAACATCAATCTCTCTATTCTTCTAATAATTCCTTGGGAACCCAAATTTTCTTTATATTAGTTGAGTATGATCATCTGATAAATCTAAAACTCTAGGTGGCACTCTTTTCCACTAGGGTTTCATTTTAAAGTTTTGGAGATTTTCATGTTTCATTTTGATGGCTTAATTTTTGAATATGGTGGCTCTTGAGGTGCTACTTCTTTTTTAATCAAACTTGGAGAAGAAGGCTTGCATTACTATAGTGATGGTTCTATATTTGGAGGGGAAGGTTTGATAAAGAAGGTATAATCACTTTGAGCATGTCTTCCTCTTCACAAACTAGGATGTGTTGGTATATTTCCTAGCCTCCAAGTCAAAATGGTAAATCCACTATATATTAGTGTGAGGTACTTTACTACCATCCAACCTATTGATTTCCACATGAGATCCATGTATTGTTTCTCCACTCTCATGACCAATATCCATGTAACCAAATTCCTTGAATAACTCAAATCTACTCAAGCTTTTCTCCACTTTATCATATTTGTTCAAAATCCTTGTTGCATGTGTGCAAAAGTACGAGAGACACATGAGAAGCACACACAAAGAGCACAAATGTAACAAGACACACGAAGAAGTCAAATGGTTGTAATATCTCTCTCTATTGATGATGAAATGAATTAAAGTAAGAGTAAAATAATATCGTCGAGTACAAAGTAGCACCACATATGAGTAAATGATGTATGTGGTAACATGGGAAAAAAACCTCTAGCTAGCTCTAGAGTAAAAAGTGCCCATGTATAGGCAAAAGTTTCACATCAACGCTACTTGAGGAACATATAAGCATAACAAACCCCCTTGGAGCGAATGATGTGAACACATACAGGGAGTGACCAATCAGCCCCCAGTAGGCAATAAGCCTAAATCTTTGCAAAAAGCTTTAAACTTTTCTCATGGAAGAGCTTTGATGAATATGTATGCCACATATGCGTGAAACACTAGGTTTCATGCAACAACCAATGCACTATGACTATCAGTGAGAATATATGTAGCAGCATCAAGCTCCATACAAAGATCCATTGATAGGCATCTTATCCATATAAACTCCATTATAGCTATGAAATTGCCCTTTAATTAGCTTCACAACTCGATTTCATGATTGTAGGTTGCTTCTTACTCAACCAAGATATGCATGAGTCTCCAAGGAAAAAGCAATTACCGCTATTGGACACATGAGTATCATAACAACCAACCCAATAACTATTTGTAAAAGCATGCAAGCATCACTGAATATCTCTATCATAAAAAAGACCTAAACTCAAAGTGCCTTTCAGATATCTAAACACACATTTCATCACTTGCCAATGCTTAGTGCCAAGGCTATATGTAAATCGACTCAATTGGAAAATCGCATATTGTATATCCGACCGTGTGTTGTATGCATATATAAGACATCCCATCGCTTGTTGACAAAGAGGAGTGTCAAATGCATCATTGGAATCCTCAACTGAGAACCTAAATCCTGTTTCAATGTGTGTGGAAATTGGCTTTCAATCCTCAAAGTCAAAATGTTGAAGTAGTTTTTCAACATACTTTGCCTCATGCATAACAATTCCCCCCCTCAATGGATACAAACTGGATGCCAATCTAGTAGCTCAAAAGACCAAGATAAGTGACAACAAAAGTATGCTACAAATCATCCATAAGGATGTCAAGTTTTACATCACATGACCCAATCAAGAGTATTTCATCAACATAAAAAACAAGCACTCTATGATCAACCCCATCTTTGTGTACATAGAGTGTGATTTCAATTGGACTACATCTTATGGATTTTAACATAGCATGCACATGGAGCTTGCTTGAGACCATACAAGGCCTTATGCAAGCGACAAACCATATGTTCTTGCCCTTTCATGGAAAATCCAAGAGGTTTCTTCACATAAACCTTTTCTTGAAAATCACCATTCAAGAAAGTTGTTTTTATGTCTAATTGATAAACTTTCCAAATGTGTTGGGCAACCAATGCAAGCACGGTATGAATGGTAGTCATGCATGAAGGAAGTTTGAATGTTTCCTCATAGTCAATGCCATATTGTTGCACATATCCTTTGGCAACCAATCTAGCTTTGTAGTGATCAATGCTACCATCTGACTTTCTCTTAATCTTGCAAACCCACTTTGTACCAATGGTAATTTTTCCTTTTGGCAATTCACATGACTCCCAAGTACCATTCCTATCTATGGAATCCATTTTTGATTGCATAGCACTCATCCAATGTGGATCGTCACATGCATCCTCAAAAGTAAGTGGCTCTTCATTACATGTTGTTGCAATAAGAGAATAATCCACAAAATTACTTGATGCATGATGAGAGTTTGATCTTGTTCTACCAAGTAAAGGTGATGCACTCAATTTGTTATCCTGCAAAGTTATGTTTCAGCCACTTTGGCATACTTTGTGCACTGTTGATAGACATGCATTTATTATGTAGTACATAATCAACATATATAGCATGCATGGGCTGAATTTCATACTCATTTCAACCCTATTTTTTTGCAAATGTTGAGCCATATGTGGCTAGAAATTTCCAGTAGAAAATATTTCACCCATGTTTGGTTGGAAATTTTTAGCGTTTTCAGCTCTATTTTGTTGGAATTTTTCAACCCTTTGAGCCTCAGTTGGCTGGTGTACATGGCCATAATCAAGCCCACTACTTTGGAACAAAGGCATGAGTGTATCAAACACATCTTGTGAGCTAATTGTTGGTTATCTTTTGCATTCAAGTAGAGGGAAAACTGAATTTACAGCAAATACCACATCTTGACTCACAATTATTGTGTTCTTCAATGGATGGTATAAATGGTATCCCTTACTTTCAGCACTATAACCAACAAATATACATTTCTTTTCCTTTTCATCAAATTTGTGATGTTGTTGTGATGGCACAAGAGCATATGCCAAACAACCAAACATGCACATATGAATAACCATAGGTTTACTTCCATTTCAAGCCTCATTAAGGATTGATGACTCTCAATGCTTTAGTAGGGTAGCGATTCAACACATAGTTTTCACACATGATCACTTCCATCCAAAACTTGTTAGGAAGGTGCTTTCCTTTAACCATACATCATGTCATTTCAAGAAGTGTTCTATTTTTTTGCTTGAGAACACCATTTTGTTGAGGTGTATATGGAACCGTACATTGGTGTGAAATTACTCTTTCATGAAGAAAAGGATTAAACTCATGTGATGACATGTATTCACCGCTATTATCTATGCATAACGTCAAAATCTTGTTTGAAGAAAAATTTTCAGCCATAGCTAAAAATTCTTTGAAGCAAGAAAATACCTCATTTTTTGCTTTCATAGGATACAACCACCTATGGAGAGTAGCATCACCAATGAAGGTATACATGCTTCTAAAAAGATGGAGTCTTGACGGGTCCACATACATCACTATGAACAGGCTACAGTTTTCTTGTACTGCATGTATGACTATCTTTTGGAAAAGAAGCACAATGCATTTTTCCAAGAATGCAACCTTCACATGCATGCTTTTCAATGGACTCAAGTGTTGGCAAACCAATCAGAATGTCCTTCCTTTGCAATTAAAGCAAACTATTGGAGTTCAAGTGACCAAAATGAGCATGCCAAATCTCCATTTCAGCCATGGAAGAAATATGAGCAACCAAGGCATTTGAGGTAGCCCTCTTATATGTATCCAAGTGTACAAACCATTACATAAAGTATCAGACATGATAATAATATCACCATAGCTGAAATCATGAACCATACACTTATCATCAGTAAAGTGTACATGAAGTCTAGCTTTGGCAATCAACATGGCTGAAATTAAGTTATTCTTGATCGTGGGTACATACAATGCATTTTTCAAGAGGATCATGCCTCCATTTGTATTTGTAAGCTCAATTTCTCTTACTCCAATGATAGGATAAGGGGCATTGTTTGCACACACCACATGTCCTCCTTTGGGTGCATCTTTCAAAGATGAGAAAAACCTTTTGTATGAAGTTATGTGCTTTGGAGCACCACTATCAAAGAATGAATCCAAATCAATCTCACTCAAAAGCATAAATTTAGAATGCAATGATGCATCATAATTACATGTAACAACACGCCAAAAATCTTGAGCCATGCTAGCTTCATCAAGCAAAAGCACGCTTTTCAAAGTGCTACCCTCATGTATCTTCTATTCAAGACATAATAGAGAGCCTTCTCTATCCACTTTTTGACTAAAAAGTCTCTAGGAGCATGTAGCAAAGAAACAAGTGCTTTAGCACATGTATAAAGTTCATGGAAAGATTAATCTGTTGTAACTTCAAGTTCTTCAATTGATCCAAGGCTTGCTCTAAAGAATTATGTGGCCAGAATGTTTGATAGAAGGAAGTCTCCCAGGTGGCAAAGTGTCCATCCACGTGTTGATTGTACCATTTTTTTGTGAGTCCATCTAAGGTAGAAAGAAATAGTACTAGCATGGCATCCTCTTGATGTTGGAGTCCACATCCACGGCATAAGGAGATGAACCTCCTTACGTGACCATCTCCATCTTCATGTATTAAACCTTTAAACGTAGGGAACTTAATATTCAACTTAAACAATAAATTGGAGAGGTCCTCCATTGGTGCCTGAGTCTCTTCTAAGGTGTTTGAAGGAAAATCAAGGGTCTTTCTAGGATTCTCCTTTGAAAGAGGTGTAGATGTTGAATCAATTATGAGATTGAAAGGCAAAGGGGCCTTGAGTTGAATAGATGAAGGATGAGTTGGCCTTTTTTCTCAAGCATGGGTCATGTACCCACTCACAATACTCAAAAAATCAAACAAAACAATACAAGAACAATTGCTTGCTACAAAAGATAGTCACACAAATCATGCAAGGGTCCCACGGTGCATTCCAAACTGTAGAAAAGGCAACCGGGACCACATCTCTAGTAATCCTTGTGCTCAAGGGGGATTCTTCCTTAGGGAAAGTATATCCTCTGACATGCCTATGTGTAGGAATACAGCTTGACAATGAACTCTCAATGATGAGAAAATTACTAGAACACTGATGAGGAAAGCACAATTCCTTAAGACTCGATGATTATAGTAAGGTAAAATAGATCAAATGAGCATTATAAGAAGGTGAGTCAACAATCTAGAGACTAGAATTGATTACTAAAATATCAACAACAAGAAGTGTTCTGACAATAAGATACTCTACAAACGACATGAACCACACTCCTCACTGTGATACACTAACCAAGGCTACTCAATCACACTCTTATGTTATTTGCCACACAACTGAGAAGCCAACACTCTCTATCGTCACCATAGATTCCTCAACCACAATGGGCAAAGTAACAATAGTGTGCAATCAGAAGTCAATAGATAGCTCAGGCAGAGAGAACTACTAGCAGAGAATAATCAATCCAACTAGAATAGAGTGTAAACTCCAACGATGGCCAAAATGAGTGCCAAGCCACTTCTTTTATAGATTTCCATAGGCCAAGTGGAGTGGCCTTGCCGATTCCAAGATTTTACTATTGTGCACTCCAAACTCATGAGACAGGTGGTGAAAATGGGCTAATTTTGGTGCTGGTTACCAACCACTTTTAGGTCCTCCAATGAGATCTTGTGACATCCACAGAGCCTTGTAGTGGCTTTCCCTTCAATTACTTACACTTTTATCATTTATTGACAAGTCGAGAACGATTGATCCTAGGCTACTTAAAAATGAGTGGACACATTGTCACCTAATGGTACTCATGCCAAAAATAGGTAGAGGAGTTGTCGAATTTTTCATGTGCCAAAAATGGGTGGTAGGGATGCCTTTTTTTGGATATTTGACACTTTTGGGCCTCCTGAAACCTTTGAACTTGACCATTACACATCTTCACCTTATAATAAGTGCCGCATCTTCCAAGAGAGTAAAAACTTCCATAGCTTGATAATTCCCAGCCAAAGCATTTAAGAGAATAACCTAGGAATCCATTACATCCCTCAAGGCAACTGCTGGCCTTAGGGTGCAGGGGGTGAGAGTCAGCCTATTTCTATGCAAAAGTGAGGGAAAGAGTATTTCCTTGAGTACTTCAAATTCCCAATAAAGTGATTTTTTATCCATTATAGTCCACATGTTGCACCCCTTTTAACCTGCTGAGCTTTACACCTCCGCATCAAGCCTTTGCACTATCTCAGTGTAAACTTCTACTTTATTTGCTTATTAAAAAAAATGAGCTAGGTAAATGAAGTGAATTTATTTGATGGTATTTACAATGAGTGAATTCCCTCTCACTTGATTCAATTCAAATAATTCTTCATCCTTGAGATGTTAACTAGGGCATCTTCTCACCCTACAAGTTTTCCAATTGTTTTTCTCCTTGCAGTAATATCTTCATCACTTTGTAGGGTCCTCTCCACTTTGGTGCCAATTTGGTGGGTACGTTTGGAATCTCATGCACCAAGACCAAGGATCCCTCTTGCACTTCATTAGCCCTTAGATATCTATCATGAATCTTTTTGCACTCCTCTTTCTTTACATGCAATCTCTTCATAGCTGCTTCTTTGTATTCTTCCAATGCTACAAGTCTCCTAATGTAAGGATCATTTCCAACAGATTTGGCTTCAACTTCTTCCTTGATGATGAATTCGAAGGGTGCCAATGCCTCCTTACCATAGACCAAGAGGAATGGACTCTCGCCAGTAGTGCCTCTTCTTGTCATTTAAAAAGCCCCAATTGCACCAATAAGTGCTTGTGACCAAGAATTATGGTGGTCAAAAGCCAATTTGCAGAGCAGCCCGATCAAAATGTTGTTGGGGATTTCTTCTTGCCGATTTGCTCTAGAGTAATATGCACATGACTTCGTGTGGAAAATCTTGTACCTAACAAAAATGAATTGCAAAAAATGATTTACAAAATGCATGCTCCTATCACTAGTAACTTTTAGTGGGCATCCAAATCACAAAAAATTCTATTTGTACATAAACTTGGCCACTGTCATAACAATGCAATTAGAAGTGGCCTTAGCTTCTACCCATTTAGTGGAATAGCATCTGGACATCAAGATCTAATTTTTAATATATAATTTTTACTACTAGGTTGACATGTTGGACTCATGGTTCCAATGAAATCAAGACCCCACCGTTAAAGAGGCTGCTACCCACTTGAAATGACTAATGGTTGAAAATTTTGCCTTGTTGGGAAAGGAGCACATCTCTTACAAATGTCACATTCTTTGCAAAATCTAATAGCATGCCTGTAATTATAAGGCCACCATAATCCCTTGTGAAGGATTTTATGTGCCACATCCTCTCCCATGAGATGCCCTTCACTATGTCCTACTTCAAGCAAAAAATTTACTTCCTATGGATAAGCACACTTACACAAAATACCATCTTGGCAATATTTATATAACTGAGCATTTATGAGTGAAAATATTTTTGCCTTAAACAACAATTTCCTCTTCTCTAATGGATTCATGTTCTCAACTAAGTTTCCAAAAGTGAGAAATTGCAAAGTTTTGTCATACCAATGAATTTGAGCCTCTACAAGGAAGAGACCACTATCCACGAGCTCATCATTAATACATGTTGGTCTTTTGCTCATGGCCATCCTTGAGACCTCATCTACCATGTATTGCTCCTTTCATGGCTTAATGTGAATCTCAAATTCATATTCTTGAAAGAGTCGTAGCTGTTGGTGCAAGTCCAAGCCTTCACACTTGGCTAGGCATTGAAGAAGCTATGTGCAAACATTTGAAGGATCACATGAACCATTGCTTATAATTTTTGACTATTAACTATTGTAAAATTCATTTGACTTGGAAGAATATTGTAATTCCACATACCTCGTGGAGTTAGGAGAGATAAAACTATTTCACTTTGGTGGAATGTCTCCTAACTTGGAGGAGAACTTTTAGGAAAAACCAAGTTTGAATTCAAATTCAAACTTGGAGGTATAGCATCTATAAAAGGTACTTGTAATCTCGTGGCCAAGTAAGCCCCATTTTCTAAGCTTATTGATGATCTTTTGGAGTGGCTAAGTAGCTTACATCTTAGCTCACCTATATCACTATCATTGGGCATCATTTGTATGCCAATGATCATGTATAGCATTGTTCTATAATACATTACATTATTGATGACATCTATCTTCATCTCTGCTATGTCTACTCAGAACAGTGTACTTGTGATGACCATATCTTAGTGATCTCTCGATAATTTTTCATGTTATATAGCTTTTTGGAACCAGCTCAAAGTCTACTACAAGATATAAAAGTTTCATAGGATTTTCTTCAGCCAATTGTGAGAAAATTGCCTCGAAGTACTCACTATTCATTCTCTGCATAGTCCCTAAAATATCGAGGGTAAGCTATTGATTGTTAAATTGATTGCTCAGTACATATTGCATCATTTTAAGTGATTTTACTTGGTATCATTAGCTCTATAAGCTAATTTAATACCCCCAAAAGGAATTTTCCCAATTGCTAGTGTACTGTGAGCACTGAGCAAAACATCCAGCTGGTATCAAGACCAAAATAGCAAGTTTTTTGTCACTAGCTATTTGCAAAGTTATCTGTTTTGATCTAATTGTTTGAAGCATCATCTTCAAAGTACATAGGCACTTATTTGGTTTCATTAGAAAGTTAAAGGGGCCTACAACACAACTCTGAAGTGAAAGAAGGCAGGTACAAAGCAGGGATTAGCAATACCAACTCATTCTCTTGTGGTATCCATCCATCTCTTCCAACAGTGTTATCGGAGCAAGTTGAGGTAAAATGGGAGATGGTTTCCCTTATTTTATTGATAAATTGGACAGGAAAAACTACCAAGCATGGTCCTTGAGGATGAAGACATACTTACAAGGAAGGATTCTCTATGGATACATATAAGGAGATGAGGAGGTGCCCATTTCAGAAGCAAAGGACAACCTACAAGAGAGGAGCTTGAAAGACTCAACTCATGGTGTGCCAAAGATGCATTAGCAAGGTCATATTTACTTAACTCTATCTCTTACTTCCTTCTTCCACACATTAGGAATTTTAAAACATCCCAAGAGACTTGGGATACATTTTCTTCATATTTTTCTTCCAATACAAGAGCTAGGAAGAATCAATTGTGGATTGAGTTTACCACTCAAGGGAAGCAACCCAAGCAAAGTGTTTCAGAGTATGTGACCAAAGTCAAAGATTAGATGTGGCTGATCAATTGGCAAGCATAGGAGAAGAGATTGAAGAGGGGCAAATAGTGAGACAAGTAATCAATGCATCAAGTCAGATGACAAGTGGGAAGCCTTCACAATTGCCATGGACTTATACATGGACATGCAGATTCTAGATCTTACCACACTAATGGGACAACTCTTTACCCATGAAGCCAAGCTCAACAAAAATGGAGAACCATCAAGAGGTAACAACTCTTCTGCCCTATACACAGATAAAGGAAATTCTAAAGAGAAAGGGAAAAGAAAAAAGATTGAAGATGAAGGTACTACTTCTTAAGCTAACTATGCAGGGAGAGGTAGGAAACTGAAGAGGAGGGGGCAGAGGAGGTGAGCAAGGTAGGGGGAGACCTTTCAACTCTTCCTCATGCAACATATATGGACTATCTTATCACACTACAGATGAGTGCTATAGGAACTTCAAGAATCAGAGAGGAAGAGGATATTCAAGAGGTGGCTACTCACAATCAAGAGGAAGATTCAACCATAATCAAAACTACAACCATGGCTACAACAACAACTACAACAACAATTATCAAGGAGGATAAAAATCAAGGAAGGACTTCAAGAATTATACAGAGGATCAAGAAGATTCTCTTCTCATTATGAATATGACTTCAAAACAAAGTATGAATGATGAGCACCTCTTCTATATTGACTCAAGATGTTCAAACCATGTGGCAGGCAATGTAGCTCCTCTTTTTGATCTTGAGGAGCCCAAGGGAAATCACCAAGTGCAGATAAGTGATGACACCAAGCATTCAGTGGTCAAGGTAGGAAATGTCAAAACTTCTTATGGGAATAGAAATCTGTTGAGTAGGGTTCTATATGTACCTACAATCACCAAGAATTTGATGAGTGTTGGACACATAGTGGAAAAAGGGTTGCAGGTTAGGTTTAACAAATATGGAGCTTTTGTGGAGGACACCCAACATGAATATAAGAGAATTGCCAAGGGAGGAAAAACAGGTAGATTATTTACATTTGAACTTGAAGATATAAGGAATATTGCACTTTATAATTACAAAGATCAAACATTGTCAGAGCTTGAGATTTGGCATAAGAGATTAGGGCATATTGGTGAGAGAACCTTGAAGCAAATATGTAGAGATCAATGTGTGCTTGGGATACCTAATGTATCCAAGCATGTGAGTTTGGTAAATCACACAGGTTATGTTGGTGCAGACCAATCACCAATTGAAGATTTGAAAGACAAAGAATGGAGATAAGAACAATTCCTGAAGCATAGAAGATGGATACATTCAAAGAGTGAAAGACATGTACACATATTTACATTAGTTAAGACATAGGTTACTTATATTTATGATTTGACATAAGCCTGTACATATTTGCCTATAAAAACTTTGGAAAAATGTCGGGGCAAAGAGGAGAGACAAGAGGAGACAATAGGAGATCATGAGAATAGTGTATTGAGGAGTTGTAAGAGTTATTAAGTCTCTTAGAAGTGAGTTGAATTCTCTATCCTCACTCAGTTGTAAATCTCTGAGAAATAGAAGAAAAATTGCGCCCGATGTTTCTGTGTTTTCTCCTCGTGTGGTAGATCTTTTGTGAATTCCTTTTGGAGATGTCTAAGTCCATAGTTAATCAATCTATGGCTAGAGTTTGAGAATCTAATTGTGATCAGGCTGAGAGAATTGTGTGTAGGAACATTCATATGTAAAGAATGTTCACAGTCTCCTGAAACAGGCGCAAATTTTGAGTTCAATGAAATGGACAATGCTCAGTGCACAGTGTAAAGTTTTACACATGTGATAGCTCAAAATCTAAGTTGAGAGATAAGCTATCTACATCTAAAAGCATTTGACCGAACAGGTTCGACATTGGGAGAACTATAGCTAAGAAGTTGCAGGTGTCAAAGTCACTACTGCAGAGAAGGTGATTTACACATAGGTAAATTGTTTGTGTGATTTCTCAGAGTATACTGAATCATTTGCAGAGATTTAAGTTAGAGAAGGTGTGCAACCTTAAGGCAAAGCAATCTACAAAGTTTTATATAAAACTTTACACAAATGATTAGTCAATCAAGGATTAATCTGCAGCTGACTTTTCTCAGAAGTTGAATCCTTCAGAATAGTTAATTTTCTGATAAGTTGGTGAATGTTCTCTAAATTTGGTGGAGTCTGAAGTTGTTCTTGATATAGAGGTGGTCTAAATTCAAGGTCAACTTGTTCTTTTGGAGATTAACACTCTCCATCAGGTTACCCTTCTCAAAGAAAGGTTATATGCATGAGGATTACTTGGAACTTGTCCACACAGATGTGTGGGGAACACGCAAGGACCCTTCAATTTCAGGCTCAAGGTACTATGTGTCTTTCAGTGATGATTTCAATAGGTGGACTATCTTATACTTTATGAAGCATAAAGATGAAGTATTCAGTTGCTTTAAGAAGTATCTTGCACTTGTGGAAAATCAAACAGGAAGAAGTCTAAAGAGATTAAGGTCAGATGGAGGAGGTGAGTACTTCTCCAATGGATTTGATGCATTCTTGCAAGATAGAGGAATCAAAAGGGAAATTAATACAAGGTATACCCCTGATCAACATGGGGTTGATTTATCACTTGAAGAGCCCTCTACATATGAAGAAGCAAAGACCAAGGCAGAATGGAAGGAAGCCATGGATGAAGAAATAGAAGCACTCAAGGAGAATGATACTTGGGATCTAGTACCAAAGAAGGCATCAATGAAGGTAATTGGTTCTAGATGGATTTACAAAATCAAAAGAAACTCAGATGGATCCATAAATAGGTATAAAGCTAGAGTTGTGGCTAAGGGTTTTGCACAAACCCAAGGATTTGATTATAAGGAAACATTCTCACCTAATGCTAAAATGCCAACCATCAGAGTATTGGTAAGTGTGGATGCATCAAGGAATTGGAATCTATACCAATTGGATGTAAAAAATGCTTTCTTAATGGTTGGATTTCTAAGGAGGTTTACATGGCTCAACCTCCTGGTTATGAAGACCCAGGCAAAGTAAATTATGTGTGCAAACTAAACAAAGCTCTTTATGGATTGAAGCATGCACTTAGGGCATGGAACCATAGGTTGACTACATATCTTCAAGATCAAGGGTTCATGATGAGCAAGGCATATTCTTCTCTATTTGTCAAGAGCAGCAACTCAAAATTGATATATTTATGTGTGTATGTTGATGACATCATCTTGACAGGTAGTGATGCCAATGGCATCAAATAGATCAAGAACCAAATGATGTAGGAATTCAAAATTAGTGACCTAGGTTCACTAAAGTATTTTCTTGGACTTGAATTGGTCTATACAAATTCTAGAATTTACATTACTCAAAGGAAGTATGTGTAGGACATGTTGAAGGAGTTCCACTTGGAGAATGCCAAGATAGCTAGCACCCCTATGGAGGTAAATCATAAATTGACTTCTCATGAACGTGATTTGCTTGAAGACATTGCAGGATATCAAAGCATAGTTGGAAGTCTAAACAATGCAACCTTGACAAGGATTGATATAGCTTATGGAGTAAGTGTTTTAAGTCAGTTCATGCATAAACCTAGAGCACCTCAGTTGGAAGCTATCAGAAGGATTTTGAAGTATCTCAAGGGTACTCAAAATCAAGGTTTATACTTTCCCTATACTTCAGATTTAGACATCAAGCTATACTCAGATGCAGATTGGGCAGGTTGTAAAGATGACAGGAAGAGTACCTCTAGTTATCTTTCTTTTGCAGGTGATAAGCCCATTTTATGGTCTTCCAAGAAGCAGGTTTAAAGCTATGATTGGATTGCAGGGCATTCAAGAGGATTAATGGAGAAGAGAAAGCCAAGATGTTTGGCTTGAGCGGGAGCTATTGGTGCAATTCCAAGCCTTCAAACTTGGCTAGGCATTGAAGAAGCTATGTGCAAACATTTGAAGGATCACATGAAACATTGCTTATAATTTTTGACTATTAACTATTGTAAAAGTCATTTGACTTGGAAGAATATTGTAAGTCCGCATATTGCGTGGAGTTAGGAGAGATAAAGCTAAAAATTCACTTTTGTGGAATGTCTCCTAACTTGGAGGAGAACTTTTAGGAAAAGCCAAGTTTGAATTCAAATTCAAACTTGGAGGTGAAACATCTATAAAAGGTACTTGTAATCTCGCGGCCAAGTAAGGCCCATTTTTTGAGCTTATTGATGATCTTTTGGAGTGGCTAAGTAGCTTACATCTTTGCTCACCTAGATCAATATCATTGGGCATCATTCCTATGCCAATGATCATGTATAACATTGTTCTATAATACATTACATTATTGATCACATCTGTCTTCATCTCTGCTATGTCTACTCAAAACAGTGTACTTGTGATGACCATATCTCAGTGATCTCTCCATAATTTTTCATGTTCTATAGCTTTTTGGAACCACTCAAAGTCTACTACAGCTTCCAAAATTTCAAAGGATTTGATTCAGCCAATTTAGAGAAAATTGCCTCGAAGTACTCACTGGTCATTCTCTGCATAGTCCCTAAAATATCGGGGGTAAGCTATTGATTCTTAAATTGATTTGGCAGTACATAGTGCATCACTTTAAGTGATTTCACTTGGTCTCATTGGCTCTATAAGCTAATTTAATACCTCCAAAAGGAATTTTCCTAATTGCTATTGTACTGTGAGCACTAAGCAAAACATCCAGCAGGTGTCAAGACCAAAATAGCAAGTTTTTGGTCACTAGCTATTTGCAAAGTTATTTGTTTTTTATCTAATTGTTTGAAGCGTCATCTCGAAAGTACATAGGCACTTATTTAGTGTCATTAGAAAGCTAAAGGGGCCTACAACACAACTCTGAAGTGAAAGAGGGCAGGTACAAAGCAAGGATTAGCATTACAAACTCATTCTCTTGTGGTATCCATGTATCTCTTCCAACAATAGCCACCTCTAGACCCTTCTAGCTACTCTAGGCTTATTAATTAAATATTTTAGTGGTTGATGATAAAAAATTGCAATGAAATGTATGCTTGGAAGATAGTGCCAAAACTTTTGAAGTGCAAGCACAATAGCCAAACCTTCTCTTTCTATAGTAATATAATTTCTCTCCTCTTTGGTAAGTAATCTGCTTGCATAAGCAATAGGTTGGTCCTCCTTGTGTGGAGATGGTTGTGCCAAAACTTTTGAAGTGTAAACACAATAGCCAAACCTTCTCTTTCTATAGTAATATAATTTCTCTCCTCTTTGGTAAGTAATCTCCTTGCGTAAGCAATAGGTTGGTTCACCTTGTGTGGATATGGTTGTGCCAAGACTACTCCTACTACATGAATACTGACATTTGTATGCACATGGAACTCAAGTGACCAATTAGGAAAAAATAAGAGTAATGTAGTACATCATCTTAGTTTTGGATCACTTAATGCTTATTCTGCTTTAGGAATCCAAGAGAAAGGGATCTTCTTACTTATAAGCCTTGACAGAGGCTTAGCTATTTCTAAGTACATTTGTATAAATCTCCTATGGTACCTTGCATGGCCTAGAAAAAATTGCACTTCCTTAGGAGCCGACAGAATGGACATGGAAAGAATGGCAGCTACTTTAGTCAGATCAACAGTTATACCTTTGGCTAAAACTATGTGGCCAAGAAGAGTACCTTTGGTGACCAAAAATTGACATTTAGTAGGGTTCAGCTTCAAACCTATCTTGAGACATTACTCAAAGATTTCCTTCAAATATTCCAAACCGAGATGAAAATCTGGGGTGATGGCAGATATTTGTGACAATTTTAGTACATCAATCTTTTCATCGCGTTTGGGACTAAGGTTTTTTTGTCGGATGGAATGTGATGAAAATCTAGGGTGATGGCACACATTTGTGACAATTTTAGTACATCAATATTTTAATCACTTATGGGACTAAGGTTTCTTTGTCAGATGGAATGTGGTTACAGAGTATCTTCAAGGATTCCCTAACAAGGTGCCTAGGACATCCTTGTCAGAACCTCATTGTAGTGTGTGGATGAGATAGTAACATCTATAGAAATTGGGTTTGGGTAATGGTGCTTCAAAATATTCCTTCAAGCCATCATTCTCCCATAAAATTTGAACTTCCTTGGTACTCTGTTATGTCTCAACTTCCTATGAGAAAAACTAGAACCTACCTTAGTGGTGGTCGAACTCTAGCTTGGATTCAAAGATCTATTTTGTGTCAACTACGGATCCTTTCAGTCCTTGAAACCAATATAATTTGAGGTTGATATGATTTTTTCTTCCCCTTGATAAATCTTTAATGGATAATGAGCCTTGAAATCATATGAGTTCTCATGGTGATAGCAATGGATACTCTTCTGTTGATAGATTGTAGTAATCCATCGAGCATTGGTTGGGACCCAAAGAGGAAGGATCTCCATCTTGCATCGTGAATATCTTTCTTTATTACAATGATCTGCTACAAAAGGAAAACACATTAGTACAAAAACAAACATTGATATTAGTATGGCGAGACCATCGTCCCTTGCCAATATTGACATGTGTCCCATGTAGCCCGATATTGTGGAATGATGCACGGTGATGTATTTGTGTCTAATGCATGTCACTAGACTTCCTATATGCATACTCTAGGTAGTGCAAGATCTCAACATGTATAGGGTGATTTGTCCATTTGTTACAAAAAATTTGAGATGGTGGTTTATTACAAGGGTGTTTGGTAGTGAAAGTTTCCCTTAAGGGATTACAAAAAGAGGTTCTTGAATTATATACTTTACTAGGATTTTGTGAGCATAATTGTTCTTGGGGTTGTTTAAGCACCCATATCCATGATGTTTGAGGAACTGTTTTACATGGCCATTTAGATACAAAGGCTATTCTTTGAGATGCATGCTAGGTGGGAGGCTAAGATTTCCTATGATGTGAGAGTACATGAAGGGAAATCGGGGCCTTCAAGCAAGTCTTAGTCACCCATATGCTCAAGTTGTTGGGGCTAGCCATCATTGATTGATTTGGTACCCAAATTTGTTGAACTTTCTACTTATGAAATCTTTCCTACTTCCTTGGTTGTTGCATTGGGCTCACCTTCTGCTTTCTTGGTGGTGAATTTGGTTGTGGCTGAGCAATTTATTGCTTTCTCTTTCACACACATATCTACCTCATGCCTAGAACAAGTGGCCATATGTATTGCTTCTCTGGCATGGTAGGGAATGATTATCAGAATTGGTGTTTCTATTGTGGTTGAGTGGTCGGTGTGACACTCCTCTTTGGAAAAGAATGGAGATCCAACACTTGCATGGCCTTCCCATCAAAAAGTGAGGCATTCTCTACAACAAATTTAGGGTTACATGCATAAAATGTAGAAATATGACCAGAGAACCTGAGGGTCTCCAACTATCTGAATGTTGACCGTTCAGTGTTGTTAAGAGCTACCTGGCATTGGGATGTTGATCTTGTGGTATCATTACTATTACTATGTTGGACAAATGTTGATCTTATGGTGCCAATACTAGTTATCTACTAAGTGAATATTGATCTTGTGATGCCATTTCCTCTAGTTGGAGAATTAGATGACTCGAGAGTTGACCCTTCTGTGACATTTTCTCCAATATCACAACTAGAAATCCCCATAGTCAGCTCATGGGCACTGTCACAAGGGTTTCTAATTCTACCATAATGTGTTGTTTTTTCATTCAAAATTAGAGAAGGCATCTTCGGAGGCTCAAGTCGGCTCAATGATCACATATCCAATCTTGGCCCAAAATCAAAGGTTCTGTAAGATCTTCATCATGGTAAAGTAATAGCTTTACTATCAAGGGGATGTCTTGTATGAGGAATGGAATTTTCCACCTTGTCAATGCAAGGGGTTTGCATGCCTCCTAATCCTATGAGGTAAGCCTCAATCAGATTCATTCTTAAGTTCATGTCTTGATAGTATGAATACCTAATAGCAATAATGGCTACACCTGAATTGATTAGGGACCTAATCATCTTGAGTGTAGTGCCTTGTCCTAGCTCAAACAAAATGAAGGTTCGCCTATCAACTATTCTAGGAGAGGTATTACTCTTTGTTTGGCCCATCCCCTAGTGATATCTAGGGGCATCTCATTGGAAAATTACATCCACAAGATGAATCCCTTCTATATCAACATTTCTATACATACCTATGCCCTGTCGTCTCAACTTCATATATTTAATGTGCTCTAGAGCTCCAACTGAGCTTCTTCTCGTATTCTTTTCTCTTCCTCTTTACATTTCCTATGTGTATCAAAATATGCCTTTTGTCATTTCTTTGTTGCATATATGCTTGTTGTTGCTCTTAGTCAAGTCATCTCCTAGGTGTTCTAAATCCATGATTCTGGATGATAGCTTGTGGCCTGTCCATTGATGCTCGTGTGTGACCTTTAGAGTGTGTATCAGGAAATCAAAGCAAAGCATAGCATTCTCACTAAAGACCATCTGAAAGGGAATCCATTAAGTACTATTTAATTGGCCACTCAATATGCCCAAACAGTGTGATGTAATTATTCGTCCCAATCGGACCATTTATTATCTACGAGCTTAATCAATACATTGCATAGGATTTGTTAGTACTTTTTGCTTTTCCATTGGCATATGGATGTTATGGTGTTGACTTAAAATCCTACAACAAACATTCAATGACTTTGTTTAGGAAATGAGTTCCTCAAGCACTCACCAGCTCTGTAGGCAAACCATACCTTGTGAACACAATTTCAAACAAGAATTTGTCATCATTTGTGCATAATTCTTCCCAATGGCTTTCACTTATACCCATTTGGTAAGATAATATGTGGTATGATTATGTATTCAGCATGGGAGCTTCTAGTTGGGGGATTGATAAGACCTACAAAGTCTATGACCCACCTGGAGAATGCATGTCCTCCCATCATGGGTCTCAATGGCATCTCATCCTTGCAAATACAATAATGAGTTTTTTGAAATGTTTCACACCTCTTCACATAGGTATGTGCATCCATATGAAGGGTAGGCCACCAAAGACCTAAAAATAGTATAGCTTTGATCACTCGATCAGGTCCGAAGTGTCCTTCTACAACACCTTGCTATGTAGTCTCTAATATATTCAAGTATTAATTTCGTGCACACATAATCTCAAATATCCATCTCTTCCATGCGTATATATTATCACCAATGAGCATATAGTCTTGAGCTTCCTGCTCTAGACTCCTTCATCATGCTAAGGTTATCGCTCACGGAAACATTTTTGTCTTAAGAAAGTCAACTAAAAGACTACTCCAATCAAGCATTAGAGACACTTGGTATAGAGTTCCATGGTCAAGTGGGGGTCTACTAATACAGGATGGACAATCCCTTATTAACCTATAGACATATGCTTTCATTGTTGGCCAATATATAGCGAATCACTTCAATGTCTATAGGGTCTTATGTTTCTGATGATATTGCCCTAATGCACCTACGTTTGCTAATTGCAATCATTTGTCATGCTCTTCTTCTTCAAGACAACAAACTTAAATTCCTTGATCATCCCACTTATAAATACTTCTTGCAAGTATATGATATTTCTGGGACTTGACTATCTCTTCATCTTTTGTTCTTATCATTGGATTCTTGGGTCCAAATGTGAGAATGGGCACTAATTGCTCTGCCCAATTTGGAACTGCTTCAAGGTTGAATAGATATGCGTCAAGGAGTTCATCTGATACACCTTGCAAGGATTCTCCTAAAAGTGAGTCACAAAAGGTGATCCATCCTAAGGTGGGTTTTACCTTTCCTGACAACTACTTCAAAATCATATTCCATAAGTAAGAGCAACCATCTTAATAATCTGCCTGTATTCCAAGGTTTGTTCACCAAGTATAATAAGGCTTGATGGTCTCTAAAAAAATTGAACTTATTTGCAAGAAAATAATGTCTAAACTTATTAATCACATAGACCATACCTAATCCTTCTCTCTTAGTGGTTGTGTTATTCCTCTCTGCAACATTCAGCTACCTAATTGCATAGGCTATGGAAGGTCTATGTTTCCTTCACTGTGTTGGTTGTGCTAGCACACATCCAATGGCAAAATTGGAGGCATCCACATGAACATGGAATAGGTAATTCCAGTCCAATGTTGTTGAGATAAGGTCTAAGCACAATTTTCATTTCAAATATGTGAATGATTTCTCACATTCTTCATTACTCTCAAAGTTAGTTAAAAGGCTGTATAGAGGCTTTGCAATGATTTTGTACATGTGGATAAAATGTTGACAATAACCACACTGACCCATAAAATCTTATACTTCTTTGAACTTCCTACGTTTCGGTAGTTTTGTTATAGCTCTCACCTTTTCTTCATTTGTCGATATTCCATTCTTTGAAACAATATGCCCTAAGATTTGACCTTGCATGACCATGAAATGGCACTTTTTTGGGAAAGCTTAATCACATGAACTATAGCCAATACCGCTTCTGCCCAAAACCCTTGTGAAAGGTTTGCATGATCCAACATAGAGAATACTTTATCTTGAATAGTTCTATTCACCCTTTAAATTACATCACTTTTTATTGGGGTACAAGGAGCTATAAACTCTCTACGAATTCTTCTAGACTGATAGAAAATTTTGAACTCATGTGGGGTATACTCACCCCCATTATCTAAATGTAAAGCCTTAAGCTTTGTTCCTTTTTCAGTCTCAACTGAAGCAATTCAGTTTTTGAAAATAATGAATTTTCTCATCCTTCGATTTGATAGGATATAGCCAGACTTTTCTAATAGCATCATCTATGAAAGTTAAAAGTAAAGAGAACCACCTAATGACCTTGTGGGCATAGGACCACACACATCTGTATGAAGGTTGAATTGAAGAGTCAATGTGCATTTTATGCACATTCCTAGTTTGCTTTCCATATTGACAATTCCCATAAAATGAAAAATCAGAGAAAGATAACACAGGTAAGTATCCAGAACAAGAAAGATTTTCCATTCCACTATGAGATATATGACCCAAACGATCATGCTAAATACAAGCCATATGTTGTTCAATAAAAGCTAACAAGCGTTCTTTCTATGATACAAATAAAGGATAAAGTGATCCAACTTTGCTTCCTTTTGCAATAACCATATTGCCTTTTGATATGCAAAAGGATTGAGCATAGAAGAACAGCTTGTAACCAAGTTCATCAAGTTGAACTATTCGCATCAAATTGCATGATAACTGAGCTACATGGCATATATTATGCATAGTAAAATTTGAACCATCAATGAAGTGCACAAACACATCTCCAATCCAAACAACATCACAATGGTAAGAGTCACCAAGTCTCACAGTACCAAGAGACTTTGCTGCATAAGTAGAGAACCATTATCTATGTAGTGTCACATGGAAAGAAGCACCAGAATTTAGCAGCCACATGTGGGAAACAGAATCATGCATAAGAGCATCAATAGGCACAATAATTTCAAGTGTCAACACATAAGTGTCATCAAAAATAGCATTGATTTCTTCAATCTTCACAATTGAAGTAGATGTTGCACGTAGTTGTTTAACATTCCCATCAACATTCTATCCTTTATCTTTAGCATTCTTTAATGCATAGCGGTCTTTCTTCATGTATCCTTTCTTATGACAATAATGGCATTCAATATCCCTCTTCCTTGATTTACTTCTACTCTTATTTTGTTAACCATTCTTTTCCTTGTTCTTGCTCATGCCATGTTGCTGATTCTTTCCTTGGTAAGAATCACGAACATTATATGCATCTCCACTCTAAGTGCCAACCATAGAATTCCTACAAATCTCCTCACTCAAGAGTGCTCCACATATGTCATGATAGAAAAATTTACCACGAGGTGCACGATTGCTAATAGCTATGCAGAATGTATCCTAAGATGATGGCAAGGTGATAGCAACAAGAATGCTTTCATTTCATTATCCATCTCTATTTTTTGAGCTTGTAACTAAGAGAATATAGCATGAAACTCATTTAGATGAGTAGCAACACTATCTGTGTCCTTCATGTGATTTTCATATAACTTTCTCATCAGATACACTTTATGTGATGTCTTTTCTTTTTCATATGTGTTGCATAACTTCTTCCAAAGCTCCTCTACACTTTCACACTCCAATACTGTAAAGTAAACATTATCTGCCAGGTGCAATTGAATGGTAGACCTAGCCATTTCATCCAACTCATTTCAATCATCTTCATCCATGTCAACAGGCTTCTTTGACATTCCATTTACTAGCTTTCATTGCCTCCTCTCAACCATCACAACTTTAATCTAATTCTTCCATAGAGCAAAGTTTGTGCCATCAAATTTTTGGATCTCAAAATGGTCTTTGCCCTACAAGTTTAAGCTCCTCCTGGGAACACTAGCACTAGACCTTGATCCACCAAACATGCTTGAGATCTTTGATGCCATGATGATAAAGAACTGACTAGAATGATACTGGAATTATAATAGTCCAAACACCACTAAGGCTCAAAAAAGGATGATCGAGTATCAGATTCAGGGAAAAAAATAATAGTCTCCCTAGAAAAATGGTTTAATGAATAGCAATAACCAACCAAAAGGATTTTGAGAATGTATGTGCTCACATGAATAGGTGTGTCAAGGAGTAAAATTGACCATTGTATAGTTGAAAAAACTAAAATCTGAAAAAAATTACTAGAGTCTCCTCAGCAAAATGAGCAATGACTAGTGTCATAAAAACTCACTAATCTACAAGTACTGACATGTGAACCTGCATGGTGAATCACTGACCCCATTGCATATAACCACTTAACCAAAAGAAGCCAACTATGCTTACCAAGCACCTATGAACAACTATCATACATCTCCTATAATGAGGATAGGTAAGTCTACCATGTACATCACCAAAGAGACCTGACATATGGGTGTCTCGTAGTTACGAAAACCTCACCAGGAACCTCTTTATCAATGGCAAAGGCTTGATGCAAATACATAACCGCTATATCAATGGCCGCATGGATGTACATAAGTGATGTCCACATAAGTGTACATAGTATGTATGTGCTCAATGTATGCACTAAAATGGGACTAAACGGTTGAATTCACTACCCAAACACTAGCCAACACACTTGCAAGTGTTTGTAAACTCTATTCTTTAGGCTCAAAAATCTGCATAAATTTGTAGTGCCTACTCTGAAAATGTTTCAAGAAACCTGTAGATTTACGAGTGTGGCTGAAAATGCAACCCCAAAGATGAATATTTCTTGTCAAAGAAGTACAAGAGAGCACTCTTCATGATGTTCTTGAACCTGTGTAATGAGAACTATGTGTGAAAGGACTCCAAAATGACTCCCAAAATCACCCCATAAATGCTTCAAAATAGGCTTTGAAAGCAAAGAATGAAGCTTTGAGAGCCCGCAACATGTTCAAGGTAATGATAAACTTAGTCTTTCTCCTTTCTCAAGCACCACAAGAGTGTAACTTAGTGAGAGATTTTTGGTTAAGCGAGCTCCAAGGGGAACAAACTAGGATGGGTGACCTCCCAAGAAGTACCAGGAACCTTTGTCTTCCTTCATCATTGAAGTCCTCTCTTGCACACAACCAACAGCACCAATGGTGACTTTGGTGACTCAAATGACAAGGTATGCCAAGGTTTATGCCTTGGTCACTGCCTTGGTCGTAAGCCTTGGAGAAAGCCTTTGGTGGGTGGGCAGATGCTCGCTTAGCCCACACAAAACGAGCAAAGCTTTTGCCTCAAAATGCTCTGATACTAGTGAAGTATTTCAATGTCAATGCACCATAGTGGACTCTCCTTCTCAATCCACAATGATACCCTTCAAGCAAAAAATTGAGCTTTAGACGCCACACAACAGTACTCTCCACAAAGCTACAGAATACACTAAAAACACACTGCACAAAGGGGGGATGCGAACATAGATTTCTTAAGTTTTCCAAATGCAATTGAACTTACAATGTGTGGTTGACCAGGCCACTATATGTATATGGTGTCTGATGGCCATTTGGCTTTTCACATGGATAATAACTATAACACACAACAATAGTGCCAATGTCCCCAATGATTTGAGATAGTGATCCTAATGCTCAAAGTTTTTTATTCAATACATATAGATAACCTACTAGCTTACTACATAGAATCCTCATAGCGTAATGAGATCTATCAATATGAAGCATCACTATTAGAACCTAATTAGGAGCCCAAATATTCTAATGTGATGTACAATAGTCCAAACCCTAAGCCACAAATGAGACAAATAAGACCTCAAGCCCCTAGAGGACCATGTTACAAATGTCAAGGAGATCACTTCATATGTGATTGTCCACTTCCTCCACCAAGACAACCTCAATCCATAGTGATCCAAGTCTTCTATCCTGATTGTGGAAAGAAACATGTTCTGAGAGATCATCTGAAGAACTCAGCCAACTCTCAAAAGGTTACTCCAATCAACATGATCAGCTTGATAGTTGAACCTGATGAAAGTGTGACTAAAATTGACCTTTTATAGGTAGTCACCAGATCACATGCTCTACAGAGGACTATAGGCATAGAGCAAGAGAAGTAGTCAAAGGCTGGTGAATTAGAGAGCACAGGTAAGAAGAGAACAAGGTCTTGGAAAGAAAGTTGGGAAAAGATGAAAAGACAATGGGCTAGAAAATTGAATGAATTAGAAGTGAGCCTTAAAGAAATGAAAACTAAAATAGTGGAATTCGCATTTCAAAATCCCTCTCAGACAACACTGCCAGTCAACCCACCATATCAAATCCCACCATCCATCCACCTTAACCTAGAGTATGATCAGTATTAGTGGATTCTACTCCAAAAGAACTGGATATGATGTTCAAGGCTTATCACGCTCGACTTCAAGAAGGGCCAAACATAGCTAAGTTGCATAAATGGTACCCCTAAGTAGAATTAGAGATTGAAAGGACTAAGCTTTGTGCAAAGATGGTAGAATCAGCTCAAGCTATGTTTGACACGAGTTTCCTTTTTAGTTAGACCAACTCAATGAAACCACAAGTACATTTTGAAGGACTTTTGGAGAGGTTAGAGTGGTTGGTAGCTAAACCCAAGACTTTAGCTACTCCAGAAGCTCTAGATATTGGGAGTGAAAATAAAATTTTACTCCTATAGGAATCTTATGCTCCTAATTTTATGGATGATGGGATTCCTTCCTCTATCAATTGATACTCCCAGGAGCTCTTGAGAGAAATACAAGAGGGGAAATGGGCAAAGGAGAGAGAAGATTCTCCATCAATTCAAGAAGCGGATGATCTTCGTGATCAATTCCTTCAGGACATTCCCTCTATCTATGGACAGTAGGAAGATGTGCAATCAAGTGAATGATTAGACTTTGAATCCAATCCCTTACAAGAATTGCCTCATTTCAAAGGCCCTTAGCAATTTAAGTCCATTCATATGAGAGCTCCCACATTGATGATTAGAAATGATGAATCTATTCTACCAAGGAACGCTGAAGTAGTAAACGAGGAACAATGGACCCCCCAATGATAAAGAAAACTATGATATTTTGGTATTCATGTCAGAACCCACCTTGTTTGAACGTATCATTGAGGAATGTGAGCCTGATACAATAGTACTAAGAGAAGTCAATAATGAGGACACATAATCCATCATCATGGATCCCTTTTGCACTTTAGAAGAAGAATATCTTTACTTGATAGAATCTAGGACTCGAGAATAGGAAGAACATAAGCATGAGGTAATGTTAGTTATGTAGGTAGACATCAAGAGTGAAAAGAAGAAACAAAATAAAAAGCTCCCTACAAAAGAAGAGGAGGAATCCTTGTTTGAAATACCAGAAAACTTCAAGAAGTATAAGGTAGAGGATAGAAAAACCATGATAAGGATGTCTAAAAGAGAAGCTCTCATAGGAGAAACATATGATAATAAAGAGCAGACTAAGAAAATTGTAGTAACAATAGAAGAAGGAGAAGAAAGTTGCACATACATAGTAAAGAAGAACAAAAATTGATCAAGTTGTTGAGAGAATATAGAAATGGAGGAACAAACTTCTTCATTGAGGTCCTTGAATATCTTTTACAAGATTTCGTTGTCATTCATAAGAAGTTGCAACCCCATAATCCACAAGACTACAAATAAGATCCTTTGCAATGTATTGACCAAGCTTATCAATAATAAACATTTTCATTGGGACAAATAGCTTTGTCATGTTGTTTGGGCATATCGAGTGGCCTATAAAATGATACTCAATGCCACTCCTTTTCATATGGTTTTTTTTGCCAAAATGCAATGCTTCCATTAGATTTCTCTATACCCACTCTCAAGGTTGCACAAAAGCATCAATGGACAAGTCACGAGCTATCATCCAAGATCTTGGATCTAGAACACTTAGGAGAAACTAGATTGAGAGTAGTAGTAGTCATATATGCAGCTAAGAAGAGACAAAAGGCTTACCTTGATGCACATGTAAAATACAAAGACCTAAAAGCTATTGATTTAGTCTCTTGGTATACATTTTGAAGCAACATAAGAAAAAAACTAGAAAAACATGGTTGTCGACCCATGATTATTAATCGGTTATCGACTAGTAGAGCTATCCAATTATCCACCCTAGAAGGAGATGTTTTACCAAACTACATCAATAGTTTTCAAGTCAAGATCTATCAAGGGCTTTTGATAGAAGCTGTGCTAAGAAGACTCAACGTGGCTAAGAAACAAAAAGAAGAATAGGAAAGAATACACAAAAAAGCACAAGCTAAAGTCTTAGAACACATTAAGAGAATGAATTTAAAAAGAAAAGTGTTAAACCATTCAAGGAATGATAATGATCATCCCCACTATGAGGCCCATCGATATCACATGGCTATGTGCCAAACTAAGGGGAGTACCTCTCCTAGCATCATTGATAGAAGACCATTTATTTCAATTGAGTTGGGACAAGGCACAACATTTAAGACAATTAGATCCTTCATTGATTCAAGAGCTCCTAGTAGTGAAATATGGTATTCTTGGTATCATGACACGAATTTACAAATGAATCCTATTGATGCTCGCCTTATAGGATTAGTAGGTGTGGAAAGCCCTTGCATTGGTAAGGTGGAACTTCCCGTCTCGATACAAGATTTTCACCTCACAATCAAATTACTAATATGCCATGATGAAGATCTCATTGAGTCTTTGATCTTGGGTGAAGTCTCGATCTATGATAATGGAGTCAACCTAAACCTTCAAAGTTGATTTCTTCAGGTTTGGGTTTGCGAACAATGCCTCACAGTAGAATTAGAAAATAGCATGGTCATTGATTTAGATCCCACATAGGCTCTTAGTTCTTTTAAGAATAATCTAGAAAAAAAAGATATTGCACGTGTCGCAAGATTTGTGATGCGAAAGGATTCAAAAATTGAAGAAAGTGGGTGGAACTCTCTTCTATTCCAAAGTTGAGCATTGTATCATTAGCTCAAACAAAGAGGCACGCAAAGCAACAACAACAGACCCGTGAATGCAAATGCCAAAAGAGCAATGGAGACACAAAACCTACACCATGCATGAAGCAGATGTGGGTATGAAAGGGTGAAAAATCAATCACTCCACCACCATACAACCCATCTTTTGAGAATCAAATTAAGAATTCAAGCAGATGAGCAACAAAACAATGAAGATGTCCATCTCCTCGAGTACTTCAAATTTGGATGCCAAAGCGATCAATGAAGGTTGACCACAATAATGTACAAATTTGGGTGCCTAATACCTGCTTGAGAGCTCAAATCTCTTCACATAAGCTCTTAGGTTCCAGTTATTTGCAGTCAGTCCCAACCTCCTAGAAATATACATAGAAAGCTATTGTAATTAAGTCACCACATAATGTTGTTCTTAGAACAACTTGGAAATGGGTACCTAGAAAGTCCCATGCCCAAGTTGTCATCATCAAATGCAATGTACAACCTCAAATGCAAATCTTGTAATCACATAAGGGAACTTTGGAAAGTTTCAAATCTTGTAACATACCACCTAAGACAACCTTGTAATATACATGCACACCACTAGGATCATGCTTAGATACTAGATTTACTAGAGCATGCATCGAGACTTTCCACTAACTCACATTCTCACTTCACCACACATTGCTCACTCCCACATCACTTACACAATACACAATTATATAGGCATACATGTTGGTATTGTAAAGGGAACAATGTCTCATCGGGTTTCTTAGAAGATACTAATGTGTTCTTCTTGTTATAGCATATCTACAAAGAGCTTCACACTTAGCAATACATAATGGCTGAAGCACAAACTAGTTCAACCTACAAACATCAACAACCTACCCATCAAGGAGCATCCTATAGTGAGACCTATGAAGTTTTGTAACTTTCATAATGCTATGTCAATTCAACACCCACCATCTAGATAGACAGAGCAGGTCCATGCACATTCACATTGGTTCAATGAGTTGGTTGGACCACTAGGGGATGTTGCATATATTTGGGAGGCAAAGTGCGACTTTAATAATGTCTGGGAATCGTCTTCTTCAAGTTTTAGAACATGATAAGGTTTTTTACTTTCAAGTTCTAAGTAAATAACCTGATTGAATGGATGCATGTTCTTCAAGTTTTAGAACATCAGGCTCAGGGGTTGCCTTTAGTATATATATATATAGCTCTAATTTTTGAGGATGAATTTTTTTTTCCAAGGGTGGAACAATGTAATAAAGTAAGTCACTGATCTAAGGGTCTTGTCAGTTCAGATGGATCTAAAATCGGACACCGTTTGGTCATCCATATGTATGACCAAAGATGTCGAGTCTAGACTTACTAGAAGGTCACTTACTCTTGTAACCAATGATCCACTTAGGCTAGTGGTTAAGTCTCAAGGGTGTGAAGGAGGAGGTCTTGGGTTCAATCCCCATGGGGTACATGGGAGAGTGCCCAAAGAGCTCTAGAACCTTCTAGAAGCATCCACTTGAGTTAACTCTGGTTAACTATGACACTTGGCACACATGTAGTTACATGACTGACACTTAGATTATTAGAATCCACCTTCCCAAGAAGGTAGACCTTGGACAAAGCTATATATAGAGGCATATGGTTGGGAGGTGAGTCATTCATTCAAGAGTTATTCCTGTGGCTACATTGTTACATATGCATGCATACACACATACACATGCATACACATACATATACATATACATACATATACACAAACATACATATACATATACGCACATCAGGTCACGTGCATACCTGCCCATAAACATACACACATACATACACATGCATATACACATATGCATGCATACACACTACACACATACACATGCATACACACATACATATACATACACATACATATATACACACACATACATATACATGCATACACATATACACATACATATATTGATTTCTAACCCATTTTGTTTTATATGTACAGATATTATGGATCCTAGTAGAGAGAGAAAGGCAAAACTTACTCTCATAAAATGTCTTATGGGAGGAAGAGTTTCGTCTGATACCTTAGGGATTCTCATGCACGAGTACTCAAACATGCCCGATGATAACTTGGATTTTACGATCCAAATGCTTACCTAGCGACTAGAGGAGGGATCTTCTATGGCTCCACATGCAGGAAGAGAACTATCTGCCCATACGTATGTTTTTTTTCATGAATTTTTTTTAATGATATTATAACACATATTTTTATTTATGTCTATCCATCTATTTTCAACACACCTATACAACCTCCAGATCATGAAAGCAGAGCACAGGTGCCTATGAGGACATGCATAGGCACCCTAGGGCTGGAGTGCAATATAGAGCTAGAGGGAAATATAGTGTATATAGGGAATGGATTGGAGTTCAAACAAAGAATGCGAGCATTTATGTGACTCTTACCTGCACCTTGTCCACTTGCAGTGGAAGTAAGTATAAGTTTTACATATAAATTGAAATAAATAGTTTATGTTTTATGTACTTTTTTTTGGGAGTGAGCATGATGAGAGGGATAAAAAATATGTACTTAGTTCACTTGAAATAGAATTTGGGACTGGGTTGTCGCATAAGTGGTGTCACTTATGGCTCATCATTGTGATAATGCACGGTATGCATTGCTTTTATTTGTTAAATTTATATGTGTAACTATATATATACACACACACACACATAATATACACATATATTTACATATATATTTATACACATATTCATATACACACATATATACACAAATGTACACACACATCAGGTCACATGCATACATGTGTATGTGTATATGTTTATATGTGCATATGTGTATGTGTGTTTACGAGAAAGGAGTGCAATCAGAGGTACACACATACACGCATACACACACACATACATGCACATTTACACACACACATACACATGCATGCATACACACACATCTACATGAATACACACATAGACACATACACATGCATACACACACACATACACACAGTATACATACACACACACATACATATATATATATATATATATATATATATATATATATATATATATATATATATATATAACAGTATACATATATTTTTATTTTTATAACAATACATATATATATATACTATTATAATTATTTATATATATATATATATATATATATATATATATATATATATATATATATATATATATACACACACACATATATATATATATATATCGTAGTATTTATTTAAATCAGTATATAGATATATATATATATTACAATATAAATATATATATATATATATATATATATATATATATATATATATATATATATATATATATATATATATATATATATATATATATATATATATATATATATATATATATATATCCTAATTCAAAAACACTAATTTTGATATTAGGGTTTTACAAACCCTAATTTAGAAACCCTAATTCAGCCTTTTCGCCATATGGTTGAAGTATATGTACACTTTGCATCTATTCCTCCCACCACCTACTAGAGAGATGTCTCTCCTCCCAACCTTATGCCTCTATATATAGCTGCTGGAATCAATGAGGACCATAATATTTATGAAGATACATACACATCACGTAGATACACATACATATATATAAAATGATGGAGTAGATACATACGCATCACATATACATGCCTACATGCACACATCTATACATATACATGCATACATATTTACATGTACACATTTGCACATATACATATATACACATCACATATACATGCCTACATGCACACATGTATACTCATACATGCATACACAATTATAAACACACTTGCATATATTACACGAATGCATATGCATACATACAAGTGTGCATACTAACACATCTATACATACATCACACACATGCACAAACGTACATATACATGAAACACACATATGTGCATACTAACACATGTATGCATATAATACACATGAATACACACACATATGCATACATACATGACAAAAATTATGTCCTCAAAAATAAAGCAATATATAAAATTTTATGCATACCCCCGAGCTTCATGTTCTAACTTAAAAGAACATCCATCGATAACCAAAGGTAAAATCTGTGTCAAAAAGTTATGCAAATCATGGATCTTTAACCCAGATAAGCTCTTATCATCCATAGTAAACGTGTTCTGGAAAGATGCTCCATATTCTATAGCAGTCCGAATCAACTGAATCCTATTGTTGATAGTCTGCATCTCTTTTGTCGTAAGTACTCAAGGAGCAGGTGCATAAGTCATTTCCTTTCTATGTCTATCAAAAACTGGTCATAACTTTGGTTTTGAGTTTTGATCCTTCAAATCATTCTTTGATGCTATGGTGTCTTTTAATCCAAGAAGATGGTGCCATAAACCAATATTCTTGAATATATGCATAGGATCATGAAGATGATAGACCTTTAACTCTCTCCAATACTCCAAAGAATACCATATCGATATATTCTCTACAACTACCAATTTTCCTTTACCTCTCTTCACATTCTCATTATCTTCATCATCACTCAAGTTCTTTTATTCTACATTTATAAGAGGCCCATCTGTCCATTTTCAATACCAATCCATAAGCATCATTGGTTTTTGACACTGGCCTGTTTCAAGCTTCCCATTAAAATGCGTTGCTTCTCTTTTACATCTTAATGGATGATCATCAAGCAGAAATCACTGATTACAAAGAAAAACTATTACAAGTCATCATCATGGTTTTGCATTTTTGGGAACATTATGCGTTCTATATCATATCGCAATTCATTGAACATTTCTCTTAGATTCTCTTCCGCAAGTTGGATCTTTGCTTCAAAAAGTTCCTTTGGATCTAAAAGTTGTTGACTAGCACTTCTACAACTAACTGTGGCTGCTTCTAGTTCTCGTACTCGTTTATGAAATCCATAATAGATTATCAAAAGCTATAGTTACATCAGATAACTTAGTTATATACCCCTCTGTTAGGCTTTTCGCTTCATATAATTTTGTTTTGTGAGTCAAATCCAAAATTGAGGCATCTTTCCTTAGCTTCTCCACCTCCACTTCTTTATCTATCAAAACTATCTTCGCATCATCACAGTGTTGCTTCCACTGAGTAATATGTCTTTCTAGCTCTGGGATTCTAGCAATCTGTGTAGATACCGTGTCAAAGATTTCTTGAACAATATGGATTTTTTCTTCAAGTGCAGGAAACTCGGAGTTCCTCACTGCCAGTCTTTCTTCTACTTCCGCAGTCGAAATACTTTGTTGTTTGATTTCTCCACTCTATTATTTCACTTTTGTCTTCAACTTTTGTGTTTCTTGCTCTGACTTCTGTAACTTAATCGCCAATTCTTTATTAGTCTTCTTCAATTTTTGATGTGCCTTCTGAGCTTGGCCTACTTCGCTTGAAGTCTTGCTATAATTTTTTATTTTTCCTCAATAGTGTCTTCAGTGTATTATTCTCTGCTATGGCTTCATTCAGATCATCCATCATCTCTTCATGAATTACGCTATCTCTTCTAGCAGTCTTCGCTATGGCTTGTTCTACATCAGCCTTGATTTGGTTGATTTCTACAGTCCATCCGGCCGTCTCCATCATCCACTTACCTTTTTCCATAATCATATTATTATACTTTCTCTGAAAAGCTTCCAGCGTAGCTCCACTCCATTGTACTCCTCTAGTTAAGTCACCAAGCATCTTTGTGTAGAATGAGCATGTTTCTTTTGATGAAGCACAAAATTTAGAAAATTGGACTGCTATTATGCAATCAAAATATGATGTTATTACAAAGAATGGTATTTGTTCTTTATGTGTGATTTGCCTTCAATCAAAAAGTCCATTGTCTCTAAATGGGTATACAAACTGAAATGTAAGCTTGATGGAACAATTGACAGGTATAAGACTAGGCTTGTTGCTAAAGGTTATGCTCAAGAGAGAGGCATTGATTTTTATGGGGCCTTTACTTCCCTATTCCAAATTATCACCGTTCATAGAATTTGTGCACTTGAAGCTCATCATGGTTGGAATTTACATTAGTTGGACATTAAAACTCCATTTGCGAATGGTGACTTACATGAAGAAGTGTATGTACTTTAATCTCATTGTTTTGTGAAGAAATGGCATGAAAACAAAGTGTCCATGTTGAAAAAGGCATTATATGGTTTGAAGCAAGCACCACATGCTTGGTATGAAAAGGTACACACCTACTTGATTGCACATGGTTTTGAGAACAATCCAACTAAGAGAACCTTATATCTTAAGCATGTACATATGTACTTTTGATCATTGTTGTATATGTTGATGACATGCTCCTCACTCGTCCTAATGAGAAGCATATGCTGAATTCAAGGTGATTTGCATGCCTCTTTTGAGATGTTAGGTTTGGGACATTTGCATCATTATTTGGGCATTCAGTTTATGCAAGTCAATGCAGAAAATAGCTTTGTGCCAAACAGAATATATATAAACATTATTACGACATTTTAGGCTTGAATATTGCAAAATTATTGCCAGTCCCATGGAAATAGGTTTACAATTGAATCTTCATGATGTTGGAGATGCATTTGATGTTGTTCTTTATCAGCATGTTGTTGGATGCTTGATTTACTTGTGCATAATGCAACCTGATGTTCATTTTGTTATCTCTTAAATGAGCAAGTTTATGCATTGCCTAGGTGTCAAGCGTTGCGAGGTGGTTAAGTGCATCTTTTGCTATTTGAGTAGTATAAGAATACTTGGATTGTTTTACCCCAAGTTGGGGATCATTACTACAGGATTTCCATACTTTTTTGAATCTAAATGGGCTAACTGATATGACACTTATGTGTCAACCAATGGCTTTTGCTTCAAGCTTGGTAGCTCATGCATATCTTGGTTGAGCAAGAAGTATCCTATTGTGGTCACTTCTAGTTTTGAGGCTGATTATAGGGAAACTTTCACAATCATTGTTGAATGTGTGGGGATCAGATGCCTTTTGGTTGATTTGGCTGTTGGTCAATCTTCTGCCACCACCATCTTCACTGACAGTCAAAGTGCATTGGTAGCTTTAAGGAACCCCATATTCCATGATCACACAAAGCAGATTGAGGTGCACTATCATTATGTCAAGCAGAGGTCCTTTGCTCAAGAGATCAATTTGGCTTATATGCCCGCACAAAATAATGTTGCAGGCCTTTTTAGAAAGGCTTTGCATAGGGAGAAGTTTGAAGCTTTTCGCAAAGTTTTGGGTTTACTTCTTTTTGTGGATTGATCTCTTTCCACATAGCTTGGCACTTCCTTATACATGAGTGCTAGCTTGTTCACTGCATCACTCCAGGGAGGATTTGTTGATAAATTTTGGCAGTGATGTGCGTGAACACACTTAGGACTACTAGGATACCTTTTTCCCTTTTTAGTATGTCCACCCCCCTCCCTATCTTGTATATACACCTATAAACCTAGAGGGTCACTTATCTTTGTACAATCTCTTGGTAATACATTATGTATTGTGTTGTGCTCCAAGATTCTTCTTCTTCCTTGTGTTTTTTGTATGCTTCCCCATACCTCAAACTCCAACAGTATCATGAGTTGCAGTCAAGCATTTCAAAGTAGATGTGAACATCGTGGATCAAAAAATGAAAATGTACCATGCATACCCCCCATTATTTACCATCATACATCCTAAAGAGTAATTCACAATTGTAGAATGCTTGTTCAATCAATTTCTACCTAAAATCAATTGCTCTTCCATATTTTCTTTGTCAATTACTTAAAACTCTTCCAAAGGGACTAACTTCAAGAGAATCACCATCTCTCCTAAGCATGTAAGCTCTTTCCCATTTACACGAGCTATAGCAACATTCGTTTTGATAGATGGTTTCCTACATCTCCCAAGATATTTCAATAGTAATAACACTCTTTTATGCACTTGAGTTTATGAATGCCATTTTTTTCATTTTTTTCATGGCATTCGTCACTCGATGAGTCTCCCTAGCTTTCGCTAAGGAAGAAGAATCTCGGTCGAGATGACATAGATGATAGCTATATTTGTGGAGTCATGCGCAGAGATATATATCTTGTGCTGCCTAGCCTCATACTCATTTTATGTTCCTCCACTTCCATAATAGTGAGAGCTGTAGTGGCTCATCGCATGAGTGCCACTTGGCATGTGAGAGTGCATGTAGCTTAGAGACTATAGAAGGTTTCACACTTCCCTTCTCTAGAATTCTCACATAACATTTCCTTCCCCTCAAGTCCACTTTTGTCCTCAAAAATGGTATTGGAAGGAAAAATTAATTTAAATCAAGTACTCCTAGTAAACCCCATGTATCTGATTTACATGGTCATCTCTTTGTGGTTTTTCCCTATATCATTCACCTTCAAAAAGCTCTTTTAAAGGCAGGATAAAATTCCATCTCTAAAGGGTGCTAACCCACTCCCATGTAGCACTATCTTCTGAAATATCTTTCCACTTTACTAGGAACTCTTTATACAAGTGACTTCTCTTCTGATTCTCTCGAGTGCATAGTATTCTCTCATGTTGATGAGGAATATATTGAACAAAAATAGGTTCTAAACCTCATTATCTAGAATGAGGTTGTCAGATTCACCCAACCTCTTCTTAAGCTGGCTAAAATGAAATATTGGATGGATTTGGTTGTTCTCTGGAAGTTGGAGTTGGTAGGCCATCTTTCCTATTGTCTTTAATATTGGGAATGGTCCACAATAACTAGGAGATAATTTTGGATAAGGTCATGTCTTCATGTTTCAAACCTAGTGGGAACTCTAAGATATACTTGCTCTCCTACCTCAAAGTTGATTTCTCTCCTTTGAGGGTCACCATAGGTTCTAGCCCTATCTTGAGCTCTACTAGTGTTGTCCTTAGCAAGCCTAAGCATATTTTTCATCTCTTCTAAGAATTCCTCTAAAACTAAGACTTTCTCATGTTGCAATCCTAGTGGATAAGGGGCTCTCGACTGAAACCCATACATAAGCATATATGTAGTGATGAGGTTTGTGCTGGAGATAGATGTCTGCTGAAGCATGCGAACATCACAAGGAAGAAGAAGAAGCTTGGAGCACAAACACACAATACTAAATGTATTACTGGAGAATGTACAAAGATAAGTAGCCCATTAGGGCAATAGGCGTACATACAAACCGGGGGGAAAAAACCTCCTAAAGAGGGAAAAAAGTGCCCCGACGGTCCTAGTGCGTTCACACACATCACTACCTAAATATATCAACAAATCCCCCCTAGGAGTGATGCGGTGAACAAGGAGCTGGCACTATACCAATTGTTGTTTTGATCTCTGAAACACCCTGAGTATGCTCACCAAATTTCGTGTGAATCTGAGACTGCAAACGGAGTGTCGACGGTGCCCTAGATGAAGCGACGACCTGCTCTAATACCAATTGTTGGAGATAGATGTCTGCTGAAGCACGCGAATAGCACAAGGAAGAAGAAGAAGCTTGGAGCACAAACACACAATACTGAATGTATTACTGGAGAATGTACAAAGATAAGTAGCCCATTAGGGCAATAGGTGTATATATAAGCCGGGGGAAAAAAACCTCCTAAAGAGGGAAAAAAGTACCCCGACAGTCCTAGTGTGTTCACACACATCACTACCTAAATATATCAACAGTTTGATTCAACATATCATTACAGAATCAGCCTATTATCACTTGGAGACTTTTATTCACCTTGTAGGCTTCTATTTAGTGTAGGAAAACAACATATGTCCTTTGGATCATCACAAAGAACAAGTTAATGCAAACAAACTATCAACTTGAGAAGTAATTGTGAGAAACCTTCTATTTATGGAAGGAAAGCTCAATGTCAAACACTTAGGATTTGCTATCTAATCTACTCATATGCTTTCATTATTGCCATCATTTTGGTAAGATATCAATATAGTCTCATCTTCATTATCCTTATTGATTTCATTTATTTCTTCTATTGTTAAATAAGTGTTCTCATGAATGACATCATCTATTGATGGACTAATATCGATTTCTGGTAATTTCTCTTCATCATCAATAGAATCAACATGTAGAGTATTATCGTCTTCATCAAGAAGATTAGGATTGTTCTCATGTACAACCATTCTTATTTCTCTTTGAGATGCCAATGTATCAGTATCTGATGGTGAATCATCAAGAGGACTTTCTTCGATCTCTGTAACAATAAACTGTTCAAACAATGACCTACCTCTATGTTGAACATGAATAACTTGCCACCAAGGATGAGCATCAAACGGTTTTTATAAAAAAATGCTTCTTCAATATGCCTAGAAAGAATATATGGTTCTCTAGTAGATCACCTTACCTTGGAAGAATCAATTGCCCAAAACCCAGATACTTCCTTTCTCAATGTGGAATTACTACCTTTATACTCAACTCGAAACTAGTAAACCTGCAAAATGACCTATCAAAATATATAAAAATGAAAAACCATTATTAGGTGCTTAAAAAAATAATAAACTCTATCATAAAGAATATAAACTTTTTTTGCTTGTTTGAATATACAAAATGATATTTCATAGTACCAACAACAGTTCCCATGTAACCAAGTTTTTCATCTATAAGGTAAGTGTCTTTTGAGCTAGCATGTGATAGTTGCTTGAAAGAAGCAACAATGCTATAATCCTCTATTTTACATAAAGAATCAATAGCTTTGATTCTAGTATACTGTCCAAAAGCCCACATATTAGTGAACATTCGAGCCTGCAAAAAAAAAAAATAGTAAAGAGAAACTAATATACATATATGTAAAAAATAGAATATTATTAAAATAAAATAACCTTTCATTCATGAAAGAAGATATGTTTATAATCTCATTATTATCGAGATTACGTCTATATATTTTGTTTCTCCATATTTTACTTTGGAGATTTTGAAGTTCCTATTCTTACTTGCTAACGAATGCTTGCATGCATTCGCTATTATATGCTACAAAAGTAGAAACATCATTTTTTTCTTGTAATGTAAATAAAAATGGATACCTCGTCTGTTATTTTTGAAGAAGACTAATCGGTCCATGCACGTGGAGCTTCTTCATGAACTCTTTCAAACTCACTAGCATAGTACATGCACTCCTTAAGCATCCAACCCTTTGCCATGGATCCTTATGGTTTCACTCTTTTCCGCACATAACCTTTTAATATTCTCATAAATCGCTCGACCCAAAACATCCATTGAGTGTTGACAACACCTGCAATCTCTATCTCACAACAAGGTGGACTAATAAAACAACCTGAATATCAAAAAATGAAGTAGGAAGCTATTTCTCCATCAAACATAGTAGCTCTTGCATTCACGTTCCTTTTGTGGGATCGAACCTTTGTCAATCTCTTTTGATGTAATCCATCTATACACATCATAAACAAATTATAAAGAAATTAATTAAAAAATAAAAGATATCAAATAGTCATATATATTAAATATAAAAGTATCATAATTACCTTATAAGCGATCCAAGATGATAGATCACATCTTGTACTCCTTTCGTTGTACATCCATCGATAACCAAAGGTAAAATGTGTGTCAAAAAGTTATGCAAATCATGGGTCTTTAACCCAGATAAGCTCTTATCATCCATAGTAAACATTATCTGGAAAGATGCTCCATATTCTATAGAAGTCAGAATCAACTGAATCCTATTGTTGATAGTCTGCATCTCTTTTGTCGTAAGTACTCAAGGAGCAGGTGCATAAGTCATTTCCTTTCTATGTCTATCAAAAATTGGTCATAACTTTGGTTTTGAGTTTTGATCCTTCAAATAATTCTTTGATGCTATGGTGTCTTTTAATCCAAGAAGATGTTGCCATAATGAATAACCAATATTCTTGAATATATGCATAGGATCAAGAAGATGATAGACCTTTAACTCTCTCCAATACTCCAAAGAATACCATATCGATATATTCTCTACAATTGCCAGTTTTCCTTTACCTCTCTTCACACTCTCATTATCTTCATCATCGCGCAAGAATTTTTAGTCTAGATCTATAAGAGGCCCATCTGTCCATTTTCGATACCAATCCATAAGCATCATTGGTTTTGGACACTGACATGTTTCAAGCTTTCCATTAAAATGTATTGCTTCTCTTTTACATCTTAATGGATTATCATCAAGCAAGAATCATCGATGTCGAAGATAAATATTTTTGTTGAGATTCTTACTATAAATTGATCTCAACCAATCACCACAATATGGACAAGCTTTATAACCCTTAGTAGATATTCCTGCATCATGAAAATGATAAAACTATAATTAGATTAACTCAAATATAGTTTTATCATTTTCATGATGCAGGAATATCTAGAAAATCATGAATAGTCCAAGCCACAATACCACGAACCATAATATATCTTTCATTCATGTTTCTCAAAACATCAATGACATTAATGCTTCTCCATAACTCTTGGAGATCATCAACAATAGGAGCTCTTTAACTTGTCTTTTTCCTACGATTAAAAGTCAAAGCATTAAATGTTCCTTTTTAATGCTAAGATATGGCAGAAGATTGTAGTTTATAACTACCACTAGCCGTGTTGAACATTTACTACATTTCATGGAAAATGGATTATGCAACTCCTAACTTTAGATTCTCTGGTTTTTGTGCAAAATCAGGCCATGTAGAATCAATATATTGAAAAGTTGCACTATGTTTAGTTGTTTTATACTGAAGTAATACAGCACCAAATATCCAAAGTAATGGGATCGAGAACGAGCATTTATGAATACAGAAGTACTCATAAACATGCATTTCTGTTCCTTATTGTTTTCGGTATTACAGACTTCAAGGAATCAGCACTCGAATATACTAACACATTTCAAACAGAATGAGAATACGGTGATCGATAGTAAATCTTTGATTAATAAAGATGTACAATGTTGAGATACATCATACATCATATCCTCACATATAGAACTTCACTTAGCATTTGATAGTTTACTCTCAGACTCTAGCATTCTGTGTATCTTCGTCCTCCGAACTCTTTTCTTCATCACATGTTTTGTAAGATATGACATCGAACTTCTTCGTAGCCTTCACATTGTTTCGTATTTTGGAATATACAATAAATCACCAAAATCAAAGACTCTAGAAGCCCTTGTGATCTCCATAGAATCCCATCTTCCATTACATAAGAAAGACATCTTTACAAATAATGTGGTACAAATAATGTGGTCGTCCACACTGACTGCTAAAATTGGCATGCACGGTGGATCCAAAACCACTGATTACAAAGAAAAACTATTACAAGTCATCATCATGGTTTTGCATTTTTGGGTAAATTATGCGTTCTATATCATATCGCAATTCATTGAACATTTCTATTAGATTCTCTTTCGCAAGTTGGATCTCTACTTCAAAAAATTCCTTTGGATCTAAAAGTTGTTGACTAGCACTTCTACAACTAATTGTGGCTGCTTCTAGTTTTGGTACTCGTTTCTGAAATCCATCTCATAGATTATCAAAAGCTATAGTTACATTAGATAACTTAGTTATATACCCCTTTGTTAGTTTTTCGCTTCATATAATTTTGTTTTGTGAGTCAAATCCAAAATTGAGGCATCTTTCCTTCGCTTCTCCACCTCTGCTTCTTTATCTATCAAAACTATCTTCGCATCATCACACTGTTGCTTCCACTGAGTAGTATGTCTTTCTAGCTCTGGGATTCCAGCAATCTGTGTAGATACCGTGTCAAAGATTTCTTAAACAATATGGATTTTTTCTTCAACTCCAGGAAACTCGGAGTTCCTCACTGTCAGTCTTTCTTCTACTTCCGCAGTCGAAATACTCTGTTGTTTGATTTCTCCACTCTATTATTTCACTTTTGTCTTCAACTTTTGTGTTTCTTGCTCTGACTTCTGTAACTTAATTGCCAATTCTTTATTAGTCTTCTTCAATTTCTGATGTGCATACTGAGCGTGGCCTACTTCGCTTGAAGTCTTGCTATGATTTTTTATTTTTCCTCAATAGTGTCTTCAGTGTATTATTCTCTGCTATGGCTTCATTCAGATCATCCATCATCTCTTCATGAATTACACTATCTCTTCTAGCACTCTCCGTTATGGCTTGTTCTGCATCAGCCTTGAGTTGGTTGATTTCTACAGTCCATCCGGCCCTCTCCATCATCCACTTATCTTTTTCCATAATCATATTATTATACTTTCTCTGAAAAGCTTCCAGCTTAGCTCCACTCCATTGTATTCCTCTAGCTAAGTCACCAAGTATCTTTGTGTAGAATGAGCATGTTTCTTTTGATGAAGCACAAAATTTAGAAAATTGGACGGCTGTTATGCAATCAGAATATGATGTTATTACAAAGAATGGTATTTGTTCTTTATGTGTGATTTGCCTTCAATCAAAAAGTCCATTGTCTCTAAATGGGTATACAAAGTGAAATGTAAGCTTGATGGAACAATTGATAGGTATAAGACTAGGCTTGTTGCTAAAGGTTATGCTCAAGAGAGAGGCATTGATTTTTATGGGGCCTTTACTTCCCTATTCCAAATTATCACCGTTCATAGAATTTGTGCACTTGAAGCTCATCATGGTTGGAATTTACATTAGTTGGACATTAAAACTACATTTGCGAATGGTGACTTACATGAAGAAGTGTATGTACTTTAATCTCATTGTTTTGTGAAGAAATGGCATGAAAACAAAGTGTCCAAGTTGAAAAAGGTATTATATGGTTTGAAGCAAGCACCACATGCTTGGTATGATCCTTATATCTTAAGCATGTGCATATGTACTTTTGATCATTGTTGTATATGTTGATGACATGCTGCTCACTCGTCCTAATGAGAACCTTATATCTTAAGCATGTACATATGTACTTTTGATCATTGTTGTATATGTTGATGACATGCTACTCACTCGTCCTAATGAGAAGCATATGTTGAATTCAAGGTGATTTGCATGCCTCTTTTGAGATGTTAGGTTTGTGTCATTTGCATCATTATTTGGGCATTCAGTTTATGCAAGTCAATGCAAAAAATAGCTTTGTGCCAAACAAAATATATATAAACATTATTACGACATTTTAGGCTTGAATATTGCAAAATTATTGCCACTCCCATGGAAATAGGTTTAAAATTGAGTCTTCATGATGTTGGAGATGCATTTGATGTTGTTCTTTGTCAGCAGGTTGTTGGATGCTTGATTTACTTGTGCATAATGCAACCTGATATTTAGTTTGTTATCTCTTAAATGAGCAAGTTTATGCATTGCCTAGGTGTCAAGAATTGGGAGGTGGTTAAGTGCATCTTTTGCTACTTGAGTAGTATAAGGATACTTGGATTGTTTTACCCCAAGTTGGGGATCATGACTACAAGATTTCCATACTTTTTTTGAATCTAAATGTTGCAGACCTTTTCAGAAAGGCTTTGCGTAGGGAGAAGTTTGAAGCTTTTCGCAAAGTTTTGGGTTTACTTCTTTTTGTGGATTGATCTCTTTCCACATAGCTTGGCACTTCCTTATACATGAGTGCTAGCTTGTTCACTGCATCACTCCCAGGGAGGATTTGTTAATAAATTTTGGCAGTGATTGTTGGAGTTAGACGTCTGCGGAAGCACGCGAACAGCACAAGGAAGAGGAAAAAGCTTGGAGCACAACACACAAGACTGAATGTATTACTAGAGAATGTACAAAGATAAGTAGCCCATTAGGGCAATAGGCGTATATACAAGCCGGGGGAAAAAAACCTCCTAAAGAGGGAAAAAAGTACCCCGGCGGTCCTAGAGTGTTCACACACATCACTACCTAAATATATCAACAAATCCCCCCTGGGAGTGATGCGGTGAACAAGGAGCTCGCACTCATGTATAAGGAAGTGCCGAGCTATGTGGAAATCACTCCACAAAAGGAAGTAAGCCCAAAGCTTTGCAGAAAGCTTCAAACTTCTCCCTAGGCAGAGCCTTCGTGAAAAGGTATGCAATGTTCTCCTGCGTGGGCACATATGCCAAGCTGATCTCCCCAGCAGAGAACCTCTCCCTGACATAGTGATAATGCACCTCAATGTGCTTAGTGCGAGCATGGAACACAGGGTTCCTCGCAACTGCCAATGCGCTCTGACTGTCAGTGAAGATGGTGGTGGCAGAAGACTGGCCAACACCCAAATCAGCCATAAGGCGTCTGAGCCACACACACTCAACAGTCACTATGAAAGCTGCCCTATACTCAGCCTCACAACTGGAAGTGGCCACAGTAGGCTGCTTCTTGCTCAACCAAGATATACATGAGCTACCAAGCATGAAGCAAAAACCACTGGTGGACACACGAGTGTCATAGCAACCAGCCCAATCTGAGTCAGAAAAAGCATGCAAATCTGGCGGTTTAGGGTTTAGGGTTTATCAAGCATCCAACAGCCTGCTGATAGAGAACAGCATCAAATGCATCTCCAGCATCATGAAGACTCAATCGTAAACCTGTCTCCATAGGAGTGGCAATAGGCTTACAGTCTTCAAGGCCAAAACGCTGCAATAATGTGTCAATATATTTTGTTTGACACAATGCCATTCCACCATCAACTTGCATAAACTGAATGCCCAAATAGTGATGCAAATGCCCCAAATCAGACATCTCAAATGAGGCATGCAAATCAGCCTTGAAATCAGCAATATGCTTCTCAAGAGCACCAGTGAGAAGCATGTCGTCTACATAGACAACAATGATCAAAAGCACATCATTAGCACGCTTAACATATAAGGTGCTTTCAGTTGGACTGTTCTCAAAACCATGTGCAATCAGATAGGCATTGTTGGAAGCAGTCAGAGGCACAGTCAGAGGCACAGACGACATGGAAGCATGTAAAGACGGAGCAGGGAGCCAGTCGGATCATTTTTTCAAACAATTATGTTTTTATTACCTCTTCAAATATCCAACAGTGATTTTCATCACTCTTGTAACATATGTAATATAGACAAAACCCCATTTTGTAATTGATAGCTCCATTTTGTGCAAGCCGAGGAGTCCTCGAGCTTGAGGAGCTTAGGTAGAATGCTCATACCAATTTTGGTTATTTTTAGACATCGTTTACCCTTCCAAATAGCCTCTAGGACCTATTTTTTAACTAGGCCGGTCACTAGATGTGAAACCGGTCAAAACTAGTCTAGAAACTATAAAAAGAGCTAGAGAGCTCATTTTTGAGGTTGGTTCATTTTGGTTAGTGTGAGCATAGAGCTAGTTTGAGCTTGTAAGAGTATTCTTGAGTAATAGAACTAATTTCCCACCTTCCATTGTGTCTTGTTTGTCTCTTCATTGTGTGAGTGTGTATGTGTGTGTGCATCTTTGTGCTTCTCACCTTCACTCGCACATCATCTCACGTTCACGATCTTCATATCACTCCTACCTCTCCCTCGGATTGACATTAAGGAGGTGAAGCTTCTTAACGTGATACTTACCATTGTGCTAGAGCAACACCAAATTTGGCGCCGTTGTCGGGGATCGAGTCTAGGACGAATGTGTGATGGTAAGAGTATATGGCAAGAAGTGGCGTTGGAAGGTAAAAATTTCAGTTTTTGTTGTTGTTTTTACATAGTTTTTAGTGTTTTTCACCTTCCCCATACTCCATCTTCATCATCGCATCATCATCTTCATCTCCAAAAAAAATCAAAAAATTCACCATATCCACCCATTCACCTCATTTCCCCTCATTTGTGCATGCGAGAGAGCGAGAGAGAACTTTTGTGCTTGTGTGTGCTTGTGTTTTCTTGAGTTTTCTTGCACGTACAGAGCTCCAGTGCATCAGGAAAGCTTGGAAAAGGTAAAAATTTACTCTCTGTCAAAGATCTGCCGAGTGTGGCGGACCATTGCGATGGTTTGCAACTTTCGGAATTTTTGGTAGGCGACCACACCACGAGGTAGGCGATCCTTGCGCATCCACGAATCCACAGGCGCATCTCGAAAATTCGCATTTTGGTGGACCATCGCGATTGGCTCGGACCATCGCGATTGTGTCGCACCATCGCGATTGGCTCAAGCCATCGCGACGGCTCGGCCGGACCATCGCGACGGTTCACTTTTTCGGACCATCGCGACGGTTCACTTGAGCCATCGCGACGGTCCACTTGGACCATCGCGATTGTTCAGCTGACCTCGGACCATCGCGATTGGCTCACGCCATCGCCACGACGGTGCCACGTGTCAAGACAGACCATCGCGACGGTTCGTTTTTCGGACCATCGCGACAGCCCAAAATCGGACCATCGCGATTGGCTCACGCCATCGCACTTGTGACCATCGCGACGATTCACTTCGGACCATCGCGATTGTCCACCTTTGACCGTTGACCGTGCCATCGCGATTGTCCGCTTGGTCACGCCATCGCGACGGTTCACTTTTTCGGACCATCGCGACGGTTCGACCTCACGCCATCGCGATCGTTCACTTCGGGCCATCGCGACGGTTCGACCTCACACCATTGCGATCGTTCACTTCGGGCCATCGCGACGGTTCGACTTCACGCCATCGCGATCGTTCACTTCGGGCCATCGCGACGGTTCATCTTTTCGCACCATCGCGATTGTCCAAATTCCATGCCATCGCGACGGTTCGCTTGGACCATCGCGACGGTCCCAGACCATCGCGATTGTGCACCCCCATCGCAAATTTTGGGCTCCAATTTTTGACCAAATTTGAGGGTATTTTTTAGAAATTTTTGGACCATTAGACTCATAGGAGACCCCTTAGCTCATATCTGAAGGAAAACCTGATTGTCAGTTTTTACCCCCCAGGGCCTGAACGCTCATAACTTTTTCATCCGAAGTCCGTTTTTTGAGCTTAATAGCTCGTTAGAAAGCTCGTGACGAGTACTACGTGACCTCAACTGTTTTTTTCATAAAGAATACATCTATTTTTGGATAAGCTATTTTGAGGTTCACCTAGTTGGGACTAGGAAGCCAGGGGGCAAGTATTGAAAATTTGGGCAAAAAGGGAAGGGATTGAAAAGGTGTATATACTCAAGTGTTTGATCATCCAATTGTGAATTGGTCTAATAGTGGAATTTTTCCAGGTCTAGCAAGGGCAATCAAAGGCAAGCAAGTAAGGCAGTGAAGACAGCAGAGCTTGGGAAGCACGGCTTCTTGGGCAACAGGGCATCAGAGCAACCAGAAAAGCCGACTCGAGGTTGGAAGATTACTCAACCCCCTCAGTCAATTCTTAGCTTAGGCTAAACGGTAGTTGTGGATTAACGACGATAGGAACGCCTCAAGTTCAAGATACTTAATTCTTTCAAGTTTAAGACTTAAAGTAAAGGTGTGTGTGACGAAAACCTAAAGAAACGAACCTAAGTCTGACGGAATGAGAACTCAAAGTCATCACGGAAAGTCGAATTCCTGACGCATATATTAAGACAAGAATCCAAAGAAAATTAAAAAAGAATTAAGAAAGTAATAACAAAGAACTATTGACGATCTAAGCGTGCACTGAGTGAGCAAGGAAGAAAATTAATGAACCTTAGATCGGGCAAACATATAGGTAAGTCGGACCGAAGAAGCCTTCGATCATCAGAGGCTAGTGTGAGAACTACCGCTCGATCTTGGGCTCAGCAATTGAATAGCAATTATCCCTACGAGAGCTCAGAGACTAGCGAATCAGAAATGGCATTTAGCACATACAGACCAGAAGGAGGGTCCCATGTAGCATACCTAGAAAAACCAGAAGGACCCTATAGAACGCAACTAGAGTTTCTCCGAACCAACCGATTACGTGCTCGCATCTATGAGGATGGTTTGCAAAGGCAAGTGGTGCAACTGCACAACCCTGATCAACCCATTGGATTGGAGAGACCAGTGGTGAAATTTGAGAGAGACGCTTACATAGACAAAGAAGGAACCATGTACATTCTAAGTACGCAGCCAAACGATACTAATGAGTTTGGCACAATTCAATTAGAGACGGAAGTGAAATTGCAAGGAAAAGAACCGTTAGAAGAACCTAGAACACCGAGAGGGAAATCCGTATTAACGAGAGTACTCATCCCAGAATGGATCCCTCAAGATAACAGGAGCACCGAGTTGTTTGTAAATAAAGAGACAGATGAAGCCTTTTGGAGATACAAGAAGGAACACCCTGGTGAGGTAGGCATCATTACAATTTATGAATTCAAGGACCAAGATACACCTGGAAAGGTTGTATACCTGGATGAGACTTCAGAAAGAGTCTTTGTGGTGCTTGAGCGCGCTAAAAGCACATACACATGGAGAGGTGAATTGATATTCCCTCCATCTAGAACAAACATGAATGCAAATCAACAAGGGGCAAGAACTTCCTCAGCCCAGGGAAATCAAAGAGAAGGAAATAACGAGAGACCGGAAGTAAGCTTCACTCATCCCATAGGGAGAGATAGAACAACCACGAACACTAATAGAACGGATAGACAAAGAGATCATGGAATACCAGGTGGTAGAGATGATTTTCCTCTACCTAGACCACGCGAACACGCAAGAGTATTGAGACCCACTCAATTAGTGAAATCAATGAAGAATTACTTTGATGGGACAGGAGATCCCTATGACCACGTCGCAGAATTCAAGCAAGTACTAAGAGCAGAACAAGTCGAGGACATGTTCACGCAATACAACGCATTTGGACTAACGTTAAAGAATACCGCTTTAACTTGGTTCCAACCATTGCAACAAAGGCAATTTAGAGACATCCATCACTTTTTAGAGTCATTCATCACTGAATTCTCTAAAAGTGGGATTAGACATGACACGTCTTCGTTGATTCATAGCTTTAAACAGACCCCTCAAGAAACAGTAAGACTGGCAGGTCGTAGATTCAGACAATATGTTGAACGATGTCCAATGCAAGAGCTACCCTCACAAGCCAAACAAGTATCACTGTTCCTAGATGGTTTGTTGAGCGCGAAACTACGCTCTTATGTGTACCTAAAAGAACCCAGAACGCTAGAGGAGTGTATAAGAATATGTATAGACATTGAGGATAACCTAGGAGATGAATTAGAACTCTCAAAGGTCTATAAGGACTCAGATTGTTCTTCTCTAGCCTCCACAAAATTGTCTAATTCGATAGAGGACCTAGCAGACAAAGTGGCCCAAAAACTAGGAGTTTCTAGTAAACAGGTGCCCAAGCTGCCAACTAATGTACGTTGTTACACTTGTGGTGGAAATCATTTGGCAAACATGTGCCCCAATGCACCTCAACCTCACGTCAACCCTAGTGGCCAATATTGCACAATTGAGAGAAGATACACGAATCATACGGCTCAGGACTGCCCATACAACAAACAAACTGTGAGACAGAACTACCCGCAAGCATACCAGCAGCCAGGTAGGTATCAAGGCCAATACAATGCTCAACCTTATTACTATAGGCCTCCTCAGAACTACCCATACCAGGCTCAACAGAGACCTCAACCCGTCTTAGCTCAGCAGCCACCCCCACCAGCGAATGTCATCTCAGTCAAATACGCTGCTGCAGAAGAGAACCTAAGTAGGGCCTTAGTGCCTTCTTCACCCTTGATCACAGAAAGTGACCCGAACTCAAACAGTTTTGACTCTACTCATGTAACTAGTCCACCCGCTTATTACACGGAGTCACCAGAACATGTGGAGACATATCATTATGATAGTCCACCAATGGAACCTAGTTGGGAGCCAGACTATGCTAATGTGATGTACGCAAACCCACGGCCCCAATTGAGACAACAGAGACCACAGGGCCCTAGAGGACCATGCTTTAGGTGCCAAGGAGATCACTTCATAAAGGATTGTCCACATCCCCCAATAGCAAGGCAATCGCAGTACTATAGCATCCAAGGCTTTTGTGCCGATTGTGGCAAAGAGCACATAATCAAAGATTGTCCTAAGAACCCAGTTAACACTACAAATGCGACACCGATCAACATGATAGGTATTGTAAACAACGCAGATGGATCCAACCCTACATACGTGCCTATCCAAGCTATAACCAGAGCCCAGGCGCTCTTACAAAACCAGCAGCTTAATCAAGAGAAAGTAGCCGGAACTAGTGAAGTTGCAGAATCTAGTAGTAAAAAGACAAAATCTTGGAAAGATTCTAGAGAAAGAATCAAGAGAAAGTGGAGTAAAAAGATAAGTGAGTTGGAAGGAAGTCTAAGAGAATCTAGAGCCAAAATACAAGAATTGACCTCACAAGAATTAAACCAAGAAAATCCAGCTCAAGAATCAGGATGAGTTTTAGCGGAACCCATACCGGAAGATCTAGACATGATGTTTCGTGCATATCAGGCTAGAATAAAAGAGGGACCTCAAGTCACGGAAATGAGTAAAAACTACCCTCGAGCTGATCTAGAAATTGAGAGAACTAAACTTTGCATGAAGATGGTAGAGTTAGCACAAGCTTTGTTTGAAGCCTCTAGATATCTTAATTGGAATAACATGGCAAAACCGGAATTACACTTTCAAGGACTAATGGAGAGGCTAGAACACTTGATAGAAAGCAAAGAGAAAAAGGATCAGCCTAGGAACCCTATTGTCCCAGAGACACAGGAAAGGAATGCACCATCCCTGTCTCAAGTACCCAATACAGAAAGTCAAGACAATTTGTCTTCCATACATAGGTACTCACATGAATTTTTGAGGGAAATCCAAGAAGAGAAATGGAGAAAAGAACAAGGAACTCATCCTCCTATTCAAGAAATAGACGACTTGCAGGAACAATTTCCCCAAGACATTCCCTCCATTTACGATGATGTAGAGGTGGAACGACTGAGTGAACCCACAGGATTTGAATCTAATTCTCTACAAGAATTACCTCAGTTCACAGGACCTTGGGAAGCAAAGTCTATTAGTATGAGAGCACCCACGATAATAGTGAGGAATGAAGAATCAGTGATCCCTAGAAACACGGAAGTGATCAAGAACACGAAAGTACAGTGTAATCTCACTTTGGAGGAATTGTTAAAGGTAAAACCAGAATTGTGGAAGCACGTAGCAGATCAATTCCCTGAGCTAGCTTCCACGCCCTCTCAAATAGGATCACATAAGAAGGTACTAGAGATACCTGTGGAAAAGATTGGAGACGTAAGCGAAGGAGAGGAAGGTAACACATATCTTCCAATAACCCATCAGGGCTACACCACGAAAGCCATCTTAGATTCAGGAGCCGGAGTAGCCATAGCTACCACCACTTTGTGGAAACGTTGGGGTAAGCCAGCCCTCAGACCCACCAGGATGAAGCTACAAATGGCCGATGGACACATAGAAAAACCATTAGGCTTACTAGAAGGCATATCTCTCACCACTTGTGGTGTAGAATTTGAGCATACCTTTGCCATTTGTAACTTTGCGAAAAACCGTGCTTATGAGATGATATTGGGAAGACCATTCATGCGTCAGTTGCAAATTGTACAAGATTGGGGAACTAATTCTTTGTACTTGCAACATTTAGGAGTGACTACTAAAGTCAATCTTAAAGACTATTCACATAGAGATGTACCCCCAATACAATGGAATACCATCCATAAGACACCAGCAGAGACGGAATCCGTGCACTCATTAGAATCAGATCCTTCTTGGTTGCATGAGGATACCCATTTATGGATGTGTAAAGTAGCCAAACAAGAGGAAGAACGATTAGAAACAAGGACCTTAGGTGCAGAACAACATCCACGAACCCTTCAAGATCCAGCATATGCACCTGTAGTATTCCCAGACGAAGAGTTTGAACCCCATGGTTGGGCAGAAATACTAGCAACCATGGATGTAGCCATCAATGAAGAACAATGGACACCCCACTGTGACGAGGATGGCTATGACATTTCAGTTTTCACGATAGAGCCAATCATGGGCGATGCAATCTTAGAGGAGTGTGAACCGAACACTGATGCATTCGAGGATGCAAGCGATTTTGATTTAGAATCAATTATCATGGACCCACCCTTTGCATCAGAGGAAGAATATTTCTACGAAGTAGAGACTCACACTCAGAGACACGAGGAAATTACGAACGAGGTAAGGTTAGCCACAGAAGTGACTGATAAGAGTGAAGGCAAGAAGAGAAAGAAGAAAGAAACCATGTCAGAAAAAGAAGAATCTTTGTTTGAAGTACCCGAGAATTTCAAGAAATATGAAATCGAAGATAGAAGAATCATGGTACGAATGCCTAATAGAAAAGTGAATGATGGACAAGTATATGATAACCGAGAGAAAACCAAGAAAGTAATAGTGGCCATAGAAGGAGAAGAAGAAAAATGCACATACATAGGGCATGATTTGACGAAGGATGAAGAAGAAGAGTTAGTTGCCCTATTGCGCGAATATAGAGATGTTTTTGCTTGGAGTTACAAAGACTTGAAAGGAGTAGATCCAGATATATGTTCTCATAGAATCCCTATGACTCCAGATGCAAAACCGACAAAACAGAAACCTTACACGTATAATGATAACTACGCTGCGAAGATTAAAGAGGAGATAGATCGCTTGATAGAAGCAGGATTCATTTACGAAATTGAGCATACCGAATGGGTATCCCCCATTGTGGTTGTGCCCAAGAAGAATGGAAAATTGCGTGTGTGTATTAACCTTAAAAAAGTTAATGCCGCCACAATTAGAGATAGTTATCCTCTTCCTATCACAGAACACCTATTGGAAAGAGTTGCGGGCAAGGGAGTTTATAGCTTCCTTGATGGATTCTCAGGCTATAATCAAGTAGCCATTGCTCCAGAAGACCAACACAAGACGGCTTTTGCCACAGAATGGGGCATATTTGCATTTCGTGTGATGCCATTTGGCTTAACAAATGCACCCGCTACTTTCCAGCGACTCATGTGTCATGTTTTTAAGGAATTCTTACGCAAGAGCTTGGAAGTTTATGTCGATGACTTATGTGCTCATTCAAATGTAAGACGGACGCATATCCCAGAGCTAAGACAAGTATTTGACAAATGTCGAGAATATCAAATTTGTTTGAACCCAGAAAAATGCGTTTTCATGGTCAGACAAGGCAAAATTCTAGGACACATTGTGTCAAAAAATGGAATCTCTACGGACGAGGAAAAGGTGAAGGTAATTGCAGAATTACCTAGACCAACTAATGTGAAAGAGGTACAGGCATTTATGGGCCATTGCGGTTATTATAGGAGATTCATACACATGTATGCTATCATAGCCAAGCCTTTGTACTCTCTCTTAACCAATTTTGAGTGGACAGATGAATGTGAAAATTCATTCAATGAACTTAAACGACGTTTGTGCTCAGCACCTATACTGACAACCCCAGATTGGAGTAAGCCATTTCATGTACATGTGGATGCATCCAATTACGCCATAGGATGTGTGTTAGCACAACCCACGAATGAAGGTAACATAGATCTCCCCATAGCTTACGCTAGCAGACAACTGAACGCAGCAGAAAGAAATTACACCACGACGGAACGAGAAGGATTAGGGATGATCTACGCAGTAAAGAAGTTTAGGCACTACTTGTTGGCCAACAAATTCAAGTTCTTTACCGATCATTAAGCCCTATTGTACTTAGTCAACAAACCATGTAACTCAGGACGATTAATACGCTGGTTTCTATTACTCATGGAGTATGATTTTGAAGTAGTAGTCAGGAAAGGAAAGACACATCTTAGAGCTGACCACCTCTCAAGATTAACCTCAGGAGAAGCCCCTCAAGGAATAGCCGATGAATTACCAGATGCATACTTGTTTAACCTTGAGATAGCACCAGAATGGGCTAAGCCTATAGTCCCTATTCTGACATACGGACCCAAGAATCCTAGGATAAAGATCAAAGAAGGAGAGATCACCAAGTCGCAGAGGTACCAAATCATGGCAGGAAGCATATATAAACAGGACAATCAAAACATTCTTGCTTGTTGTGTAGATGAATCAGAGCATGCGAATTGGTTGCAATTAGCACACATAGGTGCACTAAAGCAACATCATTCAAAACATCGAACATTACAGACTCTGAGAAGCAGATGTCTACAAGTTGTGTAAGGAATGCCATGTTTGTTGCGAAAGACCACCAGTAGAACATGCTACACTATATCACGTGTCTCTCACACCAGACTGGAGTGAACCTTTAGTGACATACTTGAGGACGAACACATTCCCTCAAGGCATGACCTTAGCTCGACAACGTAGTCTAGAGCAGGAAGCTCACGACTATTCACTTATTGGCGATAATTTATACAAAAGAGGACGAGATGGATATTTAAGACAATGTGTTCATGAAAGCGATTATCTGAGCATACTAGAGACTGCACACCAAGGTGTTGCAGGAGGTCATTTTGGACCAGATAGGATAATCAAAGCCATTCTCTTTGCAGGATTATGGTGGCCCACTCTTCACATGGATGCACATACCTATGTAAAGAGATGTGACGTGTGCCAAAGAACTCAGTTTCCTACTCGCAGAGATGAAATGCCATTGAAACCCATGATGGGCGGACGTGCATTTTCAAAGTGGGGTATAGACTTTGTAGGACCCATTAACCCCCCTGCAAAAGGTACACATGCGGAATATATTATTGTTGCCACAGATTATCTTACAAAATGGGTAGAGGCGAAAGCCACAAAAAAGAATGATGCTCACACGACTGCAAAATTCTTATTTGAAAATGTCTTTACAAGATATGGATTGCCTATAGAGTTAGTGAGCGATCGAGGCACTCACTTTCTAAACCAAGTCATTGAATATTTGTTACAGGATTTTATGGTGATTCACAAGAAATCTGCACCATATCATCCTCAGGCCAATGGTCAGGCTGAAAGCACTAACAAGATACTTTGTACCGTACTGACGAAACTCGTGAACAATAAACGTTCAGATTGGGACAAACAGTTACACCACGCTGTTTGGGCATATCGAGTGGCCTACAAGACCGTACTCAATGCAACTCCCTTTCATATGGTTTTTGGTCAGAATGCAGTGCTTCCCTTGGACTTCTTGATACCGACCCTTAAGGTTGCACAAGAACATCAGTGGACCGGCCATGAATTATCAGCGAGAATAATGGACTTGGAACGATTAGGAGAAACCAGGCTAAAGGCAGCAGCAGGAATATATGCAGCGAAGAAGCGACAGAAAGCATATTTTGATGCACATGTGAAAGATAAAGGCCTAAAAGAAGGAGATTTAGTTCTAGTATATACGCTGAAACAGCACGCGCGGAAGTTAGAAAAGCGAGGTTATGGACCTATGATCATTAACAGACTCTCGACGAGCGGAGCAGTACAGTTAGCCACCTTAGAAGGAGATATAATGCCTAATTACATTAGTGGCTGTAGAGTCAAGCTATATCAAGAACCTCTCACTGAGGATATGCTTAGACGACTCACGTTGGCAAAGAAGCGTAAGGAGGAAGAAAATAGAATACGAGCCGAAGCTCAGGCAGAAGCCATAGAACGCATTAAGCGCATGAAGCTAAGAAGACAAGGACTAGGGAGAGAACATTATAACCATCTGGAAACATTACCCAGATATCCCATGGCCATGTGTCAAGTAAAGTCAACCACTCATCCTAGCATAGTGGACAGGAGACCATTCATTACAGTTAGGCTAGAGCACGGCAACCATTGCCAAGAACTCAGGGCTTTAATTGACTCAGGTGCTGCGACTAGTGCGATTGGATGGTCCCACTATAAGGATTCAGGAATAGAAATACGGCCGATTGAGGCATACCTCATAGGCCTAGGAGGCATGGAAACCCCTTGCATGGGTGAGGTGGACCTTCCTATCCTCATTAAGGATATGACGATGACAGCTAAGCTACTAGTGTGCCATGATGACGACCTGATAGAACCCCTGATCCTTGGCCAAGATTGGCTATACGATCACTTAGTGGACCTAAATCTTCGACAAGGCTCCTTACAGATTGGAACCTTAGAACAGAAGCGAGTGATACCGCTTGACTTCCCTAACGGCATTCCGCTTGACGGTTGTGACCCTAGACCCTATGAAATACATGCGACGGAAGACCGGAAGATCTTTGAGCAGACGAGTCACGCTACGTCTACACCAACCCACTCGGGCTTGGCAATAGACAGTTGTCAATCAGAAGGACGACAGAAGATCTTCCCTGGGACTTCCTGCAAACTAGAAGAGACAGTTACCCAACTGCAAGGGCAGATGGGCACAATCAGCGGGCAGATGGGCACAATTTGCGGTCAGGTGGGTTGCATCATCGGCCAAATGAGCACGACACCCTGCGGTGCTCATCCTTCCAAACTTGTTGCGGACTGGCCTAGATTAAAGTTAAATAAGGCATCACTTCCTAATGGGCAGGTCACGCAAGTGTTGGATCTCCCTTCTTTTCCAAAGCAGAGTGTCCATCCGACCTCTCCACCTCAACCACGACAGGGTCAACCACGACAAAGGAACCCAGACCGACTGCAGTATCAGAAGACACAACAAGGAAAGCAGTTTGGGCCACCCAAAGGAAGCGGCACCAAACAAATATGGGTGCCAAAAGGACAAAAAGCACCGAAGAACTCCAACCATGCAGAGATCGACAAGAAAAAGGCAGGGCAGAAACAGAATCAGTATCCACCATCCCCTCGACCTCCTTCTACAGGTCCGAGCATTCGACAAATTTGGATCGCCAAGAAATACCTTACCCATAGACCCACACCCACGCAGATTTGGGTACCCAAACCATGTATCATAGCTCAACCCTTAAGCCATGTAACATATACCCCTCACAAATCTTTCCATCCCTCAACACCACCACACCCGATACTACCTTTGACCCCTCAGCAGAAACCCACCACCCACTCAAAGACTCTTAGGAAATGGATACCGAAGAATGTCCAACCGTCTTCCCCTGACCCTTTGTCTAACTACCCCCCGACTAACATACAACCTTGTAATAAATCACTAACCTTTAAACCTTGTATAAATTCACCCACCATCATCACACATCACTCATATTCTCATCTCATCAAGAAATGTATGCATGATCTGAAACGTGTAGGTGTCTAGAGACCTGCACTAGTGCTGCAAGAAGCATTGCATCCATCACATCACAGCACTTGGCTACACGGGTTACGCATCAGTTATGGAAAGGGATTGCGGTCTCACTTTAATGGGATCATAATTAACTTCCATGCTAATGTGTTAATCTTTTGTAGCAGATCTTTCTCACTAGCGCACCAATCACCATGCAAACCGACGAAGGAACATCAGGAGCAGGCCCCAGTGTAGCGGCAGTACCACTCAACGTGCTACGAGCTGAGTCCCACCCGACTGCTCCACCGCCGGAATTTCAGGGATTTCCAGGGCCCATGCCTATCGACAACCCACCCATGGGCTACACCGAAAAGATACACAGGAACTCTCATTGGTTTCAGGGCCTTGCAGGACCCCTTGCGGACGCGGACTTTATATTTGAATCCTCTTTGACATTTGATGACCGCACGTGGGGAAAATACCAGTTTTTCTCCCAAGAGTTCGAAGCCCTACAGAGCACCCAGGATTTAACTCACGTTTGGGCCAGAGCAGGCTTCACAGAATATTTCAGTGATCCTCTGCCCAAACCGGATTTTTACAGGTGCTATTACTTAATCACTACCTTGCTGGCATCAGAGAATAAGGACATCCCAGGAACCTTCATATTGCCTACTCTAGTGGATGATCCACCTTAGAAAAGGTTTTACCTATCTAAGGATTTAATCAGAGCGGCTATCAAAATTCATGGCACCCACACACCCACAGATCGAGAGAGATTAATTCCAGAACCGATGAAACGTGGGGATGTCACGAAGTGGGAGGAGATTTCGGCAATTACACCTGAGCTGTCAAAGCCACTAAGGATATGCATGCAACATTTCGCATTCCCAGCTCAGGACAGATTTACCATGCCCCATAAACGAATCTGGTTCGGATTATGTTTGGCATGCACGGGACCTCAAACTGTTGATCTGGCAAGCTGGATCATAGACCAAATGTATCTGGCACAACACAGAGGGGAGCGCAAGAAGGTGCTTAATGGATGTTGTGCGCTGACCAGAATTGTTTATATGTGCTTAGCTTATGACTTGCCCATCGAGCGTGCATTAACAGGAGAAGAACTGAAGGCATTCAAAGGCACAACGAAGAAATCCAGGAAGCCCAGTCGAACACGGGCAGGTAAGCACATGAGAGGCACCATCCCCTGCCTTCAAGTGCCAAAGTCGCCATCACCACAACCCTCTCCAGAGCGACCACAGACAGAAGCTGCTCCCACAGTACAACCTATTCGCATCAGGTTGTCCAGACCAGTGGTTACGGAGGGCACCACTAGTACCGCCGCACCTCAGGCAGCTGCCACCCCAGAACCCACCACCACAACAGCAGAAGCTCCCACCACTATTGGTGCGGAAGCGTTTTCTTTCCCGATACCACATATGGAGGCCGACCCAATAAACACGACCTTTGATTTTGAGATGCCTGATGCATTCTCAAACGAATTCCAGTATTCAGAAGCACAACTGTTCTCCCAGGAATATGAACGTCCCAGCTACCCTACCACACCGCGAGATCTGCCACTGGGACAAGTTATGTCGAGCTCTGAAGAAGAAAGAACCGAAACAGACGACGACGAAGGCGACGATGAAGCCAGCCAGGGCTCACATGACGGACAGACAGATGGCCAAGGCCAACAGACTGACGCACACGGCGACACCAGCACATATGAAGATGAGACTTTCGAAGCCGCAGCGTACACGCTGGCCATAAAGAAATTATATCGAACGATGGAAAAAGTCTGGGCACGGAAGAAGTTAACTGAAGAGGAGAGCCAGGCATTAATTGAACAGGAACTCATCTCCGGAGGATTCGAAGACGCATACATCAGAGGGTTCAGAGAGTTAGTCAAATCAGTAGGCTCCCATGAAGCACTCAGGTTTTTACAAAGAAAGCAACTACCACAGTTTGACCCCCGCCGAGTGCGACTACTTTCAAAACCCGGGGAGTATATTCGCGTACCAACAGGCGCTCAATCTTCAGCACAAGCCAGGGAGGCACGCCTCGTCCCCGAAAGTTCATTGACCGCAGAACCCATCCTTGTAGATTCCCCACCCCGTACTACCATTGTACATACCACTACTATCCTCGAAATAACATCCACCCCTTCTACTCCTCTCTCACCTCATATTTCACCAACCCATCCTGTATCCCCAGCACACCCACCTGCTCCTCCCACATCCACACCAGTCCATGGCAACATAGCCACAGCCTTTACTCCGCCCATTCATGCCACCATGCCCGTACCCACCCCACCTCGTCTACATGTTAACCCCTTCACCCCTTCATCCTTCCCATCCTTTCCCCCACCTTTAAGACCCCCTTTCACCTTTCTAACCCCACTAACCTTCTCACCAGTTTCACCTCCCCATCCCACCATAACCCCTCTATCCCCTTTTCACCAAGCTACTCCAGCCATCCCCCCTATAAATTACTCTACATTTGTAAATCCCGTCTTCACACCTACACAACCACCCACATACACACCGCTTTTCACTGTCACCGCACTTGACACGTCCAATGACATGGACATATCACCATCCACCTCACCAGCACCCACTCCACTCACAGCACCCTCATATTTAGGTACGTCACAATTTTCCACAATCACCACTGCATCCACCTTCCCAACCCCATTTCCCATTCCCGCTGCATCTACTTCCACTGCATCCTCATTTAGCACTTCATTACTATTATCGCCCACCATAGACACTGCACTTCAACAAATGTTCACATGCATGTCACAAGTACGAGATGAGTTTGCATCTCTTGGCAACAACTATCAACAGCTGCAGAGGACGACGAATGAATTACAGTCGCAGCTTAATTCATTATCAATCGAGAATGCCTCTTTGAACACGCGATACCAAGAACTAAGAGAGGCATATCATAAGCTAGAGCTAGAAAGTGAAGAGAAGACAAAAGAAGCCACTGCTGATTTGGACAACCTGCTTCGAGCCCAAACAATTAGGAACGCGACGCTGACCAGAAATATGGGCCTACTCAGGAGGCACCTAGCCACAGCGCAGGAGGAGAACGTGAGACTCCAAGCGCAGAATAGAGAAAATTTGGAAGCGGCATTGGATCATCCTGAACAACCATTAAGTCCGAGCAGATTCAAGGCAATCCCATCTGAATCGATACGGATGTTGCTAGATGACCATGTTCGACTGCTAGAGGACTATGATCGAATGAACGAAGAACATCTGAAGCTAAAAGAAGATAACAAGTTACTACAGCTCAGAGAACCGGCACCACAACAACTACCAGTGGCAGCGGAAGTACCAGAACCTGTGGACCCCTCTCCTGAACTCATAGAGGAACTAAACGCATTACGGGCCCAGGTAACCACTCTCCAATCACGCATAGATGTATACGAAGCACCACCACGGCCTGATTCCCCACCGGAGATCCCAGCTGACGACGAAAACATAACCATTCCGGTGGAGGAAACGTTTGAAGAAGCATACGAGCCAATACCCATCCCAGACGGACAAGTCGCGGCCGAAGGCCAGATGACCTATGAACTTCCGACCCCCGCATGGATGAAGACTGTGGAGGAGACTTTGCTCAATTGGCCCCATGCAGGTACATATCCGGGCATGAGCTTCAATACAAACCTTACTTCATGCTAATGGCCGAATACCAGCTAGCCATAGAAAAGCGAACTGGCAAGAAGCCATCACATGCAACCCAGTTCGAGCCTGAAGACTTGCCACTGGATGCGCAACAAGGCACTATTTATCAACCAGATTGGCGTACACGTCTTTTACAGGAGTACCCAGAAATGATGAGCACATGGGTGAAAGCGCCCTTACATCTAAAGTATAATCCCTGCTGGGGACCAATACCACGACGCCGCTCCTGGACTGCATTCGCTATTAAAGTACACAACAATAGGCAGTGTTAGGATTGGCTGAATTACCCCTACTTCAAGCCACCTACCGAGTTGCCCACTGTTGGCTATATGATGGCTACAATCCGTCACTGGCTCCCTCGCCTGAAGCATATGGATGATATCGCAGCGCATATGACTGTCAAAATTTTTGACATGATGCAAATGATATTTTAGAGCACAAACACACAATACTGACTGTATTACTAGAGAATGTACAAAGATAAGTAGCCCATTAGGGCAATAAGCGTATATACAAGCCGGGGGAAAAAAACCTCCTAAAGAGGGAAAAAAGTGCCCCGCTGGTCCTAGTGTGTTCACACACATCACTACCTAAATATATCAACAAATCCCCCTGGGAGTGATGCAGAACAAGGAGCTAGCACTCATGTATAAGGAAGTGCCAAGCTATGTGGAAATCACTCCACAAAAGGAAGTAAGCCCAAAGCTTTGCGGACAGCTTCAAACTTCTCCCTAGGCAGAGCCTTCGTGAAAAGGTCTGCAATGTTCTCCTCCGTGGGCACATATGCCAAGCTGATCTCCCTAGCAGAGAACCTCTCCCTGACATAGTGATAATGCACCTAAATGTGCTTAGTGCGAGCATGGAACACAGGGTTCCTCGCAACTGCCAATGCGCTCTGACTGTCACTGAAGATGGTGGTGGCAGAAGACTGGCCAACACCCAAATCAGCCATAAGGCGTCTGAGCCACACACACTCAACAGTCGCTGTGAAAGCTACCCTATACTCAGCCTCACAACTGGAAGTGCCCACAGTAGGCTGTTTCTTGCTCAACCAATATATACATGAGGTGAAGCAAAAACCACTGGTGGACACACGAGTGTCATAGCAACCAGCCCAATCTGAGTCAAAAAAAGCATGCAAATATGGCGGTAGTGATCCCCCCTTGGGATAAAACAACCCAAGTAGTCGAGTACCACTCAAGTAGCGAAAGATGCACTTAACCGCCTTCCAATGCGTGACTCCTGGGCAATGCATAAACCTGCTCATCTGTGAGACAACAAACTGAATATCTGGCCGAGTAATGCATAAGTAAATCAAGCATCCAACAGCCTGCTGATAGAGAACAGCATCAAATGTATCTCCAGCATCATGAAGACTCAATCGTAAACCTGTCTCCATAGGCGTGGCAATAGGCTTACAGTGTTCAAGGCCAAAACGGTGCAAGAATGTGTCAATATATTTTGTTTGACACAAAGCCATTCCACCATCAACTTGCATAAACTGAATGGCCAAATAGTGATACAAATGCCCCAAATCAGACATCTCAAATGAGGCATGCAAATCAGCCTTGAAATCAGCAATATGCTTCTCAATAGGACCAGTGAGCAGCATGTCGTCAACATAGACAACAATGATCAGAAGCACATCATTAGCACGCTTAACATATAAGGTCCTTTCAGTTGACGCATAACCCTTTGCAACAAGCCTAACCTTATACCTATCAACTGTACCATCAGGTTTACGCTTTAGCTTGTATACCCACTTAGTGCCAATGGCCTTCTTGCCAAGAGGCAAGTCACATAAAGACCATGTACCATTCTTCATTATAGCATCATATTCAGATTGCATAGCAGCCATCCAATTTTCTGAATTTTGTGCTTCATCAAAAGAAACAGGCTCATTCTCATCACAGAGACTAGACGCAGCCATAGCATAGCAATCTGATGCAAAGGAGGCACTATGAGAGCCTGAACAAGTACGATATGACAAAGGTGCATCTAATTTGCTATCATGCAAAGTCTGCACCAGCCATTGGCATAGTTTTTGCCTGCTCAATATCAGCTCTCTCATCAAGTGCATCATGTAAATCTGCAGCAGAAATGGAATGATCTGCATCATCATATGAAACCTGCAAAGGCTGAGAAGTTGCCTCATTAGGACCAGCACTAGACTGTCCACCTGTAAAAAGAGGCATCAAAGTATCATACATGTCTTTGGAGCTAACAGATGTGTCCTTAGTATGGCTGAATAGCATCTTCCACAAAGACAACATCACGGCTAACCAGAATGCGTTTAGTCTATGGATGATACAGACGATAGCCTTTACTTTCAGAACTGTACCCAACAAAAATACATTTTACTGCCTTATCATCCAATTTTCTACGATGTTGTTCAGGCACTAGTGCATATGCTAAACAACCATAAACACGTAGATGAGCAACAGATGGCTTGCGGTCATGCCAAGCCTCATATGGAGTGATAGACTACAGCGCTTTAGTGGGACACCTGTTCAATACATATGTTGCACACATGACAGCCTCAAGCCAAAAACTATGAGGTAAAGCCTGACTCTTGACCATACACCTCGCCATCTCCATGAGAGACCTGTTCTTCCGTTCAGCAACTCCATTCTGTTGAGGTGTATACGGCACTGTACACTGGTGTTTTATCCCACATTCAGCCAGAAATGCATTAAAATCAGAAGACATATATTCCCCCCCTCGATCAAAACGGAGGGTGCCCATTTTACATGCTGATAGATTTTCAGCCAAAACCAAAAACTATTTGAAGCACATGAATACTTCGGACTTTGCTTTGAGTGGATATACCCATGCATGCCCATGCATGTCTGGAAAAATCATCAATGAAAGTCACGAAGTAAAGGTAATTTCCAAAAGAGGGTGTCTGCATAGGACCATAGACATCACTATGTACAAGCTGTAATTTCTGTGTAGCCCGAACTGAACCATCTTTTGGAAAGGAGGAACGCTGCATTTTGCCCAAAATACAGCCTTCACAAACATGTTTTCTAGGTGCCTCAAGTTTGGGCAAAGAGGACACCATTTCAGATTTTTGCAGGCATAGCAAACTAGCAAAATTCATATGACCAAAGCGTGCATGCCAAAGCTTTGCATCTGACATAGCCTGAGAATCATGTACTGCACATGCCAAATCATTTTCAGATCTTTCATAGTCTATGAGCTTATACAACCCACGACATAAAATGCCATAAGCAATAATCACATCGCCATTTGACAGATCATGAATTGTACACCTGTCATCAACAAATTTCACAACCAAGCCAATCTTGGCTAATCCTACCTAACCTAACGCCTAGGCTCACAAAGATCATCTACAACCATCAATGGTCACACATAGACCTCATCTAACTTGGAAGTTAGGTTTCCACAAATGTCCGAGCTCTCATAATGGCTTCTCCTCATAATGGGAGCCTTACAACTTAGAGCACCATGGATCATTTGTGGTCACATGAGGGTGGAGTATTGAGCATATCTAACACTTCTAACTTAAAGTACAAGTACATGGAGTGATTATGTAAACTCCTTAGAGTCTTCTTGTGGTATTCCATGACTCCTAGCAGCCAAGTAGAATTCAAAATACTCGTGCAATGAGTTTGTTGTGACTGATTCCCTTTACCAGCAATTGAAGAATTGAAGATTCAAACTTAATGTTTTATTTTGGGTAGGATATTTCAACCACATGATTCTTGACTTTTGGAATTTACATTACATCTCACATAAAAAAGATAAAAACATGAATATTCATGTGAATATACAAGAGTATGTGATAAGCCTTAACTTTGTCCATAAGACTAAAGTTCTCTTCAATATATGAGCCTTAATTTGTCCATGAAAAATCCTTTCTTCAAGCATGGTGAAGGTTCTTACACATACTCAATATTCCACCCTCAAGTGACCACAAATGATACATGGTGCTCTAAGTTTAAAGGCCTCCATTATGAGGAGAAGCCATTGTGGGAGCCCGGAAATTTGTGGAACCCTAACTTCCAAGTTAGATGAGTTCTATGTGTGACCGTTGATGGTAATACATGATCTTTGTGAGAGTAACCATTAGGTTGGGTAGGTCATAAACTTATGGACCACTGGTTTTCCATTCAATGCAAAAATAAAGGCCTTGTGGTGCCACACAATTTCCCCATAGAATGTCAATGGGGGGAGTGTAGAGGGGGGCTTTCCCCCTTCTATGGGGTTCGAGGGGCCTATCCCCCTGGCCCCTAATGCTGAGATAGTAGGACTTTTGGTCATGGAGATATTGTCGGATTATATGTTTTGCCGACTATTTTTTATCTCCCAACTACGTTTATCTATACCAAATCCCCTTGTAAAATCTATATAAGCATGGCCCAAGTTGAGCTTTATAGAGCGTTGCACACTAGTAAGCCCTTCATCTAGAGTGTGTCTTGATTGCCATCTAAGCTCCACACTAGGAGCACACACGTGGACAACACCATCATTGTAACTGCATTACTCTTGGCAATATGAGAATTTGAGTACTCTATCTCTTAGTCTGCATCTATGTTTGTCTGCATTTTTTTCTCAACTCTGTCTACTGGTCCATTCCGTTGTGCTATTATTTACTTACATGGTATCAGAGCTCAGCTCTGAGTGGTGCAGAAGCAAAAACATAGAGGTTGCAGAGGTTTCAATGACAAAAGAGAGAAGATGTCAAGTATTACATCATCTACAACTAGGAATCAACGTGGTTTGAATTCAAATCATGCCTCCAAAATCCCAAACTTTTCTCCATCAAGCTAGATGGAATCTTGAGTTGGAAAACTTGTGGAAAGTTGGTTGTAGACTTTACCAAAAAGTGAAGTGATGTGGAACTTGACTTTAGCCTTGGTTCACACACACTTGAGCTTGTAAATTTCGAACAACTCTCCTCCAAATAACATTCAAATTTAACAAAAAAATTAAATTTAACTTGCTATTACCTCTTCAAAAGTGAATGTGTGTGTATTTTCTCCCCCATGTGTGTGAACAATTCATGGTCGATGCCTTTTATCCCACATAGGTGCTCCTTACTAGCATTTTCAAGTATAAGAAAACTTGCTCTTGCATCCTTGAGAGGGAGAGGAGGTAAGAAAAGGGAGCCAAGCTCTTTGTGTGGCATGCAGGAAGATGATTGCAGGAACTACATGGTTATACAACAAAGAGAATTGTTGCTAGCATTTGTTTTTATGTTTTTGTAGGTTATGGAGTTCATGTATGAGTTTATGGTGTGCATGCCATGGGCCTGTCAAGCCCTATGTTGTTGGATGGCCTGTGTGCCATTGAGTTTATGGTTAAATTTTTTTGGGGATTCCATTTCCTGAGGAAATGCTGTTGAAATTTTCCCACCTCATAGCATTATATATGCACTTACCTTTATGTAAGAATGTTATGGCATGGTAACATGTCTTTTATGCAAACATCAGTAAGGTGTTAGCATGCTTATAAGCATGTATTTAATGGACTTAGGACCATCATAATAGTATGCATAAGGCAACTTCAGTAGTAACAAGATCCCTACACATAATCCTTACGGATTTAGATCATAGGATTGCTAAGGGGAAGGATATGTACCTTCACCATTAGGAATGTGCACAATCAATCCTATAGGTTATAGGAAGTTGCATATAGGTACGGGAGATACATATATGATACTCTCCAAAGAAGTGAAGATTTACTTATCTTCACAAGAGTCTCACAGTATGATTAGGAGACTATGGAGTATTATTAGAAATACCCAAAGAGTGACTAGTTCACTCATGCACATCACTTGAGCAAGTGGTGAAGCATTTCTGCTTCACTACTAAGGAAACCAATTAGATGGGATCACAGAGATGGGTTTCATGAGACAGCATCGACGGGTGCTTATGTGATTCGAGTGATGGTTAGGAAGGCCACAAGCATGGCACTGGATCTATGATTTAGAGCATAGATCCCTTATTTAAGAGTAGTTGGGGTACCCAATACATATATGTATGTTGGGATCTACAGAGAGGTGCTCAGACATAGTCTTGGTACCTAGGAACAAGTTGGTTTGGAACAGAAAGGGATATCCATTGTCACATATTGACTAGAACCAAACTAACTAGTTCGAGGACATGGGACTCATTTGAGTCCATGACATGATTTTAGGATATCGTATTCATTAGAGTCCACCTACATATTCCATTACATGGAATATATATTCGGTTTAGTGTAGGTATGACACCGTGAATTGGAAGAAGTTTTCACTGGTATGGGACGGTGGAAACAACTTCCCTTTGAGCACTCTTCTTCTATGGCCAGGAAGAAAAGGACTCATCATTCATGGCGTCATGTCTCACTAGATCAGAGAAGAGCTCTTAGTAGACATCTCCTTAGAATTGGTATTTACCCTTCATAGTTTAGGGAAGATTTATTCTGCCAGTAGAGAATGTGATGGGTGATTTTATCACTATTGATGTCACATACTCATTTTGAGGTTTTCAGGAAGGATAATTCCATTAGTTTCATGGGATCGTATAGATCCATGCATAGAGGACGGTTGGCAGAGATAACTTTTTAGTATGGATACACATGTGTTTATGGTATCATGTCATATCATTGCTTACCATTTTAGTAGAGGGCTTTGACCCTTATAAGGAATTTATTTTCTCCACTCTTCACTACATATGCCTTCATTAGTTACGAGAGATCTATTCTCCATCTTCATAGGAATGTATGTAATAAGGGATTATGCATTAGTTATGGAAGAGAGGAGTAAATAAATTCATACTTTTCTCTTTTAAGGAAAGGAGAAAGAGAAAACTAGCTTAGACATCAAGGAGTGATCTCACTCTAGCTCAGAGATCTCGCTTTAGCTCCTATTCTTTGAAAGAGAAAAAGGAAAGGAAAATATGATTTCTCCACATGAGAATTATAGAGTATGTTTTCCCTTCACAAAGAAGAGGTGTTTGAAACCATCTCTTAGTCTACATTTCATAAGGAATTCATTTACTCTAATTTTTAGTGTAATTTTCCTTCACATGGGAGTTTGATTCTCCACTATTTTGGAAGGAAAAACTATGGAGAACTTATGTGCATGTTCTCAGTTATGGATAAGTGGAGCAACTAAATTCAACATAATCTCTTTAAAAGGGAAAGGTAATGTGGAATAGATTCCATTACCAGAGCTCTTTTCCTTAGAGGAGGTTATATATATATATATATATATATATATATATATATATATAGAGAGAGAGAGAGAGAGAGAGAGAGAGTTTCATTTTCTCTCTTCTAGATTCTCTAGATAGGAGTGGTACTCTTCTATCAAAGACAAGAAGGAGATCAGTTAATCATGATGGTTAGATTGAGTCTCACATGGAGACTCTAGAGAGAAGTAGTTATGATGTTCCAATGATGGTCCTTGAATAGATGAGATGATCTAGTTATTGACATCAGTGAGACTAGGAGTTGAGTATGACTCTTCTCTTCAGGGTTTCTAGGAGATAGGAATATATCTAACCTATTGGGGTACCAAACTCTTAGTTGGTGTTACATCATGAATATGATGTGTAAACATCAGTTAGGAGGATGGGTACTTAGGGATTATATGAATCTCAAAGGGAATGTTTTTTGCATTCATATGGCTAACTATGGGGAAGAGAATATTTTAGAGTTTGCACGAGTGCCAATAGATGCTCTTCCAATAGAACTTAGTCCAATGCTAAAGGATGACAAACCACAGACTTCTAAACATAGAGATTGCATTTTACTACCAAGAAATTTTTATATTTCAGCTAGATGATGGAATTGCATAGTTCACATGATAGTTTAGATTAAACTATTACTTGTGATTACACTCAAGGTTAGGAAGACCTAGAGCGGTATGAGGACAATCTATCATTTAGTCCTAGATGGGTTTGGAATCACTTGTTATGGGACTTTGTTCTATATTTCAGAGGATTCTATGGTTTATTTATCTCCATTATGGTATGGTCAAGCTTATAAGCTTGGTACTTTACACTTGCTTTTCATACTATTACTCCATAGAGCATACATCATTTGGACTTAGGTCATTTTGAGGATGTTATATGTTATGGGAGTGATAGTTTGAAAGTTGGGTGCACATGGGAGATAGTAGGCACCACTCACATAGGGTTCAGGGGAGTCCGAGCACTTCTTTTACCATTAAGAACATTTCATCTACATTTTTGAGGACAAAAATGCTTTCAAGGGGAAGAAAATGTCACATGATATTTATATTGGGTGTGAACCACCTTTATAAAAGGATACCACCTTGCATACTATGGGTATCACTTGATAATTGGTAGAAGCGGGAAGTAAGAGTTTTGAAGACATAACTCTTTAGAGAGAAGCTCGGCAGTTGGGCGGCGAACAAAACAAATGTCTTTGTGTGTAGCTTACGCGAGCACCATCACTTTGATTGAGCGAGCAAAATGATTCGATCTGAGGATAACCCTTTGCAACAAGCCTAGCCTTATAACTGTCAACTGTTCCATCAAGCTTACGCTTCAGCTTGTATACCCACTTAGTGCCAATGGCCTTCTTGCCAAGAGGCAAGTCACATAACGACTAGGTACCATTTTTTATGATAGCATCATTTTCTGATTGCATAGAAACCATCCAATTTTCAAAATTTTGTGTTTCATCAAATGAAACAGGCTCATTCTCATCATAGAGACTAGAGGAAGCCATAATAGAGCAATTTGATGCAAAATAGCACTATGAGAGCCTGAACGAGTATGGTATGATAGAGGTGCATCTAATTTGCTATCACGCAAAGTCTGCACCAACCATTTTGGCATAGTTTTTGCCTCCTCAATATCAGCTCTCTCATCAACAAGTGCATCATCTAAATCTGCACAAAAAATGGAATGATCTACATCATCACATGAAACCTGCAAAGGCTGAGAAGTTGCCTCATCAGGACCAACACTAGACTGTCCACCTGTAAAAAGAGGTAGCAAAGTATCATACATGTCTTTGGAGATAACAAATGTCCCCTTCATACATGAAAGTAAAGGCTGAAAACAACATCACAGCTAACCACAACGCATTAAGTCTATGGATGATACAGATGAAAGCCTTTGCTTTTAGAATTGTACCCAACAAAAATACATTTTGCTGCTTTATCATCTATTTTCCTACAATGTTGTTCAAGCACTAATGCATATGTCAAACAACCAAAAACACGCAGGTGAGCAACAGATGGCTTACGACCATGCTAAGCCTCATATGGAGTGATAGACTGCAATGCTTTAGTGGGACATCTGTTAAGTACATATGCTACACACATAACGGCCTCAAGCCAAAAACTATGTGGTAAAGCCTGACTCTTGACTATGTGCTCGCTCTGATGGCCAATGCTACACATGGATGCAAAAAGCTATGTCAAAAGGTGTGACATATGTTAGATAAAAAACGTACTCTCCATAAAGACCAAATGTCACTTATACCAAAGTTGGGAATCTATTGTTTTAGACCCATTAGCCCCCCCAACAAAAGGCTCTTATATTGAATACATTATCAAGGCAATGGGTTATCTAACTAAATCGGTTGAATTTCAAGTGACAAGAAGATGTAATGCTTAGATCATAAGTAACTTTGTTTTTTAAGAATTTTTCACTAGGTATGGCTTAGTAATCAAAATGGTGAACAATAGGGTAACTCATTTTATTGATGATGTTATTGAACATATATTTGAAGAGTTTCTAATGGTGCATAAAAAGTCAACCCCTTATCACCCACATGCCAATGGCCATGCCAACAACACAAATTAAATTACTTATAGTGTGTTGATATATTTAGGTAGTGATGTGTGTGAACACACTAGGACTATCAGGGCACCTTTTTCCCTCATTAAAAGGTTTTTTTCCCCGGCTTGTATGTACACCTATTGCCCTTATGGGTCACTAATTTTTGCACATTCTAGTGGTAATACATTCAGTATTGTGTGTTGTGCTCCAAGCTTCTTCTTCTTCCTTGTGTTGTTCATGTGCTTCCGTAGACCTCGAACTCCAACAATTGGTATCAGAGTAGGTCGCCGCTTCATCTAGGGCATCATCGACACCCCTCTGATCACAGTCTCAAAATCGCATGAAATTTGGTGAGCATACTCAAGGTGATTAGGAGATCAAAACAACTACGTTGTGTGGTGTTGAAATCACAATATGAGCTTGTTTTGGCCTCCGAACGCACTATCACAGCACTTGTGTAGGCCATTTCATCTTTTTGTGCCAAAGATATATGCAGGTTTTGGTTCACCAGTATAAGCATCTCAAGTTTGCTACAAGTTTAGCAGAAGTTGTTATGGTAGTTCTATTCAACTTTTTCAGATACAATCATTTTCCTGCATCATGGTATTTTAGTCAATGGCCATGGCTGAAAACAGTGATGGTACGAATCACTCATTGTGGGCTTATATGATGCGTCATGTATTGGTCACAAAAGGACTGTGGAATATTGTGCAGGGTGTTGAAAAAACATCCTATTACACCTGCAAATACAGGTACTAAAGCTGATGTAGACGACATTGAAGATGACAATATTCTTCATGTTCTTGTTCATGCTACAGTTTTTGTTGCACCTACTGCAAAGCAAATTTGTTGGGATGGCAGAGATGCTCAGGCACATGCATTAATAGCATTGTTTGTCAAATGTGCCATTATTCCTCGCATTCGCTCTTGCAAAATAGCTAAAGATTCTTGGGATACACTTGCCACATTGTACCAGGCTAGGAATGAGGCTCGTGTTGCTTACCTCCAAAAACAGTTGGAGAGTAAGCATATGAATACTTTTATGAAAAAGATCAAGGATTTGAAGGAACAGTTGATTTTTGCTGAAAAAAGTCCTTCCTAAAAGTTCACTTGTGCATATTGTTTTGAATGGTCTTCCTGACTCATATCCGAGTTTTGCTTCTACTCTTCATCTCATGATGAAAGGCAATCCAAATGCCTTAACATTTGAAGATTTACTTTTTGTTTTGCAACAGGAAGATCAGTCTAGGCAAAACAGGTCTATTATGCGTGTTGTAGATGAAGCTTTCCTGGCTATTCAGAAGGGCGAAGGTAAATGGAGCTTATCTACTAGTAAGCAAAAATCTACAAGTGCTCCACAGTCGAAGAAGGAAGACAAAGATGAGAAGAAATCAGAAAAGTATAAATTGTTTTGCAAATACTGTAAAGAAAATGATCATGTCATTAAGAGCTATCCAAAATCGGCAACTAAAGAGGCAAAGAAGAAAGAGGCCAGAATCGTTGTTGCAGAGGCTTCTATACCAAAAACTGAGTTTGCTAATCTTGTGGAGAATGAAGAATGGGTGTTTACTACTATTTGCAGTTTTGACCCATCTTCTCATGAGCAATGTATGTCTGCAGTAGACCTAGATGTTTGGTATTTTGATAGTGGGGCAACCAAAAATATTACCTTGCAGCGCAGTTTCTTCACTTCACTCGAGCCTGCCATTATAGGGAATATTGTCACATGTGCCAAAAACTCCTCTCATCCTATCATGGGAGTTGGTAAGATTATTCTGACTACTGTGGATGGTAGTTCTTTCACTTTTTCAGTTGCTTTATTTGTGGCATGGATTAAGAAGAATTTTTTATCACTTTCAGCTTTAGCCAAGATTGGCCTAGTTGTGAAATTTGTTGATGACAAGTGTACAGTTCATGATCTATCAAATGGTGACATGATTATTGCTTCTGGCATTTTATGTTGTGGGCTATATAAGCTCATAGACTATGAAAAATCTATGAATGATTTAGCATCTGCAGTACATGATTGTCAAGCTATGTCAAATGCCAAGCTTTGGCATGCACACTTTGGTCATCTGAATTTTTCTAATTTGCTATGCCTGTAGAAATCTAAAATGGTGTCCTCTTTGCCCAAATTTGAGGCACCCGGTAAACATGTTTTTGAAGGCTATATTTTGGGAAAAATGCAGTGTCCATCCTTCGCAAAAGATGGTTCAATTCCAGCTACTCAGAAATTGCAGCTTGTACATAGTGATGTTTGTGGTCCTATGCAGACACCTTCTATTGGAAACTATCTTTACTTTGTGACTTTCATTGATGATTTTTCCAGGCATGCATGGGTATATCCATTGAAAGCAAAGTCCAAAGTGTTTATGTGCTTCAAATAGTTTTTGCTTTTGGCTAAAAATCTATCAGCATGTAAAATGGGCACCCTCCATTCTAATCGAGGGGGGGGGATATATGTTTTCTGACTTTAATGCATTTCTGACTGAACATGGGATAAAACATCAGTGTATAGTGCCGTATACACCTCAACAGAATGGAGTTGCTGAATGGAAGAATAGGTCACTCATGGAGATGGCGAGGTGTATGCACAAGAGCAAAAAGTTAACGTTCCTCTCTTATATATTTGATTCTCGATTTGCATTTTTCTTCTTCAAGAAACTTCATTCTTGCAAGAGTAATACCTTTTGTAAGTATTCCAACATGAAGATAATCAACAATAGACTTACTCCACTCGGGTGCTAGAATCACTTGATATAGAGTTGAGTGCTCAGTTCTAGGCCTTTCAATGCAAGACTAGAAATTAGCATAATAATCATGAAAGTACTTATCCATGTGAGGCCAATATACTCCTAATTGTGCAAGTTTTGTAGGGTTTTAGTTTGGGGAAAGTGCCATCAAGGCCTATTCTAGAAAAATGGGAATTACACATGATTTTGAGACAATTCTTTGTGTCCCAATGTTTTACTTTTTAACTCATTCACACACTACAACATGTTATTATCTCTTGGTTGTAGTATATTAAATTGAAACTTTAATATAAAGGATAGTTTTATTATAAATGAGGCATCAAGGTTGGGCTCAAACCTAAGAAGTTAACATATTAAGTACTATAAATGGAACCTGAATAATTCCTAGATTTCTTGAATAGGCCTTCATCATAAAATAGCAACATGGGCTTGGGTCATAAGGTCCCACTTTTCATCATCTTCCATACAACAAGACAACCAATCTTCAAATGTTGTAGGGCTTGTTTACAAGGTAGAGAAGGGCTTGGTGATTGACCTAAAAAATTCACTTTATGGCATATATCATTCCTAATCCTTCTCATTTAGTCATGGCATAATTTTGCCATGGACTAATGATATATCTACTAGCATAGGATATGGAAAAGTCAAGCCTACCATCATTGAAAGGCTGCACGAATATACAACCTAGTGTACAGTTGGATACATCAACATGCACATGGAAGGTCTTACTCAAGTCAAGCACCTTTAAAATGGGAGCTATGAAAAGCTTGTGTTTGAACTCTCAAATACTTTATCACACTCTTCAGCCCATTCAATAATCAATGCCTAGGATGGACTAACAATAATTGCATACATGTGGATAAATCTACAATAGTATCCACAATGGCCCATGAAATCTTGGACTTCTTTGAGATTCCTAGGCCTTGACAGAGTAACAATAGCTTTGATCTTGTCTTCATCTATGGAAATTATGTTATTCAAGACAATATCTCCCAAGATATTTCCTTGTCTCACCATGAAGACACATTTCTTTGAGTTCGGTGAGACTCTATGTTGTGTTCATTTAGCAAACAAATTATCTAGCATAGAGTTATGCTTAGGTCTTTTTGTAGAGTATGCACATAGGTCATCCACATACACCTCCAAAGTTTTCCAAAGGAATTCTTTAAAGAGGTGACAAATTAGTTTCTAAAATGTTGTAAGGGGGTTTGTTAGACCAAATGACATCACTTTGAAAGCATAACTTCCCCACTCAATAGCAAATGTAGTCTTCTATTGGTATTTAGCCTCAATCACTACTTGATTATAGCATGAGAAACCATCTAAAAAACTATATTTATCTTTGCCTACTACCCTTTCGACGAGAGTGATAGGAAGTCAATAATATCTCTTATAGTTGCAACATTCACCTTTTTCATATTGATGCAAAATCTTAGTTTCCATTCTTATTGGGCACAACAACGATGGGGGACACCCATTCAATGTGCTCGATTTTATATATAAATATTGCTTCTAATAGTTTATCTATATGCTCTTTAATCTTAGCCGAACATATGTCATTATAAGTGGGCGGTATAAATATATGGGATGGATAGGCATGAAGTCAAGTAGTAGACATACGATCTCACATTAGCCTCAAAGGAGATCCTCTTACGATCAAGTTCACTATGTTCCACAAGCCAAAAGGCCTTAGCTTTCATGATCCTTCTTTTTGTGGAGGATGATCACAAGTGCATGAGGACGATCACAAAGGCATGAGGATGATCATAAGTGTATGAGGACGATCACAAGTGAAACCAAAAAAATAACAATCCCACTCTTCCATTAGCTATGCAGTAGCCTAGTTGCAAACCACAATGTCCTCAATGGCCAAGTAGAAAGTTACCATTATCACAAATGAGGGCTTCTCCATGCCATGGATAGTGTATCCATGATGGAGTTCGGCAGTGGCACTCCCAATGTGGTCAAGCACATGCTTTCATGATCAAGTAGGGGCATCCACTTGTGATAGAGCGGTACTTACTCTTGATCAAGTAGTTGGGTTGAAACACCAAAATGATTGTATCTCTTTCCTTAATGATCTGTTTTGTAGATGTTAGGGCTTGTTTTGAAGATCTTTACGATTTCTACCAATGGGCTAAAATGCAAAGGAATTAGTTTAAGAGCATTGAACTTAGCTCACAATCCTACAGGAAATCCACCTCCGCTTGCTCTGATAACTTGAACAATTATTTCATTGTACAAAAGTGCTTAACAATGATGCAAACATGATAGATAATACTTTCACAAACTTCAAACTAGTGTTACGAATCGATAAGTTCTCAAATTTCACACTCAAAGTGCATGGAACAGCTATTTCACTCAAAGTGCATGGAACAGCTGTTTCACTCAAAGTGCATGGAACAGCTGTTTGTAAGAAGAGAGAGCTCACTACTTCACTTGACAAAAAGAATGTTGACCTTTTTATAAGAGTTTCTCAAGGTCATTCCTTCACACATACACACACACACACACATATATATATATATATATATATATATATATATATATATATATATATATATATATATATATATATATATTTTTTTTTTTTTTTTTTTCTCTATTTGTAAAGCTCATAGAAAAATTAAAAACATTACTCTCGAATAGCTCCTCTCTTGTGGATTTCTAGAGGGAAGACTCTTCTGTTCTCTTCTATTATACAAAAATTATTATAAATATACAAAGATTATCGAAAATAATAAAAAAACTCGGATTTTTTAACGAAAAAGCTCACCACACCATGTAACAATCTTAAAGTTTCCTAACTTCAGGCTCTTGAACCCTTTCTTTTTTAGCTATGATTAACAAATGCACCAACATGGATATGTGTATGTTTCTAAGGGGTGCCTCTATTTTGAAGCAACCCTTCTTTACTTTATGACATCTTCTTTCTTGTTATCCTTCATTATGATTCATCATTGGGTTTTTCATGTGTTACAAACATCGTTCATTTTATTCTCTTAAAAGAAAGAATAAGAGTTTTTCCTTTGGCCTATTCTTCTATATGAAATTGGTGAAAGTACACCATGAATGAGCTTTCTATTCATGAGAAAATTTATGAGACCTTTGTGTATCTCTAAAGCAAGGTGAACGAGTCCATTATTGACTTGAAATTACAAAGCAAGACACAACAACTAAAGGATAACAAGCTTGGAATGGCTCAAAGACCTACTAGTATGAGCAACTAATAGGCCCAATTTCTTTTGGTAAATCAAAGACCAATCAAGAGTTCACATTGGGCTAATTGATAAGACTTAGGCCCTTTTTAGATAGTAGTACAATGGCCAGGGAATTCACATTAGTTCACCATTGTTTGCATGCCATGTGGATGCTTCAATTCACATAAGGGCACAACCTTTCATTTCACTCATTAGGGACAACCTTTCATTTCACTCATTGCCATATCACAACACTCTTCCTTCAAAAATGTGTCCACTTCCTTGCTCTACCCATGCATGGTTTGAGGGACTTCTTTGGACACGTGGAAAATTGTCATTTATTTTTAAAAGTACAAATTTTCAAAAATTTCTACAAATGCATTTGAGGGACTTTTTTGGACACTTGGAAAATTATCATTTGTTTAAAAAAATACAAATCTTAAAGATTTATATAATGTACATTTTTATTATATTAGGTGGCCCCTTCTTGGAATGTATTGATAGAGTGCGATGATACCAAAACAAATGTGCCACTTTTCCACATTTATATGTGAATAGATGAATAGTTCAACTATTCAAGTATTTTCATTTTTAGGTGAGCTTGAACGTCTTTTGTGTTTATTTCACCACTCTTATGTGAAACGACCCTTAACTATGAAGAAGAGTTGAAGACGTCACCATTATAAAATGCTCTCTTTTTTTGTTTTTAGTTTTTTCAACGAAGTTATAGTTATATATATATATATATATATATATATATATATATATATATATATATATATATATATATATAAGTCTTTGCTTGAATTGATTGAAAAACAACTATAGAAACGAATACATATATTATCTATGGAATGTTATGTATCTTACAAAATAGGGGTTAACGAATAGATATAATATCTATGGAATCTTATGTATCCTATAAGGGTTAAGACTACGGAAATAAAATAGGGGTTAAGACTACTACTCAAATACTACTCAAATAAAATAGGGGTTAAGACTACTGAAAGGTGATACAACGATGATGACTTGAAGGCGATAAGGAGATTAGGTTTGAATTTACTTAAGGTCCATTACATGTCAACTGCAACTAGAAGGGTTGAACCTCTACCCCTACTTTAGGAGGTGAGAACTTAAACCAGCTCAACAATGTATGCCGACATTTAATGTATTCTTTGAGATTTACTCTTTTGTATTAATTTCAATTAATTGAAAGTATATGAAAAACACACAATTAATTCTTTGAGAAGCATAACACACATGGGATCGCTCGATTTCCACAAAGCAAGGGTTAAACGACTAACAACTATTAAGACAAAAATCCAAAAGTCCATTAAGATAGATACTGAAAAAGAAGACCTTAAAATCAAACGAAAAAATGTATTTAAAATAAGATAGCCTAAAGAACCCAATGTTCCTCAAAGAAACTGGTTTTAACAACTCTCCATCGAAACAATTATGGGTATCTGACTATAGCCCACAAGATTGAACTCCTGAAGGCAAACACTAGGAAGAAATGCCCGAAGGCATCTGGTTTAATACTGCCGGAAGGCATTACCCTAGAAGTAGGTCCACACATGTCTTGCCGTAGAGAGGGGTTGGACCCTCACCCCCGCTTCAAGAGGTGGACGGCCCACCCACACGAACGTGCATGGACAGTCTAACTCCTGCACAAGAGGCAGTCTAGCCCACACAAGAGGCAAACTAATCCCTACTTTGTGAGATAGAGGGTTCCCATAGATACTATGCCCATTCACTTGTATAGTTGTTCTTTCAATCAATTCAAGCAAAGAGAGATTAGGCTTTGGCCGAACTTTCTCTTTAAAAAAGATTGAACTCTTGCCTGCCCCTAAAAAAGCGAAGGGCCCGACCAAGTGAATCAACACATATGGCTTGCCTTTACTTTTATTTTTTATAAAAGAAATACATTTTGATCTACTCTTCAAAACCAATAGCTTAGTCCAAACCCGCGTAACCTAGTGGTTTGATGCCTTGAGTCTCTGGAAAGAAGTCCCGAGTTCAAGTTTTGACTGGACATCTCTGAGTTCCTCAAAGATAATACTAATTTGAACTTACAAAAAATGAGTTCCTCAAAGATAATATTAATTTGAACTTACAAAAAATAGCACCCTTCGTTTAATGTGAATCAAACAAGACGCCTTCATAGAGCGTACTCCGACTCTCCGAGGGTCCCCTAATGCCAAGTCAGTGTCGGTCAATCGAATGACCAAACATATATTCGTCCTTCACTCACTCAAGGCACACCGAGAGCCACCACCTGTACAAAAAAGCAAAGAAATATTTGTGGTGAACGGGGCCACTAAACTTATTCGTTGTTCAAGAAAGGCCTTTTTTTGAAGATGCGTTGAAGAGCGCTTGTAAAGTTCTCGCCCACTTTTTTGCTTGCCGCCCTTCGAAGGGAACAGAAGCCCCGCTCTCCGGCTCTTTCACGTGCACTCAGGCTTCAATACTCGCTTGCTCGCTCGGCCCCTATTGCTCATTTCCATTTCTTGGTCTGCGATTCGTCCCTCCCATACGCTCGAGAGCTCGATTAACGTATCTGCGTGTTCACTATTCCAGCAAATGATGTCATAGCTCTAAGCCTATTTGCGTATAACACGGCTGAATTTCAGAAGATCTCAGCTTATTTTTTGTCGTCTGCTCCATTGCATCCCTTTCTCGTTGTCAGTTGGCGAAAAACAGAGAGAGTACGATGATCTTTTATGGGAGCAGGCGAATCACAATTCTCCTAGAAAGTGTAACAAAGATAACAAAGATTGGCAAAGTTTCTCTTTGGGTGCATCCGTTTCCCGTCCTGCGTTTCTGTTTACCTGCTTGCTTGTTTGGTTTTTCCTTTCTTTCCTCGTATTAGAGCTTGGAAGTTGGGATTTTCGTCGGCTTGGATCCCATGCTGATCAGCTCCCCGAAGGCACTCTCTCCTGGAACGTTCACATGGATCTTAGTAATGAAAATATGCAGAACTCCTATCTCGTTGTCAAAGATTTCTTATCACAGTTCTCGTTTGTAACATGGTTAATCGCTGTTGCTGCTGTAATCCTATCTGTCTACATTTTTAGTCAATGGAGAAACAAGGTATGCCTTCATTGGATGAAAGCTGCAGCACGAGCAAAGAAGAAATCCAGAGGGAAGAGGGCTAAAACGTGCTCTTTTCCCCACGTATGGGCCCGAGAAATATTGAAGGGGGGTCCTACTGCTTGTTCGATTTGTTTGAATCCGTTGGCATCTCCAGGTTCCAAGCCCTTGTCTGATATTCCCGTCCCAAGGTGCATGATTTGTGGAATCGCAGCTCATGGAAGCTGCTATAGAAACGCACAGGAAGATTGCAAAAGTGTCTCCATGTATGGATCGAAGGTCTTGCATCATCAGTGGGTAGAGAGGTTTGGAGACAAGGAGGGGAAATCTGAAGAACCTGTTATCTGTGCTTATTGTGACGAGCCTTGTAGTGGTTCCTTGTTTGTTCCATCTGCTATTTGGCAGTGCTTGTGGTGTCAAAGGCAAGTGCACATTGATTGTCACGCTCATTTGTCTCAGACTAGAGAAGAAGTATGTGATCTTGGATCTTTGAAAAGACTCATCTTGTCACCTTTATATGTTAAAGACTCGGGCAGTAAGAACTTGACAACAGGCTTTCTGAAATCTCTCACTCAAGGTGCTAATGACATTGCTTCCTCTGTCCGTGGGCAGATCAGACGCAGAAGAAGGAGAGGTAAACGTTCCCATGAATCACTTACTAGCCTTCATACATCAGAAAATCAATGTTCTGATGCAGTCAATTACAGCAGTGGTGAGAGTGATACATCTGATTCAAACCTGCCAATCATCCCTTTGAATTCTGAGGAGATTGATTCAAATGCAAATGGTGTAAATGGAGTTATTCCAGAAATAAGTAATGGATTAAGTGGAAGCACAGACTCTTCTCAACCATCTGCTAAAATTCATCCAGAAAATGATAGTCCAGGGAACATGGCATTGATCGGTAATAACCCTACGGATGGCCTTTTATCACTAGAGAAGAAGACGCAGACAAAATCTGATTCAGATGGTTTGAGAAAGTCAAGATATACCATTGTTGATCTTCCTCCAGAAATTCGGCCATTGCTTGTTTTTATAAACAAAAGAAGTGGAGCACAGCAGGGTATTTCTCTCAAAAGGCGCTTCAACATGCTGCTGAACCCTTTACAGGTCAGTTCTTGGCACTATTCTTTTGATTCTTCTGAATGGGGCTAACTGAAATTTGATGTACCATGATGAATCAGAGACATTGCTTCTGACATTTATACCTCAATAAATTACTCAAGTGCTCTCTCTTTCTGTATTCCTTAATATACATTTTAACTCTTTGCTGATTTTTTGTTTGTCAATTTTAAACTTTATCTTCTAAGAAAGTCATGCAGTATTGTCTTCTGATATTCATTGGAGAGGGTAAAAAGTTTTCTTAGATATGATTTTGACAGTTCAAACTTCTCTTAGTATGGTGGAAATCAAACCATGTGCTAGCCTTTTAAGGGAACATTAAGTACTCAAAGTTGAATAAAAAATTGCAAAACAGAACTGTAAGGAATCCTTTCCTTTGTTATAGAACCAGAGATACTTCGCTGCATGGATATGCATTCCGAATGATATTGATGTCTTGTTTCCTGCCCTTATTTAGTATTGAAGCTCTCTCTTTTGAATGCATGCATATAAACATATGTTTCTGTACGTATGTACTATGCACATATGTATGAGTTATGTGTGTGTATGTATGCATGTACATTCATGTTTACATTTTATGTGTATCTATATGTATATGTATCTATATATGTGTGTGTATATATGTATTCAATTTTACATTTATATGTATTTGTATGATTTTAGGTCAAGTATTTACTCTAATTCACTATTAACTATTATCCATGTTTTATGGTTAGGGCGAACATTATTATGATTGTTATCATCATCATCGTCATCATTATATTTATCAAGAATTGAAATTCTTGTTCATTTGGCTTATTGGACAAACATTTTGTTCTCTTAATCATAAAGAAATAAAATACATTTATTTATAACTATTAAAGCTCATTAACTTATTATTGTACGTTTTTGATAAATTTTTAATTTTGTTCCTACTTTTGCATAATGGAGTTGACTTGCTATATAGTCTTGTGGTTGATTACCATGAGCTTATAGTGTTGCACTTTCATTTGAGGGTGAACTTGGGGCTTACCTCGATTCATTTTGCATATATGATTGTCATATTGGCGGAAATGTAGTTTTCAATTGTGGATTCTTCTCCTTAGTTACACATTTGCACATATAAATCCGAATTTTATAGTTGAAAATAATATTATGAAATGTTTTTGAAGATATGTGTAATCTTTAAAATAGAGGCTGAATACAATCAATGATGTAAAGAAAAAGTTGGCTCAATACACGCTGAAAATAGGGGCTGTCAAAAACGATATGAGACCTCAAAATTTGAGTAATTTATTCAAACTGTGTTGATGGCGAAGAAACTCCACACGAACTCCCAAGAAGTTGCTTCATTCTCGAATGAGCTGAATTTGAGATTGTCTAATGAAGAACCAATGCCATGTATTTATAAGCTAAAGAACCCTTCAAAGTTTTTTAAAGGATAGAAATCTGAATTTTAGTGAAAGCTTTTCTTGAGGCTAGAAAAACTAATTGCTTAACTTTTGACTTTTGACTAGATTTTGGACCAAGTTGAAACTTGACTAGTTTTTGAACAAAACCTATCTCTTGAAGCTCGTTCACTTGATGCAAAGGGTTAAAAATCAACTTTTTGATTTTGCAAAATTATAGGCTTAGTAAATTTATGACTTGATCGTTTAAAAAACACCTTCTAGTGAAGATTATGATGGACCATCTCCATTAGTTTCCTCCCTTAACTTGAACTAGGAGAACTAACAAAGATAAATCGAACGTGTTATTGCTTTTTTTAATTTGGAGACAAATCCTCTAGCAGGATTAGAGATGATAAGTTCTTTGGACATAATAAATAAAATCATTAACTTGACCTAGGAGAAATAACAAAGATAAGTCGAACGTGTTATTGCTTTTTTTTAATTTGGAGACAAATCCTCTAGCATGATTAGAGATGATAAGTTCTTTGGACTTAATAAATAAAATCATTATCTTCACATTAATTAGTTTGTGCAACTTGTGATCCTTGTAACATTTGCATCTTATACTTGAACCTTGCAATATAATTTCCTTGGTCATTTTACATCCATAGATTTTGCATGGATGAACTTTAAAATATGCAAATTCATCATAACTTGTTTTACCACAATGTTTACAACTCTTTTTCTTTGACAACTGCAAAAACTCCTTTATTTAAACTTTGATTTCAATACCCTTCAGTTTTTCCTTTTTGATTATATTAATAATATCTCCCAAAGTCTAATTTGGAAGAGTTCAAAGCATCGTGACAATCACATCATATGGAGATGGTAAACTTTTCAATAATTTGTCATAATTTTAAAGGCTCGATGAGAGCTATTCAAATCTATGCTCAAGGCTTCGAAAAGGTGCCCGATGCGTCATCAGGAGTTGACTTTGCTGGATCATGATAATAATGAGTCTCACACTTGTGTTAGGAGTAGAGCGTTTAGGATGCAAAGCCCATCATCATCGACTTCATTTTGGTAATAGATATTTACTGTTCGGGCACCATATGATGATGATATGAGTGATTCATTAGGATTTTGAGGCTTGATTATCATTGTTTGTATTATTGGATGGACAACACTGTCTTTGTAGCTGCATGCCTCTTGGCAATTTGAGAATCTCAGCTCTATCTTTCAGTTTGCATCCCTCTCGGTCTTCATTTTTCTCATCTCTGTATATTGGTCTATTCCGTTGGGCTATTTTCTCTTACATGATATCAAAGCCAAGGAGGCTCGAAGTGGCATAGAAGAAGAAACACCGAGGTTTCAAGGACAAAGGAGAGAAGATGTTAAGTGATATATCATTATCTAGGACTATGAATCAAGGTGGTTCGTAAAGAGTAGGTGCAGCACAAGCAGGAGAAACAATGATATCGTCCATCCCAACATTGTGAATATGACCATTGAACTGGATGGTAGGAATTACATCTTGTGGAAGTTTAAAATCACTTCTATCCTTGATTCAAATGATCTTTAGTAGACTACGTTTGGGATTGATCATGCGCCTCAAGAAACACCTGATCCAAGTAATCTCGGCAAATGATTCCTATCGATGTTGATCTTCTATGTGCTTGGAAATGTAAAATGAAGATGCATGCAAAAAGGTTCGCTGATGGGGAGAGTGCACATGTGTTTATCCCTCACATAAGAAATTAAAAAATCTATGGGATCAAGTGGTGGGGGGAGTATGCATATAAAAGTCAAGCAGGGGAGTTAGCTCGATGTTTCCTTTGAATCTGTCCTTCAAAGTTTGATGGTTTGGTAATTGCTCTCAATACTCAAATCAAACCTCAACCTCTAGCTTTTGAAGAGTTCAGTGCCTTATTGATGGAGGGGTAGCAATAGCGAATATCAAATGAGGCAAAACAAACCCTTCAAAAGATGGAGACAAAAAGAAGAACGACAAAAACAAGTTCAAGGGAGAATGCTTCCACCCTTAAAAGAAAGGCGACAATTCAAGTCTGTTGCATCAAGAAAGAAGAAGAGAAGAATGGTTCTTCAAAAGGTGGCAAGCTCAAGGAGTCTTCCAACACTGCAAAAATTCGGCTTGAGTTATTTGTAACAATAGAGAAGGTATGCTTCTCTACTAAAGATTCATGGACAGATGAATCATTGGTTTTGGATAACGGGACCTCTTGTCATGTAATGAGCAGAAAAAACCTTTATCGTTTCTTATATCCTCTAAAGGAACACATCATAGTGAAGGTAGGCAACAATGTAAGGTGCCGTGTAGAAGGTAGAGGTATGGTTTCTTTTATTAATACTAATGGAGATATTAGAAAACTCAAATGTGTCTTTTGTCACAACTCCCTAAGACCTTATGAGTCTAGGTACACACTTGCATACGTACTTGGGGCATGATGAATCTTCAAAACTAGGAGGTTGAGCCATGTATAACTCCTTAAATATCCATCCATTTAGAAAATCATTTTACATCCATTTGGTATATCTTCTAATTCTTTGGAAGCCACAACACTCATAAGTGATGGTTGGCATCTTTGCAATTGGTGAAAAAGTTTCTTCATAATCAATTTCTTGTGTTTGTGCATACCCTTTGGCCACAATTCTTGTTTTCTACCTGTTTATAGACCAAAAAATTTCTTTACCTTGTATATCCATATTGAACCTATGAACTATTGGAGACAATGTCAAAGAATGGGCAAAATTCTCAATTCAATACATCATATGTTGGAGTTTTAAGAACACTCTCTACAACAAAAAGAAATGGAAGCCTTGGCTAAGGCAAGCCCCTCCCAAAGCACCCATGCGAGTTCAAATCCCACGTCCAGCATGCAGCAGCAGAGGCAAAGTTTTATTTTATATATAAAAGCTTATTTGATTTTGGCGATGTCATTGATTTTCACGTAGCTTTTCATGGGCGGCTGATTTAGCGATCGTAGTTTTTATCTATTTTTTAGGCAATCGTGAGCTTTTTCGAAAGTGCTTTTGCAAGGTTTCTCAAATCTATATAAGGGATACCATGCTCATATTGTGATCATCAACTCAAGAAGCTCTAGCAAGAGCTGTACACTCTTTGAGGTGATCAAGGAGTATCTTCCCAAGTTACTCAAGGAGACCTTGGAGGAGATATTGGAGGCCATCTTTGGAGGAGTTCTCACACTCTTGGAGGAGTTGTGCTCTACATCTTGGTGATTATCTGAAGGAGATTCTGCAAGCTTACCAGCAACATCTATTGTTGATTTACTGTGAGTAGTAAGTCTATTTTTGTTCTTACTTGCTAGGTCACTCGTTTTTGATTTAGGTTAATCAGAATTTGGGTTTGTTGTAAAATAGTTCTAAACTATTCTTATTCTCCATATTCTCACACACACAGACACTCTTTGTACCTCTTAGGCACACGATTTCTTGTATCTAGTTCCTATTTCTGCCTAGATTCAAATCTTATTAGTTTGTATCATATTCTCACATTGTAATTGACATTTGAATATAAGTTAGTGTAGGTGAGTACTTTAGATTATCGTACACTTGGAAAATCCAGTCTATTCCCTCTCTATCTATCACTCATCTCTTTTTGAGTATTAAGGTGTGTATGCTAAGGTTCAACTACCGGACTACTTCTTATAGAAGAGCAATCTAGATGGGATTCAAGGGATGCACTAGCACTTTCATATATTGCTATTGGAGTCAAGAGGCATATTATACCTCAAATCAGGTCATGCAGAAGTTCTCGTCAGGCTTGGTTGGAGTTAGAGAATCTCTATCAGAGCAGAAACCCTGCTAGGAAAGCTCATCTAAGGAGACAGCTAGCCAACACAAGGATGAAAGTTGGTGAATCAATTCAAACACATGTTTTGAAGCTTAAAGATTTACGAGATCAGTTACTCAATATTGGAGTAAATATTTCATATGAAGAGGTGGTAAACACACTTTTGAACTCACTTCCATCAAGATTTCGGGCTTTTGTTACTTCTTTCTCTCTCTCTCTAAAAGAGAGAGAACTTTCATTTGAAGAGTTATAGTTCATGTTACGTCAAGATGATGATCAACAAAAAGGTATGGAAGAGAATGATGAAGCCATGTTATCACCATCGAAAGGAAAGAAGAAGAAGGAGAAGAAGAGTCAACAATCCAAGAAGGAAAGTAGGTCTTCTAATCCTAAGTCTTCTAGTCCTACCCTTAATGCTTTCTCTACACCCAAAGAAAAGTCTTCGACTACATCTGATTCAAAGAAAGGAGTATACCATTATTGTAAGAAACCAGGTCATTACATAGCAGAATGCAAAGCAAGGATTTTTAACGAGAAGAAGAAAGCATCATGTAATAGTGTTGAAGATGATCAAGAACCTAAATCTTCAAAGGTAGTTTCATATGCATGTGCTACTATTGAAGAAGTAGCTTTTGATGAGGCAACATTAAATGCAATCTCCGATGCTCCTTGGATTTTTGATTTTGGAGCTACTAAGCATATGACAGGTTGCAAAAAGGTATTTTCTTCCCTTTCTAACTCTTCAGGTAGAAGAGTGACCATCGCAGATGATCATGGTTTGGATGTTGTTGGTGTTAGAGAAGTAAACCTTAAGTCCAGAGAAGGTGGAAATTTTACAATTTCCAGAAGTGGCATGTTTGTGTTATTCAAAATTAATCATGCTAATGTTGCTAGGTCTACTACACCTAAGGAGAACATGAAGTTATGGCATGCTAGATTTGGCCATATTAGTTACACAGCTCTCAAGCGTATCAAAGATCAAGTTATGGTGGAGAGTTTGCCTACTTTTGCTTTATCAGATGATGCAGAATCATGTGAAGGATGTCTTGAAGGAAAGCTTCCAAACTACCTTTCAAGAAACATAGATACATCACAACCACAAGGAAGTTGCAGATCATACATTGAGATGTGAATCGTCCAATGAGAGAAAGACTCTATTCAAGGTTTCAGGTACTTTGTTACATTCATTGATGATTTCTCAAGGTATTCATGGATTTATGGTCTTAAAGTGAAGTTAGCGGTTTTTTCTTCTTTCAAGAAGTTCTTAGCTATGGTTGAAAATGAAAGTCAGTCAAAGATCCAAATTTTGAGAAGTGATAGAGGAGGAGAGTACATGTCTAAAGACTTTAAATCTTTTCTTGAAGACAAAGGTCCGATTGCTTATATGCCAGAATAGAACGGTTTTGCAGAGAGAGAATAGGATACTTGTTGAGATGATGCATAGTATGATGTCATCCAAAAGAGCTTTGTCCCAAGTTTTGGTTTGATGCAGTACATATAACTAATCACATTCTAAATAGGTCTTCCATAAAAGCTTTGAAGGTCATTACACCTTATGAAGCTTATTGTGAGAAGAAGCCCAATGTGAGTTACTTTAAAGTTTTTGGTTCCCCAGCTTACGTTCACATTGAGAAGAAGGATCGTGGTAAGCTTGATGTAAAAGCTATTTAAGCCGTCTTTATTGGTTATGCAATTGAAAGCAAAGGATATAGATTCTATGTTCCAGATACAGATGATATCCTACTCTCACACAATGCATATATAGGAGAAAGTCAAATTTATGATAAGAAGAAGAAATTCCAAAGTTCATAGAAGTAGATGACTATGCATTTTTTAGAAGGAATTGGGATGCTTACATTCAACCATACAAGGGGGGTGATGAATCCACTCAAACCCTAAGAGATACAGATGAAGAGAGAGTTTCATTACCTACATTAGTACCTAGTCAATCTTTAGTACCTCTTGAAGTTTCGACTTATGAAGTTGGAGAAGGTTCCAGAGTTCCAGAAGAAAGAGATATTGAAGAACCCGAAAGGATACAACACTTTTCAAGAATACGCCAAAGTGGTTATATCAAATCGGGAAGGACACTGATATAAAGGAATACACTGGAAGAATCAGAATTCAAACATGAAGACAACAAGAAGACCACGTAAATAATGTAAAACATTTTGAGATTCATAATGTTTTGGGACTTACTTTAGTTGAGAATGAACAAGCTAGTGTTCAAGATACACTACACAGTGATATGATTATCAAAAGTCCCAGGATTGAATTCAAATACAAAGATGAGTGTATCTACATGACAGAGCAAAAATACATTGAGAAATTATTGGGAAGGTTTGGGATGACAAATTCTAAGCCTATGCAGACACCTATGGATTTCAATGTGTCATTACAGTCGGGGGCAGATTCAAAACCATTTGATGCTACATTATATAGTCAAGGAGTTGGTTACTTGATATATCTATGTAATACACATCTGGATATTCAGTTTGCAATTTCTCAAGTATCCAGGTTCTTGCACAGTCAGCTCAAAATTCAGTGGAAAAAAATTAAGAGATATTTGTGTTGGAAATTAGATAGGCCCACATATTCCAGGATCTACAAACACAGTTTCCAGGATCTTCCAATATTGACAGACATGAACATACATCACATCATCATACAATGATGAGACAAAGATAGAGAGATTAGACAACATGTTCAAAGTGTTACGTAAGCCACTGCTTACTCACACCATCATATATACAAATGTCAATTTACAATGTGGGAGTCAAGATCTCAACCATTCTATGTGAATAGAAATAGATGGAAGAGTGTATGTACAAAATTTACAAGAATATTCAGATGTAGGGACAAAAATCTGAATATGTATGAGATGTATGACATGATAGGTTGTAGAAGAGTGAATATGAGTGATTGAAAGAGGAAAGATTAGTTTGAAACTGATATTCAGCAAACCCTAATCTGAATTTAACTTATGGAAGACCCTAAATCAGATGTGTGTGTGTGATAGATCACATACTTACAGAATTAGCATAGAATGCTAACATGTTGCTGATAGAAATCCTCATACTCATGTGGAAACACCTTCTCTAACATTTCATATGATGCATGTAGCATGCATGTATTGATTCTCCTTTATGGATGCCACTGCCTCCATGTATGCCAAATAGGGCTCCTCCAAATATGGATGCCACTGCCTCCATAAGCTCCGAGTAGTACCTGTGTGCATAAAGAGAATATGTATGTGAATAGTTAACATAAGATGCAATCTTATGTTAAGCTCCATCCAATGTCTTTGAAGTACTCCATAATCTTCATGTAGAAGACAATCTCCAAATACATCATGTAGATGGATGATCCACACCACCAATCTGTTGATAAGTAAGTCTTCTCCATAAACAAGAGTGTGAGGACACTCTTCTCCAAGAAGAACTCCATGGCTGCTCCTTATCTTCTTCTTAAGCTGCTCCATAGCTGCCCATATGTGCACCATGGCTGCCTCATGTGTGCATCAGCAAGACCACCTCATGTGTGCCTCATGTGTGCATCAGCCAAGTGATGGTTGAGGATGATCTCTCAAGTGACCATAAGCCATCCTTATATAGTTTTCAAATCCATGCGAAAAAATCCCCCAATAAAGCAGAATCACAATTTTTAAAGCTATCGCTGTTTTTTTAATATTTGACGTAGCTTTTTTAACTATCGCTAAAATTAGCTTTTGACAAGCTTTTTAATTACTAAGTTTGATCAACTTAGGTTAGGGTTTTCTCCCACATTTGATCTTTGAGGACTGAATGTTCTATACCATTACATAGCTCTCATCAAGCTCTACAAGATAGGATCATAAAAATTTTACCCAAATTTTGTGCCAAAAATGATTAAGTACCGAAATTAAGGTTTCTGCCCTAATAAGGATTTGGACTAATGTGACATTGTTTTCCAACAATCCCTCTTTCAATGTCATATTGGTACAAACTGAATTGAATATGCAATTTCATTCTTCTGCAAACTGTAAGCTTCAAACTTGTCCTTTAGAATTGACCTTCAAACTTTATCTTCAAGATTGTTCTTCAAAACTGAAATTTGAACCTCTTCAAACTTCAAAAAATCTGAATTTGAATATGAACCATAATACCTGAGAAAATATGCAAACTAGATATCCAATAGTGTTAGTATACATCAAGCAATCACTACTTGACAACATATGTAGCATGAATTGATTCTGAATCTGTTATCTCCTGAAATAAGTCTTCTAAAACCTGTACGAATACTTTAGGATCCACATATTTGCATTTACCTTAAGAAAGGTTTCTCAACATACTTTCGCTGTGTCATGTAAATACACTAAACAGAATCAAGAACTGAATCTTGGGACTTGTGACTGACAACTCATAACTTAGTGTATTATGAACACTAGTTGGTTCATCTATTACTGAACTCAACTCTCATGAGTCTCAACAAAGTTTCATATCTACGTTGTCATCTTGTCTTCATCCTTGTTCTATCTGTAAATCCTTCATACCTCTTTCCTTCAAAGTTTGGTATAATCATATATGTGCGCACCTCATAAGTAACAGATCAAGCTTCTCTGTAATAGAACTCAGGAACTTTCTCTCGAATGGGAACACCCAGTAGGAACTTTCTCCAGACATTCTCCTTCTTCCTTCTTCTTCAAAAGTAAGAACATAAAGAGAAACTGACAAAGGAAATATAGGAATACCTATAGGTATGATTTTGCATTCTTTCACATATGGCTGAAAATAAGTCTTTATGTTTCTTCACCCCCCTGGATGATTTAACACCAATATCCAAACTTCTTCAAAGTATATGAGATCTTATGGAATCTGGAACGTCTTCCTTCTTTTCAATAAATCTGATCTTCAGTGATTTAGCATTGCTTCCTTATCATCAATACCTGTGTCTAAAACAAAATATTTTGAATCCCTTTTTATTAGCACAACAGATGCTAATAGCTTTCACTGCCACTCCTCAGCTTCCCATAATCTAGAATAAGGTTAGCTGATCCTATTACATCATAATAAAAAACTTTGATGAAAGCACTTTAGGATTCATAATCTTTTGCAACATAATAAGTATCTTCTTCTATTTCTCTGCAACACTAATATGATAGAATCTGAATCTTTGACTGACTTCTTCCAATGTTAAGAACTTTACAAACAAAGGATAGACATCTGACTCAAAAATACTCAAGATCTATGATCTCTCCAACAAAATACCTGTGTAGAATCTGCTCTCATCAAAGCTTCATGACTGAATGTTTGATTTGCTACCTGAATGACTCTAAGTGTCAATGCTTCTTACATAAAGTTATAAAACTTTTCTTCAAATAAATCCTTCCCAAGAATCTGCAACTTCTATTGGAACACAAGTGGACCATAGTCACCGGGGGACGGTGACGTGTCCCGGGGACAGTGACGTGTCCCGGGGACAGTGACGTCCCGGGGTCGGGGACGGGACCTGTACCGTCCCGGGGACGCCAATCCGGGACGGCACTCAAAATATGCTGATTTAAAGGTTAATTTGAAATGGAAACCATTCATAAGGGTTTTGTTAGCTTATAAGAGCACAAATAAACAAGAAAATAGTAAAAAGAAGATTTCCAAAGTGAAATATATGAAAACATGTGATGTGTTGCTACCACATTGTAGATATACACTGAATAAAAAAGAGTACGCTGTAGATATCATCATATCATATATCAAAAAGAGTACATCTCATGAATAAAACCAAAAAGATACAACCATGGCCCATATGGCATAGAATCTAGATGAATCATGATAGATCTAAGATAACTCAAGACTAAAGTGTCAAGGAGAATCCAAGAGGGGAGTCTGTGCTACATCGGTAGAGGTGGTAGCCCATGGTGCAATCTGAATCTCCACTTGCTCAAAGTATTCTGAATCGTGTGCCTCATCTTCATGTTCTTCAGCTTGCACCTTGTCCTCCATCTCCCATTCTGTGAAAGGATCTGAAGCCATGCTTTGGGTCTTGCAAAGCATCCTTAAATTTGCACTGACAAAGACAAGATCACTGGCACGTTGCACACCAAGTCTATTCCTCTTCTTAGAGGCTACATGTCCATAAACACTCCATAGTTGCTCAAGGCAACTCGTAGTGCAAGCTTGGCTAAGTATCCGTATAGCCAATTGTTGCAACTCTGGACCATCAAATCCAAAATCTTCCCACCATAGAGCGGCGCCGACACGAAACCTATCTTCTTGTGCATCTGCATATGAAAATGAAGCATCTTTCATAGTTCTATATTTGGATAATTGATCTCTAATAAGCCTCCTCGATGCATTATCTGGGACAAGTCTCTCCAATATCGTCCTCCATCCACTTGCTACCTCCAGATCAGCATATTGTTTCTTATCTTGGAATTCAGGGTCCACCATGAATGCCGCTGCATGGAGTGGGGAGTAATAGGCATTCCATCATCGAACACATATTGATGAAATTTCTTCATACTTCTCATCCTCTTGCACTAGCTTCTTAAGTGACTCTATGGTTCGATCCATAGCTTCATATACCTTGCCAATGCATGGGTCCATAGAATCCACCACTCTTAGCAAGTGCACAAGTGGTCGCACGATATCCACTATGCGGCTAATATTCTCCCACCATGCTGCATTATCAGCCAGTTTTCTGAATTCCTTTCCTACTGTAGTGGAAGCCTCTGGCATTGCTTCAAATTCATCACTCAATAGTAGGCCTCTTAAAACACCACTACACTTCACAACACGGTGTAACATGATGAAGGTATATGCAAATCGTGTTTCAGCATATTTCAGCAAAACAAGAGTAGATATTTTGCTTAACTCATTCTTCACGCGTGTATGATTGTTGATGAAGCTCACTAATGCATTTGCCTCACTGATTGAAGGCAAAATCCAATCCAAGGTGCCAATGTCTTTGAGAATATTATTTAGGCAATGAGCCATGCAAAAACAAACACTGATATGAGGATACATACTTTCAATGATCTGGGCAGCGGCTCTGTTTGCGGCTTCTCCATCTGCTACAATGGCTACAACATTTGCTGGACCCACCATTTCTATGGCACTTGCCCACTCAAAAGCAAGCACATCGGCTGATTTTCCTGTCTCGGATGCATCATGGGATGATATGAAGTACATGTCACCTCCGGAGTAAGCGACAACTCCATGGATAGATCGTCGTTGTGTGTCACTCCATCCATCCATGAGCAAGGACACTCCATTTCTTTCCCATGACTCTCGGATGTTCTCACATGCGGCTTCCACAAGTTTCTTCTCCTTGTCTAATAGAGTCGTACGCAAACTCTCTGAAGTGGGAGGAACATATTGTGGTCCATATTCCCCTACTTTTTTCATCATCTCCTTGAAGTACGGTGATCTATGAACAAAAAGAGAATTTGCATTATACAAATGGCAAACAATTAGGTAAATTGAAAATTCAGTTATGCCATATGAATTATGATTACTTACCGGGCTCCATTGAAAGGAATGTGGTCATGATAGAAAAACCTCGCCACCGCCATGTCAACCTCTTCCTTCAATTTGGGATTCCATTTATCAAGGGTTTGTTGACGATGAATACGTCCCACTCCATATGGTGTGGAGCTTACAGATGGCATATCTCTTGGTGTGGAAAGAGGATGAGGTCGAGCCGTCGTTGCCGATGAAGATGCCTCCTTGGAAACAGAGGTAGAAGTTCTCACAAATGATGCGGGATTGACTGGAGCTTGTGAAGCACGACGGGCATGCACATGGGCATCACTCACAGCAAGCTTGTTGAGAACTTCTAGCTTTTTCTCCGAAGTGATGGCATTACAAAACTTTACTTCATTGCCACTCTCATGAAGAAGATGGGCACGCACCTTGTTCGCTCCGCCGGTCCTTTTGTATCCACATAACTTGCATGTCCATGGTCTTGAACCACCTCCTTCCTCGGCGGACATGGGAGAATCCACCTCTTCCCACCATGTCCATTTTGCGACAACCTTCCTTCTCTTGTATGTGCTTGATGAAGAGGCCATAATGGCTGCTCCTACACTCCAAATGAAAGAGAGGAGGAGGGTTTAGAAATTAGAACTCCAAAGGGTAAGTTCTTGAGCCTTGAGGAGAGGACTCAAGAGAGGGGCTGCTGAAAACACTCTCCTAGAGAGGCCCAAAGGTTAAGAGGATGGAGAGGGCTGTTGCATATGCAAGGGTGCACACCAAGGTAGCTCAAGAGAAAGTTGAAGGTAAATTGTGTGTTTTGAGGGCAGCAAACAGCCCCTTTTATGCTTGCTTTGGGGCCCCAAAAGAAGCCTCTAGAAAGAGAACTTGGGCGCAAACTTTTGAACTTCAAAAATCAAAAAAATTTTCGGCGAAAAATTTCCCTTCAAAAACTGCCGTCCCCGATTTGGCGTCGTCACAAAAAAACGTCCCGGGACGGCGTCTCGGGGACGGAACCCTGTTATGACGGCTGGAATGGGGACAGGTGACGTTCCGGTTTGGCGTCCAAGCAAAAATGAAGGGGGGACGGCGTCCCGGGGTCCCTCGGGCCCAGGGACGCGTCCCCCTGTGACTATGAAGTGGACAAACTCTCACCTTGAGAACTCCAAAATTTGCAAGTTGATACTTCATATCTTCATATTCTTTCCGGGTGAAATGTGATAGTATTTGCTTGACTTTCTTTTGGCGAACTCCACTTCTCAATCAAGTGATAGGATCTGATGGAACACTTTTTTGAATACAAGCATGTATCCAAAAGTCAAGACAAACATATAAAGTAGATTCTCCATTTATTTGTACATCAAAAAATCTGAATTTTTCTGATTTTTTTTGAAAATACTAAATTTTCTGAATTTTTCTGAAAATACTGAATTTTCGGAATTTTCCTCATAATAAACTATGAATTTTTTGAGTATACTGAATATGAGGTAACTTTTCCAAGCAAAAAACCTCACTCCAAGTCTCCAACATCTGCTACAAATACTCTTTTACCTCAAGAGTTAGGTAAAGAAGAAAAATACTTCTCTGCAACTTGTCATATACCAAGTAGCTCTGAATTGACACTCTAAGAATTCTTTGAGGGAACATATAAGCTTCTTGCTCAAAAGCTTCAACTAAAATGTAACTCATACACATATGAGTCAAAACATATAAGCTGTCTTAGATATGTGTTGCTTTTTTGTCTCAATGCAATTCTTTGTCAAAACCTACTAAAACATGACCAAGTATAATGCAAAACAAGAAACTGCTTCTTCGTCTTTAAATTGCTTCTTCTTCTTCAAATTGCTTCTTCTTCAACTAAAATGTAACTCATACACATATGAGTCAAAACATATAAGCTGTCTTAGATATGTGCTTCTTTTCTTTCTCTCAATGCAATTCTTTGTCAAAACCTACTAAAACATGACCAAGTATAATGCTAAACAAGAATCTGCTTCTTCTTTAAACTACTATCTTCTTCACACAAGATGTTCTCGTAGACTTGTCTTTGGATGTAGAGGATAAAAGTAGGAAAAGTATATGAAAATATAAGAGAAAAAAAGAAGTCTTATCTTCCCTTTGGAATTGTTGGTTCTTCTTTTGCATCTTTCTTCTACCTGAAGATGTCAACATCTTCAAACTTCTCTTCCATACCTTTTGTTCTCTTCATCTTGAAGTAGCAAGCACTCTTAACTTCTTCAAATGAATTTTTTTCTCTTCCTCTAGTGCTAAGAGTAAGTGACAAAACAAACATGGTATATAAATGGAAGTTTTTGAACATAGAAGCATGTTTTACCATCTCCTCATATGTTGAATCAACAGTGCTACAAATTTGACTGATATGACATGACTGAATTCACCAACCTTTTCCTTAATTTGGTTGAATACTGAATTTACCTTTTTAGGTACAAAATCTGATAAAAAAACTTCCAACCTTGTGTTGGCTGAAAACAAAATTGATATAATCTCCGAATTTGTCTTCTTAGATGAGCTTTCTTGCGATGAAAGAGATCTTCTATCAAATCTGTCGAGAACAACCTCTAGATACCTGATTTGGTGTAGCCATAGTTGTTTCTGACGTGATTCTGACTTCTGACTTCTGACGTTTATCTGTCTTCTGACGGTTAAGGTAAAACGTTTTTGACGGTATCTGATGTCGACTAAATTTTTGTCAAGATATTTGAAAATATATATAGTACATACTATAGATATTCAGAATATCATATTAATAACTAGAATATATCATATCACAATATTAAATTTGAATGCACAAACCTCACATCATAGTTGTTTCTATTGTGGTGCAAGTCATTGCATAATGTATGGATGAAACTTCAATTGATATCTCTCAAACATAGCATGAAGTCCCTCTTGCATGTCTACTTATTCATGAGTCATGACCAACATGTAAGGCAGAAGGCTTATGATGGTCTTAGAGATTAATCCAATGCACATCAGTCTTCTTGAAGCTTTCAAGAACATGTGAAGGTGATAAACCAATGTTTGCAACATATTAGTTACCTGTTCACATTCAAGTTGGACCTCATGTTTATTGCCCAAGCTTCTTTTCTGTGCAATTTGACATTGTGTTTTAAGTTGTATATAGTTGCTTTAAGTTGTACATCGTGCAATCTAACATTGAGCACACATATAATGGAGTTGTTCTTCTATATTATCTTGTGGCTGACTACCTTGAGCTTATAGTTTCACTTTCACTTCAGGCTGAATTTGGGGTTTGCCTCGATTCATTCTTGTAATATATCTATACACTTCAAGATAAAATCTCTGCTCCTCCAATTAATAGACTTGAATATTCATAGCATCTCTTCACATACCTGAAACAATCTACACATTAAAACAAGACCAGAGGATGTGCACAATCACCATGAAGAAGTACTGTCCAAAATAATGCAGACATACAGAACCAGGGTCCAACTTCTTGCTGTCCAAATCATAGAAATGATTCAAAACAATACAAAGCCCATCTTCCAACTGTCTATTGATTTATCATTCTATTGTTTGATGATAGAAATTTCATCCTGCTGAACCAAACTGAACATTTGAACCTCTTTTTTGCTGCACAAAATTGGCAGATCGAAATCATGAATGCAAACAACAATGTTGCTTGTCTATATGGTGGTTGAATTTTGGTGCATATTGAACCCTTAGGCATTTTAATTTATTGTTTGAACTCCAAACTTGTCATTGCCTACTTCTTTTTATGATGATAATGTTGATGATGACGGTTCTCCATACTTTTTGGAGGGGCTTGGGTGTTTTCTGAAAAAGTCCCGTCAGCTACCCGTCAGGAATAGTTGTCAAGAACGTCGGGGTCAAAAACGTCAGATATAGTTTCCTGACGCGTCAGGAAACAACTATGGGTGTAGCTAATGCTTTAACTTTCAAAGTAATGAAAGTGTTTAAAAGCACTTCTTGAATCCTTCAAATCTCTTCATAACTGCTCTTCTAAGATATGACCTGCAAATGACAATATGATAATAGAAACTAATACCTGTGATTTGATGTTGATCTAGTTACTTCATCTTCTCCAAACCATTGTTTTTCCTTGAATTTGAAGTAGCCTTCTCTTCATCAAGTCTTTGTCTTCACACAATACTTTTGTAAAGTATCTTCATTCTTCCAAAAGTATTTGGCTGCTAATAGATCATCGGCTTCATACTCCACACTGATAAATAAAGCATGTGACTGAATTGTCTAATTCTCAAATCTCTACTCATCTAGATTAAGTGTGTATGTCATATGTCATATGTTGGAAGCTACTCTGAAATCAAATGTTGGTAGTATGGGCTCTGATACCAAATGTTGGAAATTAGGTAGACCCACAGATTCAAGGATCTACAAACACAGATTCCAGGATCTTCCAATATTGAAAGACATGAACATACATCACTTAATCATACAATGATAAGACAAAGATAGAGAGATTAGACAACATGTTCAAAGTGTTACGTAAGCCTGCTTACTCACACCATCATATATACATATGTCAATTTACAATGTGGCAGTCAAAATCTCAACCATTCTATGTGAAACAAAAATAGATGGAAGAGTGTATGTACAAAATTTACAAGAATATTCAGATGTAGGGACTGAAATCTGAATATGTATGAGATGTATGACCTGATAGGTTGTAGAAGAGTGAATACGAGTGACTCAAAGAGGAAAGATCAGTTTGAAACTGACATTCAACAAACCCTAATCTGAATTTAGGCTATGGAAGACCCTAAATCAGATGTGTGTGTGATAGATCACGTACTTACAGAATTAGCATAGAATGCTAACATGTTGCTGACAAAAGTCCTCATACTCATGTGGAAACGCCTTCTCTAACATCTCATCTGATGCATGTAGCATGCATGTACTGATTCTCCTTTATGGATGCCACTGCCTCCATGTATGCCGAATAGGACTCCTCCAGATATGGATGCCTGCATCCATAAGCTCCAAGTAGTACCTGTGTGCATAAAGAGAATATGTACCTGAATAGTTAACATAAGATGCAATCTTATGTTAAGCTCCATCCAATGTCTTTGAAGTACTTCATAATCTTCATGTAGAAGATACTCTCCAAATACATCATGTAGATGGATGATCCACACCACTGATAAGTAAGTCTTCTCCATAAACAAGAGTGTGAGGACACTCTTCTCTAAGAAGAACTCCATGGGGTCTCCTTATCTTCTTCTTAAGCTGCTCCATAGCTGCCCATATGTGCACCATGGCTGCCCCATGTGTGCATCAGCAAGACCACTTCCAAAATCAGCGAAGTGATGGTTGAGGATGATCTCTTAAGTGACCATAAGCCATCCTTATATAGTTTTCAAATCCATGCGAAAAAATCCCCCAATAAAGCAGGATCACAATTTTTAAAGCTATTGCTGTTGTTTTAATGTTTGACGTAGCTTTTTTAACTATCGCTAAAATTAACTTTTGACAAGCTTTTTAATTACTAAGCTTGATAAACTTAGGTTAGGGTTTTCTCTCACATCTGATCTCTGATGATTGAATGTCCTATACCATTAGATAGCTCTCATCAAGCTCTACAAGATAGGATCATGAAAATTTTACCCAAATTTTGTGCCAAAAATGACTAAGTATCAAAATTAGGGTTTCTTCCCTAATAGGGATTTGGACTAATGTGACATTGTTTTCCAACAATTCGCAGACATTAGAAGTTTTCCAGGTTATTAAACTTTGCACCATTGTGACATTGAAGGGGGGATTGTTGGAGACAATGTTAAAGAATGGGCAAAATTCTCAGTTCAATACATCATATGTTGGAGTTGTAAGAACACTCTACAACAAAAAGGAGTGGGCGCCTTGGCTAAGGCAAGCGCCTCCCAAAGCACCCATGCTAGTTCAAATCCCACGTTCAGTGGGCAGCAACGGCGAAGTTTTATTTTATATATAAAAGCTTATCTGATTTTGGCGATGTCGTTGATTTTCATGTAGCTTTTCATGGGCGGACGATTTAGCGATCGTAGTTTTTATCTGTTTTTTAGGCAATGGTGAGCTATTCCGAAAGTGCTTTTGCAAGGCTTCTCAAATCTATATAAGGGATACCATGCTCATAGTGATCATTAACTCAAGAAGCGCAGAAGCTCTAGCAAGAGCTGTACACTTTTGTAGGTGATCAAGGAGTATCTTCCCAAGTTACTCAAGGAGACCTTGGAGGAGATATTGGAGGCCATCTTTGGAGGAGGAGTTCTCACACTCTTGGAGGAGTTGTGGTCTACATCTTGGTGATTATTTGGAGGAGATTCTGTCAGCTTATCATCAACATCTATTGTTGATTTACTGTGAGTAGCAAGTCTATTTTCCGTTCTTACTTGCTGGTCACTCGTTTTTGATTTAGGTTGATCAAAATTTGGGTTTGTTATTTCTGCCTAGATTCAAATCTTGTTAGTTTGTATCATATTCACACATTGTAATTGATATTCGGATATAAGTTAGTGTAGATGAGCACTTTAGCTTACCATGGAAAATCCAGTCTATTCTCTCTCTCTATCTCTCACTTATCTCTTTTTGAGTATTAAGGTGTGTATGCTAAGATTCATGTGTTGGAAGATCTTGTAGACCTGTGATTTATTGTTATTGTGGCCAATCCCACTTCTAACATTCGGTATCAAGACCTTAGAATACCAACATGAACTTCATAGATGGAGTCTTGGGCACCAACTCCCAAGTTTTATTTTCCTGTAATGCATCAATATCTTCCTCCATGGCATTCATACATCAATAACTAATGAAGTATCATAGCCATAACTTTTTGGCTTCCTCTTCTCTCTAGTTGACCTTCTAATTTTTGTTGAGAGGATTCTACCACATCCCTGAACCACATCCCTAGATTCAAATCTTGTTAGTTTGTATCATATTCACACATTGTAATTGATATTCGGATATAAGTTAGTGTAGATGAGCACTTTAGCTTACCATGGAAAATCCAGTCTATTCTCTCTCTCTATCTCTCACTTATCTCTTTTTGAGTATTAAGGTGTGTATGCTAAGATTCATGTGTTGGAAGATCTTGTAGACCTGTGATTTATTGTTATTGTGGCCAATCCCACTTCTAACATTCGGTATCAAGACCTTAGAATACCAACATGAACTTCATAGATGGAGTCTTGGGCACCAACTCCCAAGTTTTATTTTCCTGTAATGCATCAATATCTTCCTCCATGGCATTCATACATCAATAACTAATGAAGTATCATAGCCATAACTTTTTGGCTTCCTCTTCTCTCTAGTTGACCTTCTAATTTTTGTTGAGAGGATTCTACCACATCCCTGAACTTGTGCACTTTTGCTTTGCCTTTTGAGCTCCAAGAATTGACTTCTCTTCTTGGAGTCTTTTGATCATCTTCTGAATCACTTGATGTTTCCTCTTTGATAAAGTTGGAAAGTCCTCCTCTAGGTCATAAGGTAGTTTGATCCTCCTGCAATCATCTTCAAACCATTAGTTGTTTTCGTCAAACACAACATCCCTACTTACAATGCAATCTTTGTTGCTTGGATTGTATGACCTATAACCTTTCTGATTAAGATCATAACCAATGAAGATGCATTTCTCTACCTTAGGGTCCCATTTGACTCTAATCTGTGAAGGTATGCGTACATAAGCAATGCACCTAAAGATCCTACAATGATCAAGGCTAGGTCGTTTTCCATTCCATGCCTTATATGGAGTCATTCCATCCAGAGCCTTTGATGGAATTTATTCACCAAATATGTAGTTGTTGATACCGCCTCTACCTGCAAGTAGTTGGGGAGTTTCTATTCATTTAGCATTGATCTTGCAGCCTCCACAATTGTCCTATTTCTTCTCTTTGCTACTCCATTTCGGCTCAGGGGTGCATATGGTGGTGATTTCTCTTTTGATCCTTCTCTCTTGGAGATAAGAATCAAAGTCATGGGGGAATTATTATCCCCCTCCATTTGACCTTAGTCTTTTTAGGGTTTTACTTGTTTGGTTCTCCACAAGAGCGAAATACTTTTTGAAACATAAAAACACTTCAACTTTATGCTCCATAAAGTACAAGATAGTCCATCTGCTACAATCATCTAAGGTGACACATAGTACGTTGATCCAGAGATTGAAGGCTCCTTGCTTGGTCCCCATACATGTGTGTGGACCAACTCCAATAGGTCTCCATGTATGTAGCCTTTCTTGGTGAAGGGTTGCATGTGTGACTTACCAAATTGGCAAGCACTACATTTATATATTATATGTTGTTTTGATATGTTTGGTAGAACAAGTACCTCTTGCTGACTTGTTTGAGAGCTCTTTCTCTTATGTGGGCTAATCTCTTGTGCCAAATCTCTAACTCTAATAGAACCATATGGCTTCTTTGGAAGCCATTGTGGCTGAAATGTATTCAACCTTTGTAGTAAATAGTTTCAAGTATAGATATAGCCACTTGTCACTTTATGTGTATCCACATCAAGTGCAATGTTTAGATCATAGAACCCTTTCAAATCCAATGGGTCCTTTCTATAACTATTAATAGAGGCATTTATGTTTGCTCTTTTAAAATATCTCATGAACTTGAGTGCATCCCAATGTGCCTTGTGTTGGTTAGATCTACATCAAATTACAACTTCCATTGTAGGGGCAATCTCAAGCCTAGTAACAACCATTCCATATTAAAGTGAACCACATGGTGATGCACATGGAATATCTTTTGTGTATTTGTTTGTTTCATCATTTGTGGGACAATCTCTCTTGGAAAACTTAGTGTATGCATAGTCAAAAAAATTTTGTGATTTTTTATTTCTACAAAAACATAAAGCAGATCAACCAAGAAAGCATGGCTGTGGCTCAGCAGAAAATGACCATGTCATACAAGGGCCACACACAAGGAAGCAATCACAAAAGCCTAAGGGCAGAGTTTTTTTTTTTTTTGGGTGGGTTTTTGAATGTAAAACGTGATACATACGTGGAAGACTAAGTATCCGGTGGAATATAGTGTCCCATGGTATGAATGCACGTCTCCACTTCATCTCCTCCTCATGTAATGATAGGATCCTCCTTCGGATCTCATGCTGGTAGAACCAGGGTCTCATATATCCGGGAACACTAGGTCATCTCCTTACCCTTTGGTTCCCTGCCTGCTCAAGAGTGAGTCCTAGGCTGTTGGGGGTCGATCGTGTCTCAATCGTTTGAAAGAAATGTGTGTGTGTGACAGAGATGTTGGAAAACAATGTCACATCAGTCCAAAATCCATTTAGGGCAGAAACCCTAATTTTGGTACTTAAGTCATTTTTGGCACAAAAATGGGTAAAATTTTTATGAGCCTATCTTGTAGAGCTTGAAGAGAGCTTTCCAATGGTATATGATATTTAGTCATCAGAGATCAGATTTGGGAGAAAACCCTAACCCTAATTTTCTGCTGATTTAGGGTTTTGACTTTATATGATAGCTCTCGGCATAAGGATCATAAAAATGTTGTCAGATCATTCATCATGTAGTCAGAAGTGTGAAAAAGGAGGTCAAGAAGCTATTTTTAAAGTTAGCTAAAAGCAACTTTAAAAATAAAGCAAACTCAATTAAAAAATAGCGAACCAAGTTTTAAAAAGCTACAATGATGAGTTTTTTACGCAAAAAGCTGCTTTATTCAGTTTTGATCGACATAAGTCCTTGAGGGCTGTATAAACAGTGCCTTGGGTCACTTTTTAGATATCCTACACCAATTGCAACACCAACTTTGGTTCCTCTGTAGAGGTTGTGCTCTAACACTCATGGGGCAGCCATGGTGCACTCTAAGAGCATGTTGAGGAGAAGCTATGGAGTTCTTCTTGGAGAAGAGTGTGCTCACACTCTTGCTTATGGAGAAGACTTACCTATCAGCAGCGTGGTGGTGTGGATCAGCCATCTACATGATGTATTTATGCACATAAATACTACTCATGGTTGGATTGGAACGTGTTCCAAATGCGTATGGAACATACGGAACGTTCCGTACGTAACGTACGTTCCAAAAAGAGTTCGGAACGCATTCAAAAAATTTTTTCCCAGAAAAAAAATTGATATGAAATATATACTTGAGGTGAAAAAAATGCATGAATTATATACATAGCTAGGTAAGTCCATAGCTTAATGACTTCTTGACCAAGGAGATTGAAAGAGAGAGAGAGGAGAGAAAATGAGAATATATATATATATATATATATATATATATATATATATATATATATATATATATATATATATATATATATATATATATATATATATATATATATTTATTTATTTATTTATATTTATATTTATATTATTAAGGTAACATTCCTAAACGTTCCATATGCCGGTGTTTGGTACGGAACCACGTTCCGTACCTGTACCGTACGTGCCGTACCAAACGTTCTGTACCACCTTGGTACTACTTGGAGTTTATGGAGGCAGTGGCATCCATATTAGAAGGAGTCCTATTCGGCATATCTAAAGGAGAATCAGTACATGCATGCTACATGCATTCGGATGAGGTGTTAGAGAAGGTGTGTTCACATGGGTACGAGGATTTCTGGAAGCAACATGTTAGCATTCTATGCTAAGTCTTTAAGTATGTGATCTTTCACACACACACACACATCTGATTTAGGGCCTTCCATAACCTAAATTCAGATTAGGGTTTGCTGAATATCAGTTTCCAACTGATCTTTCCTCTTTCTGTCACTCATATACACTCTTCTACAACCTATCAGGTCATACATCTCATACATATTCAGATTTCTGTCCCTGCATCTCAATATTCTTGTAAATTTTGTACATTCACTCTTCCATCTATTTCTGTTCACATAGAGTGGTTGAGAGTTTTGCTCCCATGTTGTAATTTGATATTTGTATATATGATAGTGTGAGTAAGGAGTGGCTTACGTAACACTTTACACATGTTGTCTAATCTCTCTCTATCTTTGTCTCATCATTTGTATGATTAAGTGTGGTATGTTCATGTTTTGTCAATATTGGAAGATTGCTGGAATCTGTGTTTTAGATCCTGGACTTATGGAAACTTGTGGGACCTGTGGAATTAGTTATGGGCCTACCTAAATTTCTAACGCGAGAGAGAGAGAGAGAGAGAGAGAGAGAGAGAGAGAGAGAGAGAGAGAGAGAGAGAGAGAGAGAGAGAGAGAGAGAGAGAGAGAGAGAGAGAGAGAGAGAGAGAGAGAGAGAGAGAGAGAGAGAGAGAGAGAGAGAGAGAGAGAACAATGGATATACAAATATGCATCCTGAGGTCACATTTTTATGCATGTGTGAAGTGTGAGAGAGACAAGAATGAGATTTATGCCTTAATTTAAATTTTAGGTATTTGAATTGAGTGCTGCGCAAGGTCCTGAAGTTGGACTGTCCTTCTTTGCAAATGTTCCACAATTTAAAGTTCTTGTTTGTGGAGGTGATGGCTCAGTTGCATGGGTTCTGGATGCAATCGACAAACAGAATTTTGCATCTCCACCACCAGTTGCAATCCTACCTATTGGAACTGGAAATGACCTTGCCAGAGTTTTGTCTTGGGGTGGTGGATTTGGAGTGATTGAAAGACAAGGTGGCCTCCCTGCAGTTCTGCGCCAAGTTGACCGTGCTGCAATAGCAATGCTTGACCGTTGGAAGGTTGTCTGCAGTGATGCACTTGATCGCAAGGGTGGCTTGAAGTTGACCTCCACCAAGTACATGAACAACTATCTTGGTAATTGGATTTTAATGTATTTCATTTGATATTGATCGGAGGCTTTGAGACTCAATTATTAAGATTGTGTTGCTCTTCAGGCATTGGTTGTGATGCGAAAGTTGCATATGATATCCATAACTTGCGTGAAGGGAGCCCAGAGAAATTTTATAATCAGGTAAATCATCCTCTTACTGGCTTTTGGTAGTTGAACTGTATCATATGATATGCTCAGTAGTGTTCTTGGCTGATTGCTGCAGTTTCTGAATAAAATGCTTTATGCAAGGGAAGGTGCAAAGGATATTCTCGACAGAACATGTGCTGATTTGCCTTGGCAACTGCAACTGACAATCGATGGTGTTGGGTTGGAGATTCCTGAGGTCAATATCTGCTTTCCAATAAGTGATAGCAACCTGAAAATTCAGCATTTTGGCTGAGGTGAACACTTTGTCACAGGATATTGAAGGTGTCCTTATAATCAATATAAGCAGTTACATGGGGGGTGTCGACTTGTGGCAGAATGAAGAAGAGCATGATGATGAATTTGGTTCACAGTCCATGCATGACAGACTACTGGAAGTTGTGGGAATTTGTGGAACATGGCACTTGGGGAAGCTCCAGGTACCACGTCTCGAAAATTTAATGAGATGCTGCACTCTAAATTAAACTTTATGCTTTAATCATTATAAGGGCTACTGCAGGTTGGGCTCTCAAGAGCTAGAAGATTAGGTCAGGGTATGTGCATAAAAATTGTCACAGAGTCACAGTTTCCTGTCCAAATTGATGGCGAGCCATGGCTTCAGCCTCGTGGAACCATTGAAATCACTCATCATGGCCAGGCATGATTTAAATATTCTGCTGATATCTGAAATAAAGAAAAGAAGAAAGGTAGTAATGTTTGCGCAATTTCTTTATTAAGAACATTCTCTCTTTTTCAAACTCTGATAGGCATTCATGCTAAGAAAGGCAGCTGATGAAGGGCCGTTTGGTAATGCTGCTGCAATTATGGGGGAAGTATTTGAGAATGCAGAATGTTCAGGTCTTATCACTGCAGCACAAAAGCGGTCTCTACTACAAGAAATGGCAATTAGACTTTCATGATCTCATGCATGTAATAGTATGAAGGTCACATGCTTTCCAAATTTTCCCAGTTTGGAGTGTATACACCAAGTTTTGAAGTCCTGGTTGCTTTCTCTCTCTCACTTTGCTCTTAGGTTTCTCATCTTAAAGTGGCTTTTTGTCAATGCACTTGTAACATATGGGGTAAGGAGCAGCCCCATTTCTGAACTGTGCAAAGATGTAAATGATAGCAACTTATATGGCGGCATAAATATCTACTTGGGCATGTAAACTGGACACTTACAATCAAATTAGTGGTGTCCAAAGACTCATATTCAGAGGAGGCTTGTATATGTATAATATAGCAGTGTCCTTGTTTAATTTTTCTACCTGTTGGCAAGTGTTTCAGACTTGTGGGTAACTGGCTGCAACAAAAAATTGTTCTGAAGTTACTGATTGTGTTGTTTTTTCTCAGAATGCAGAACAAATACTAAGCCTGTCATTCTTATATCGTTGTTTTCAGGGAAAATGTGTGCTATTTAATAGGAGAAAAGGGGATACATGTTGGCTGAGATAAACATAGAGCTGATTTCTTTGTAACAGGCTCATTTTATCTGCAACTGATGTTGGTTGGCTTGGCATAAGCTTTGCTTCTTGAGAACATGGATGTTGCCAATATGAGCTTTAGTAAATGTTTGCTTTGTCAAGAAAACTTCATGGACATGAAAGGATTTTAATCTGGTTCACTGAATGCTAGAAAGAAGAAGACAAAAAGACATTAGGAGTGAAAAGATAATTGGACTGCAGAAATATGTTCAAGTAGACTTCTAATAACTGGTAATATGTGGCAGTTTTCTGTTGATGAAGACATCTTTTCCTAGAATGCAGAGTTTTCTGTATTGCTTTCACACAGGCCATGTTTGGAAGCCTTACTTATGTAATCTTGTTGCTCTATTATAATCTGCAGGAGAGAGAAATGCGCATGTTTAAGTAGAGTATTTTTTTCTGAAAATTGTTAATTCCCTCCGAGGTTTTCCAATAACATTTCAACATTTTCTAGGAACCATTGGATATTGAAGCATGAATAATCCTTTTTTTGTAGGAGGTATAACAGTATTAATCTCTCCTTTTCAAATTTCCCCAGACAGTACTTTTTTGTGTTTAATTATGTTTGTAGTGGTATAAGTCGTGAAAACAGGGCATATTTTGATTAAAGTCTGCAAGGGTATGTCTTGTGGACATATCAAATTATGACTAAATATTTCTGGTTCTGAGAAGCTTGCTTTTGTTAACTATCAAAACTTTAGGTTCATTTGAAAGCATCATCATTTTGCCTTCTTACTGTTCTATGGTTTATAAATTAATGGTTTAATTGTTAAAAATGAAGTGATGCACAATCAGTGCAGATTTTCTCCAATCTTTTCATGTTCATGATTTTGGCACTTGTTCTAATGTATGCACTTTTTAAGAAAGAGAGTAGCACTGGTATTTGAGTTTTGCTTTAGTAGGAAGATCTATGTGCACAGAATTTGTTGTCTCATCTTCTCGATGAACACAGTGACTCTCATGGAATTGGTGGCCAACTCTATGGTACACCTGTTATGTTTACAAAATTGTAAACATCAAAGTACACAATAAAACATGATGAGACCTTCCAAGTTCTTCAAAAGATCAAACAAATATTTCCAAACTTCAGAAATCAAACTTTCCTCCAAACTTTCAAGGAAACAGAAATGGGTGACTCTAGCAAAATAACCACCAGAAACTCTTTGAGTGGAATTTATCAAAACTAATCATATATTCTGAAAGTAGACTTTGAGTAGCATGCTTTAGAAACAAAAAATGTCAAAAAAGGTGGAACATAGCTCCCAAACGAATAGTTTGAAGTCAAGGTATGTGGAGGCTTGCAACAGCAAGGTATGAATAACTGTCTGAATTGATAACTGATGTACAACAATAGGAAAACTCAAAGATCTATGAAAGATTTTGATATACATAGAAATTATCAGAGCCAAGGAAACTCTTTCAAGTGAAATCACTAAAAAAGACCTCATAACGACTCAGATATGGAAGTTTGGAGAGAGGTATGTCTCTGATGAGTCGTCGGATACACACAAGAAACTCTCTCTACAAAAACGCCTACTTGCGTGGAGTTTTTTCATTGTATTGTGTAGAAAAATTGATGTACTTAAATAGTACAAGCTGTAAGCTTCACAACGCAACAAGAATCACTCAATTTGGCCACCTACACTTAGAGAACCACTCTTTTTATTGAGAAAAGCGCCGTCCTTGTCTAAAAATAGACACCTGTCCTTTCCTTCTTACTTTTATCTACTTTTATCTACTTTTACTCTAAATTTGGAGATGTGAGCCTAAAAAATAATACTTTAGAGCTTGTTCTTATGTAACATTGCCCCCCTCAAGCTCTAAATCCAAAGTTTTGACTCCAAGTAGAACTTTGATTCGCTTGAGCTTGCGAGCATCCATTGCTTGTGTGAGTATATCTGCTAATTGATCTTTAGTTTCAACATATTTTATATCAATATCTTCATTCACCACCTTCTCTCGGCTAGATAAGCTTCGTTAGGAAATTTTTGTGGTTGCCTTCTTCTCTTACTAGATACCTTGATTGACTTCTTGTTCTACCATGCTTTTCTTGCCTTCGAGTTTGAATTATTCTTAACGTAGAACCTTCACTTTCTTCTTCCTCTGACTCAATTTCCTTTGAAATCAAATCGAGAATTTTTCAACTTTTGATTGTGGGGAGTTATCTCTTCATGTGTAATTTGACTTTCTAGTGAGCTCGGAGAACTTGGCTCTTCTTCATGACTTCTTGTAGTTTCTTCTTCATCTACTTGCACTTCATGCTTATACCAAGATTTATCTTCATGAAGAATAACATCTCTTGAAACAATTACCTCTCTCGTATCTGGGTTTACACATCTATATCTTGGTTGCCCTTATGCCATACCAATAAAAACCATTTTTTTGTGACCTTGGATCCAACTTTGACCTTTAAGTGTTGTGGAACATGAACAAAACATATGCTTCCAAAAATTCTATAATTAGAAATATCTGGTTTTGATAAACAATTCATAAGGTGCTTTTTGTACATGACTTTGAGTAGGTGGTAACCTGTTCATCACATAAACTGCCATATTGCATGCTTCAACCCAAAAAGTAAGTGGTAAGTCCCTTTCATTTAACATGCACATACCCACCTTCAAGATAGACCCGTTTCTTCTTTCGGCCATACCATTTTGTTGAGGTGTGTATCTATTTGTAGTCTCTTTTTTTATTCCTTCTTCCAAATACGTAATAAATTGATTAGAAAAATATTCATCTCCTCCATATGATCTCAACCTTCTTATGCTTCGACCTGTTTGCTTTTGAACCAATGATTTAAACTTCTTGAACATATCAAACACTTCGGATTTGTATTTCATAAAATAAATGAATGTAAACTTTGAGAAGTCATCAATAAATGTTATGATTTTTATTGATGATTTTCCCAAGCATGCATGGTTGTATCCACTGAAAGCAAAGTCTGAAGTGTTTGTGCTTCAAACAGTTTCTAGTTTTGGCTGAGAATTTTTAAGCATATGAAATGGGCACGCTCCGTTTTGATCGAGGAGGGGAATATATGTCTTTTGATTCTAATGCATTTCTGTCTTAACATGGGATAAAACGTGTACAATGTCATATACACCTCAACAAAATGGAGTTGTTGAAAGGAAAAACATGTCTCTCATGGAGATGGTGAGGTGTATGATCAAGAGTCAAACTTTACCACATAGTTTATGGCTTGAGGCTATTATGTGTGCAACGTATGTACATAATAGGTCTCCCACTAAAACATTGTAGTCTATCACACCATATGAGACTTGGCATGGTCGCAAGCCATCTCTTGCTCACATGCATGTCTTTGGTTGTGTGGCATATGCATTAGTGCCTGAACAACAATGCAGGAATTTGGATGATAAAGCAGTGAAATGTATTTTTGTTGGATATAGTTTTGAAAACAAAGGCTATCATTTGTATCATCCATAGACTAAATGCATTTTGGTTAGCCATGATGTTGGTTTTGTGGAAGATGCTATTCAACCATTGCTTTCATGTACTAAGGAGACATCAGTTAGCTCCAAAGATGTGTATGACACTTTGTTGTCTCTTTTCACATGTGGACTATCTAGCGTTGGTCCAAATGAGGCAATTTCTCAGTCTTTATAGGTTTCATGTGATGATGCAGATCATTCCATTTCTGATGCAGATCATTCCATTTCTGATGCAGATTTACATGATCTACTTGTTGATGAGAGAACTCATATAGAGGAGGCAAAGTCTATGCCTAAATGGTTGGTGCAGACTTTGTGAGATAGCAAACTAGATGCACCTCTATCATATCGTACTTGTTCAGGCTCTCACAGTGCTTCTTTTGCATTAGATTGCTATGCTATGGCTACCTCTAGTGTTTGTGATGAGAATGAGCCTGTTTTGTTTGATGAAGCACAAAATTCAAAAAATTGGATGGCTACTATGCAATCAGAATATGATGCTATTATGAAGAATGCTACCTAGTCTTTATGTGACTTGCCTCTTGGTAAGATTTCCATTGGCACTAAGTGGGTATACAAGCTGATGAGTAAGCTTGATGGAACAAATGACATGTACAAAGGCTAGGGTTATTGCAAAAGATTATGCTCAAGAAAGAGGCATTGATTTTGATAAGACCTTTGCTCCTACATGCCGAATGAATACTGTTCGTAGCATCTGTGCACTCGCAGCTCATCATAGTTGGAACATATATCAGTTGGACATTAAAACTGCATTTTTGAATGGTGACTTGCATGAAGAAGTGTATGTTTTTCAGCCCCGTGGTTTGTTGAAAAAGGCATTATATGGTTTGAAGCAAGCATCATGTGCTTGGTATGAAAAGATACGTCTACTTGATTGCGCATGGTTTTGAGAACATTGCAACTGAGAGCATCTTATATATTAAGCATACAAATGATGTGCTTCTGATAATTGTTATCTATGTTGATGACATGTTGCTCACTGGTCTTATTTAGAAGCATAATGCTGATTTTAAGGTTGATTTGAATGCATCATTTGATATGTTAGATCTGGGGCATTTGCATCATTATTTGGGCATTCAATTTATGCAAGTGAATGGTGGAATGGCTTTGTGTCAAACAAAATATATTGACATATTATTGCAGTGTTTTAGCTTGGAAGACTGCAAATCTATTGCCACTCCTATGGAGAAAGGTTTACAGTTAAGTCTTCATGATGCTTGAGATGCATTTGATGCTATTCTCTATCAACATGTTGTTGGATGCTTGATTTACTTATGCATTACTCGGCCAGATATTCATGCATTGTCCAGGTGTCAAGCATTGGCAGGCAGTTAAGCGTATCTTTCGCTACTTGAGTGGTACCCAGGTAATTGGATTGTTTTATCCCAAGGAAGAATCACTACTACTAGATTTACATGCTTTTTTTGACTCTGACGGGGTTGGTTGGTATGACACTTATGTGTCCATCAATGGGTTTTACTTCATGCTTGGTAGCTTATGCATATCTTGGTTGAGCAAGATGCAGCCTACTGTGGCCATTTCTAGTCGTGAGGTTGAGTATAGGGTAGCTTTCCGATCGACTTTCGAGTGTGTGTGGCTCAAATGCCTTATGGATGATTTGGGTGTTGTTCTGTCTTCTGTCACCACCATCTTCACTGATAGTTAGGTGCATTGGAAATTACGAGGATCCTGTGTTCCATGCTTGTACTAAGCACATTGAGGTGCACTATCATTATGTCAGGGAGAGGTTCTCTATTGGAGAGATCAATTTGCCATATATGCCCACACAGGAGAACATTGTAGACCTTTTCACAAAGGCTTTGCCTAGGGAGAAGTTTGAAGTTCTCCATAAAGCTTTGGGATCACTTCCTTTTGTGGATTGTTTCCACATAGCTTGGCACTTACTTATACATGAGTACAAACTCCTTTTTCATCGCATCACTCCCAGGGGGGATTTGTTGATATATTTAGGTAGTGATGTGTCTGAACACACTAGGAACACTGGATCACTTTTTTCCCTCTTTAGAAGGTTTTTTCCCCTCGCTTGTATATACGCCTATAACCCTAATGAGTCACTTATCTTTTTAAATTCTCTTGGTAATACATGCAGTATTGTGTGTTGTGCTCCAAGCTTCTTCTTCTTCCTTGTGCTGTTCATGTGCTTCCGCTGACCTCAAACTCCAACATTACATTGGTATTGCTAGAGCACATTGTATACCAAAATTTAGCCAGCATGTACAAATGTACAAATGTTAAAAATCCAATGAGAATGCCATGTGATCCCATTCTAGGAGAGTATACTAGTCTAGCTATCACAATGGAGTGAGGTGTTTCTATGTTGGTCATGAGAACTCTTGGAAAAAGGTCTCTATAACTTTGGCATGTAAATATTTAGTTAAAGTGTGTAAAAACATCTTTGAAAGGCAATGCAACAAAAACATGGTTGCGACAACCTTCATTTCACATGTAAGTCACATAGTTCCAGATTTTTATATGTGGATTCACTATGACTCTAGACTTGTGAGACTCACATATGCACATTATGTCACTATCCTTATTGTCTCTATACTTTCAGATAGTACATGCTTTCAGTTAATATCTGATTGAGAAGAAGGATTTTTGTTATGCATCTATCTTTCCTGTCCTAGTTTCAAGTTAGGAGAGGAATTGTACTATATTTCTTTTTTAGATGTGTTTTTGTATATATGCTATGTCTTTTGTTATATATCAATATATGTATGTGTAGTGTTATATGTCTATAATATGTTCGTTATGTATCTATTTTTTTTGACATGTATTTTTGTGTATAAATAAACATATGAAATTAATCAAATAAAAAATTCGGATTTTTGAAACTACTTTAACTTCCATAAAGGAGCCGATGGGCTGAAGTGCCCAAGTTCGGTTCTGAATTAGCGGTGCCTTTGAAAACTCTTTTCTAATTTTTCCATTGCGTACTTAGGTTCTCCAAAAATCATGACTTCAAGGGCATTTTGTAAGCACATATTTTTGCACCTATTACTAGAAAAAACTATCCTCAAATTTTTGTGATAATGAGGCTACACAACTAGTTGGACAAAATGTGTTATTTCAATTCATTAGGATTTTTGGTTTTTATTTTATGTATTTAATTTTTATTTTTCTTCATATGGTGTTTAATTTTTCTTTTTATTATTTTTATTTTTGGTAATTGTTTTTATTTTTCTTTATTTTTCTTTTTAAAATTTTATTTCTAATCAATTTTCTTGTTTAATTATCATTAATATTTTTAATTCATTCGTATGAAATGTACATATATAAGGTGGAGGATGTTGACTTCTATATTAGATATTTTTTTTCTAGAGTTAAACTTATCCTTGATGGTTAAGGAGGAGATGAATCATATTGGAAAAGATACGGGTAAAGGTAATGAAGATCAAATTCATTTTTGTTACTTTGAATATAGTATAGGCACATGTGGATTCAACATGGGCCATGATAGTAGAAGAGAAGTGGACAAAAAAACCTTAGCCAACAAATTGTAGAAAATATAAGTCATGGATGAGGAGGAAATAAAAGAGAAAGAGGGAGTTTTTGAGATAGAGGATGATGGAAATAAGAAGAAGGTATTTCCGAAGTATTTACATATGAAGGCCTATTCAGGAAATTTGGGAATTATTCAAGTCCCATTTATATTACTTACTATGGTAACATCTTAATTTTGAGGCCAAGCCCCATACCCCATTTATAACACAATTATCCTTGATATTAAAGTGTAAATTTAATATACTAGAATCAATAGACAATAACATGTTGTAGTGTGTGAATGAGCCAAAATGTAAAACATTGGGACACAAAGAACTATCTCAAAATCATGTGTCATTCCCATTTTTCCAGAATAGGCCTTTATGGGGAGAAATTAGTCATTATGCGAATGATTTCTATCATAGGCTTGGAGATAGAATACGGAAGAAAGCAAAAAGATAGTTATGCCTCCTAAAATTATTGGAGTTTGAGGTCTACAGAAGCACACGAACTATTTTGTGTTTGAGTTAGTGAGGAAAAACCAATAGAAGTAGACACGAGCGAAAAAGGTCAAGCACAGAGACTTGTGATGGTTGCAAGAGGTCTTTGTGGATAGATGATAAGTAGTACCCGAATGAATGACATAATTGAATCCTTAAGTTCAAATTACCAAGACATATAAAGATATCTTGTATATGTGGTTACATGGGAAAAAACCTTTAGCCAACACTAGAATAAAAAATGCCCATGTATGGGGAAACGGCTCATATAAAAGCTACTTGAGGGACACATAAGTGTAACAAACCTCCTTGGAGTGAATGATGTGAATACATACAAGGACTAAAAAATCAGCCCCCATAATGTAATAAGCCTAAAGCTTTGCGAAATGCTTCAAACTTTTTCTATGGAAGAGCTTTGGTCAATATGTCTGCCACATTATCTTGTGCAGGTACATATACCAAATCATTATCTCCAATATGAAGGCACTCTTTGACATAATGATAATGAACCTCAATGTGCTTTGTCCATGCATGAAGCACTGGATTTCTTGCAATCGCCAATTCACTATGACTAACATTGAGAATATGCATAGGTGCATTAATCTCCATGCATAGATTCATCAATAGGCATCTCAACCATATACATTCCACCAATGTACTTGGCTTGTGAATATTATCCTGTACTTGGCTTCAAAGCTCAATGTCGCCACAATAGGTTGCTTATTACTCAACCAAGATATGCATGATCCTCTAAGGAAAAAGCAATTACCACTAGTGGACACTCATGTATCATAACAACTAGCCCAATCACTATCTGTAAAAGCATGCAAGCATAGATGAACATCTCTGCCATAAAAGAGACCCAAACTCAAAGTACCTTTGAGATATCTAAACACATATTTTACCACTCACCAATGCTCAGTGTCAGGGCTATACATAAACCTAGTCAATTGGGACACTGCATATTGTATGTCTGACCATGTGTTACATGCATACATCAAACATCCCACAACTTGTTGATAAAGAGAAGTATCAAATGCATCAATTGCATCCTCAATTGAGAAGATAAATCCTATTTCCATTGGCATTGAGAGAGGCTTGCTATCCTCAATACCAAAACATTGAAGTACTTTCTCAATATACATTTCTTGATGCACAACAATTCCCCCTTAATGGATACAAACTAGATGCCAACATAATACTCCAAAAGAAAGATTTGTGAAATCAAAAGTATGTTGTAAATCAGCCATAATTGTGCCAATTTTCCCATCACATGGCCCAATCAAGAGAATTTCATCAACATAAAGAACAAGCACTATAAGATCAGCCCCATCTTTGCATAGATAAAGTGTGCTTTTGATTGGATTACATGTAAAACCAAGAGCTATCAAGTGCTTATGTATCTTGTCATACCATGCACACGGACTTTGCTCAAATCCATACAAAGCCTTATATAAACAAGTAGCAAACCATATGCTCTTGACCTTTGATGGCAAAGCGAGGAGGTTGCTTCACATAGAACTCTTTTTGCAAATCACCATTCAAGAAAGATGTCTTTATATTCATTTCATGCACTTTCCAACGACGATGGAAAACCAATGCAATCACCGAACGAATGTTTGTCCTATGCGAAATGGGTGCAAAAGTCACCTCATAATCAATGCCATTTTTTTGGTGCTAACCTATTGCAAGTAGTCTAACTTTGTAGCATTTGGGAACAAATGTTTCATCAAAATCTTTGCTCTTCTCTTGAGCATAATCTTTGGCAATAAGTTTAGCCTTATACCTATCAATCATTCATCACACTTGTTGTATAGATTAAATTAAGGCCCTACATTTTTTTTGGAAGAAATCAATCTTCAAAATTGGTCTAATTGCAGGAAGAGACCAATTTTTAAAATTATTCTAAGGCAGCATAAGAGACCAATTTCACAAATTAGTCTACAGACTAATTTCCGAAATTGGTTTATGTAATAATTTCACAAATATTATGGAATAATTTTCTTGGAACAATTTCTCAAATTTGTGGAAGACCCAAATTCGTCCAAGGCAAGACTGTAATCACTTGAAGACTAAATATGAGGACCCACCAGAAGTGGCCAAGCAGAGAAAGAGAGTGGAGACAAGAGAGTAGAGAAAGAGAGTGGAGACCAGAGTACCATATTTGGTAGAGTACCGGACTTGACATAGTACCAGAAAAGTGCTAATCGGAGAATAGTGGAGGTAATAGAGTAGTGGAGTAATTTCTTGGTAGAAGAACCTTATATAAGGAAAGGACTTCAACTACCATATATTTCATAGATGAGATGAGATAGAGGATGCCATATAACTTGTCACTATAGAGATAGCTCATCATAGAGAGAAGGAAGAATACTCAAGTGTTTTGTCATCACAGAGAGAAGGAAGAATACTCAAGTGAAGTGTGTTGTTGCTTTCAAGCTTCAAGAACTCAGTCTAGGAGTTAGACAGGAGGCTTTGGTCTTGTCATAGAGGGTGGACAAGTGGAGTGATTCTACAAGGGTTGAGTGCTTAGCAAGAGGCTTGTGTGCTTCAGGAGTGCCTTGGAGGTTGGATTTTGTGGTTTAGTTTGCATTAGGAGCTATCCTTAGCATCCATTGCTTCCTTCCATTGTAATTGTACTGCCTACCTTGTATACTTTCTATGCTTGTGTTGGAGATAGACGTCTGCGGAAGCACGCGAACAACACAAGGAAGAAGAAGAAGCTTGGAGCACAACACACAAGACTGAATGTATTACTAGAGAATGTACAAAGATAAGTAGCCCATTAGGGCAATAGGCGTATATACAAGCCGGGGGAAAAAAACCTCCTAAGAGGGAAAAAAGTGCCCCGACGGTCCTAGAGTGTTCACACACATCACTACCTAAATATATCAACAAATCCCCCTTGGGAGTGATGCGGTGAACAAGGAGCTGGCACTCATGTATAAGGAAGTGCCGAGCTATGTGGAAATCACTCCACAAAAGGAAGTAAGCCCAAAGCTTTGCGGAAAGCTTCAAACTTCTCCCTAGGCAGAGCCTTCGTGAAAAGGTCTGCAATGTTCTCCTGCGTGGGCACATATGCCAAGCTGATCTCCCCAGCAGGAACCTCTCCCTGACATAGTGATAATGCACCTCAATGTGCTTAGTGCGAGCATGGAACACAGGGTTCCTCGCAACTGCCAATGCGCTCTGACTGTCAGTGAAGATGGTGGTGGCAGAAGACTGGCCAACACCCAAATCAGCCATAAGGCGTCTGAGCCACACACACTCAACAGTCGCTGTGAAAGCTGCCCTATACTCAGCCTCACAACTGGAAGTGGCCACAGTAGGCTGCTTCTTGCTCAACCAAGATATACATGAGCTACCAAGCATGAAGCAAAAACCACTGGTGGACACACGAGTGTCATAGCAACCAGCCCAATCTGACTCAGAAAAAGCATGAAAATCTGGCGGTAGTGATCCCCCCTTGGGATAAAACAACCCAAGTAGCCGAGTACCACTCAAGTAGCGAAAGATGCGCTTAACCGCTTTCCAATGCGTGACTCCTGGGCAATGCATAAACCTGCTCATCTGTGAGACAACAAACTGAATATCTGGCCGAGTAATGCATAAGTAAATCAAGCATCCAACAACCTGCTGATAGAGAACAACATCAAATGCATCTCGAGCATCATGAAGACTCAATCGTAAACCCGTCTCCATAGGAGTGGCAATAGGCTTACAGTCTTCAAGGCCAAAACGCTGCAATAATGTGTCAATATATTTCGTTTGATACAAAGCCATTCCACCATCAACATGCATAAACTGAATGCCCAAATAGTGATGCAAATGCCCCAAATCAGACATCTCAAATGAGGCATGCAAATCAGCCTTAAAATCAGCAATATGTGTCTCAATAGGACCAGTGAGCAGCATGTCATCAACAAAGACAACAATGATAAGAAGCACATCATTAGCACGCTTAAGATATAAGGTGCTTTCAGTTGGACTATTCTCAAAACTATGTGCAATCAGATAGGCATGTATTTTCTCATACCAAGCACGTGGTGCTTGCTTTAAAATATAATGCCTTCTTTAACATGCAAACCTGGTTTTCATGCCCTTTCTGCACAAAGCCACGGGGCTGAAAAACATACACTTCTTCATGCAAGTCACCATTCAGAAATGCTGTTTTAATGTCCAACTGATGTACATTCCAACCATGATGGGCTGCAAGTGCACAAATGCTGCGAACAGTAGTCATACGGCATGTAGGTGCAAAGGTCTCATCAAAATCAATGCCTCTTTCCTGTGCATAACCCTTTGCAACAAGTCTAGCCTTATACCTGTCAACTGTACCATCAGGTTTACGCTTCAGCTTGTATACCCACTTAGTGCCAATGGCCTTCTTGCCAGGAGGCAAGTCACATAAAGACCATGTACCATTCTTCATTATAGCATCATATTAAGATTGCATAGCAGCCATCCAATTTCGTGAATTTTGTGCTTCATCAAAAGAAACAGGCTCATTCTCATCACAGAGACTAGATGCAGCCATAGCATAGCAATCTGATGCAAAGGAGGCACTACGAGAGCCTGAACGAGTACGATATGACAAAGGTGCATCTAATTTGCTGTCACGCAAAGTCTGCACCAACCATTTTGGCATAGTTTTTGCCTGCTCAATATCAGCTCTCTCATCAATAAGTGCATCATGTATATCTGCATCAGAAATGGAATGATCTGCATCATCATATGAAACCTGCAAAGGTTGAGAAGTTGCCTCATTAGGACCAGCACTAGCCTGTCCACCTGTAAAAAGAGGCATCAAAGTATCATACATGTCTTTGGAGCTAACAGATGTCTCCTTAGTACATGAAAGCAATGGTTGAATAGCATCTTCCACAAAGACAACATCACGGCTAACCAAAATGCGTTTAGTCCGTGGATGATACAGATGATAGCCTTTACTTTCAGAACTGTACCCAACAAAAATACATTTTACTGCCTTATCATCCAATTTTCTGCGATGTTGTTCAGGCACTAATGCATATGCCAAACAACCAAAAACACGCAGATGAGCAACAGATGGCTTGCGGTCATGCCAAGCCTCATATGGAGTGATAGACTCCAACGCTTTAGTGGGACACCTGTTCAGTACATATGCTGCACACATGACAACCTCAAGCCAGAAACTATGTGGTAAAGCCTGACTTTTGACCATGCACCTCGCCATCTCCATGAGTGACCCGTTCTTTCGTTCAGCAACTCCATTCTGTTGAGGTGTATACGGCACTGTACACTGGTGTTTTATCCCACGTTCAGCCAGAAATGCATTAAAATCTGAAGACATATATTCCCTCCCTCGATCAGAATGGAGGGTGCCCATTTTACATGCTGACAGATTTTCAGCCAAAACCAAAAACTGTTTGAAGCACATGAACACTTCGGACTTTGCTTTGAGTGGATATACCCATGCATGCCTGGAAAAATCATCAATGAAAGTCACGAAGTAAAGGTAATTTCCAAAAGAGGGTGTCTGCATAGGACCACAGACATCACTATGTACAAGCTGCAATTTCTGCGTAGCCCGAACTGAACCATCTTTTGGAAAGGAAGAACATTGCATTTTGCCCAAAATACAGCCTTCACAAACATGTTTTCCAGGTGCCTCAAGTTTGGGCAAAGAGGACACCATTTCAGATTTCTGCAGGCGTAACAAACTAGCAAAATTCAGATGACCAAATCGTGCATGCCAAAGCTTTGCATCTGACATAGCCTGAGAATCATGAACTGCACATGCCGAATCATTCACAGATCTTTCATAGTCTATGAGCTTATACAGCCCACGACATAAAATGCCAGAAGCAATAATCACATCGCCATTTGAGAGATCATGGACTGTACACCTGTCATCAACGAATTTCACAACCAAGCCAATCTTGGCTAATGCAGAAACTGATAACAGGTTCTTTTTGATCCCTGGCACAAATAAAGCATCTGACAAAGTGAAAGAACTACCATCAGTAGTAGTCAGAATGATCTTACCAACTCCCATAACAGGATAAGAGGAGTTATTGGCGCATGTGACAGTATTCCCTGTAGGGGAAGGCTCGAGTGAAGAGAAGAAACTGCGCTGCGAGGTAATATGTTTGGTCGCCCCACTGTCAAAGTACCAAACATCTGAGTCTACTGCAGACATGCACTGATCATGAGAAGATGGGTCAAAACTGCAGACAATAGTAAACGCCCATTCTTCTTCCTGCACAAGATTTGCAGACTCTGTTTTTGGTGGAGTCCTCTGCAACAACCATTCCAGCCTCTTTCTTCTTTGCCTCTTTAGCATCCAGTTTTGGACAGTTCTTTATAATATGATCATTTCCTTTACAGTACTTGCAGAACAATTTCTGCTTTTCTGATTTCTTTTCATCTTTATCTTGGTTCTTCAATTGTGCAGCATTTGCAGATTTCTGCTTACTAGTAGAAGAGCTCCATGTTCCTTTGCCCTTCTGACTAGCCAGGAAAGCTTGATCTGCAACACGCATAATGGACCTGTTCTGCCTGGACTGATCTTCCTGCAACAGAACAGAGACTAATTCCTCAAATGACAAGGCATTCGGATTGCCTTTCATCATCAACCGAAGAGTAGAGGCAAAACTCTAATATGAATCAGGAAGACCATTCAGAACGGTCTGCACAAGTGAGCTATCTGGTATAACCTCATCAGCAGAAATGAATTGTTCCTTCAGGTCTTTGATCTTTGTAAGAAAACTGTCCATAGAATCACCTTCATTCATGTGCTCACTCTCCAACTGTTTTCGGAGGTAAGCAACACGAGCCTCATTCCTAGCCTGGTACAAAGTGGTAAGTGTATCCCAAGCATCCTTTGCTGTTCTGCAAGAGCGAATGTGAGGAATAATGGCACGTTTGACAGACAAGGCTATCAATGCATGTGCCTGGGCATCTCTGCCATCCCAACGAATCTGCTCTGCAGTAGGTGCAACAGAAACAGCAGCACGAACAGGAATCTGCGGAATATCATCTTCGACACCATCTTCATCAGCTCCAACACCTGTATTTGCAGTACCTGTCGTTACAGGTGTAACAGGACGTCTTTCAACACCCTGCACAATGTTCCACAATCCTTTTGCAACCAGTACATGTCGCATCATATAAGCCCATAATGGGTAGTTGGTACCATCCAACTTATGCTCAACAACCAACATACGGAATACATCACTGCTTTCAGCCATGGCCGGTGACTAAAATACCTTGATGCAGAATATTGACTGTATCTCAAAAAGTTGAACAGAACTGCCCAGACGAGTTCTGCTAGTCCTGTAGCAGACTTTGAGACGCTTAAACTGGCAAACAGAAACTGGTATATACCTTTGGCACAAAAGGACGAAATAGCCTGCACAAGCGTTGCGATAGTGCGTTCGGAGGCCGAAACGAGCTCAGATTTCGTGCAAATCTGAGACTGCAAACGGAGGAGTGTCGACGGCGCCCTAGAAGAAGCGACGACCTGCTCTGATACCAATTGTTGGAGATAGACGTCTGCGGAAGCACGCGAACAACACAAGGAAGAAGAAGAAGCTTGGAGCACAACACACAAGACTGAATGTATTACTAGAGAATGTACAAAGATAAGTAGCCCATTAGGGCAATAGGCGTATATACAAGCCGGGGGAAAAAAATCTCCTAAAGAGGGAAAAAAGTGCCCCGACGGTCCTAGAGTGTTCACACACATCACTACCTAAATATATCAACAACTTGATGTTAATTGAGTAATGCTTTTGTGCTTTTGTGACTCTTAATTTTGACTCTTATTTTGATAATTCCTTCTCATTGTCTTGTTTTATAATTTTCTTATGGTTTTGTGCAAATCATACACATAGTGCATATTGCACTGAGTAAAAGAACCCACCTCGAGCACAACAGAACAAGAATTTCCTCCATAGGTGCTCAATTTGGCACACCTGATGGGACCTTGCTTTGCATTTTCTCTCTACTATTCTTCTTTTTACTTTTCAAAATTAGTCTCTTGTTTTAGTATCTCAGAATTAAACCAATTTTTTAGTCTAAAATTTCTCTAAAAATTAGTCCAAGTTTTTTCGTCTAACTTTTTAGTCCAATTTTTTCATCTAAGATTTTAATCCTTAGCCCAATCACGAGTCTATTTTTTTGGTCCAAAATTTTTAGTCCAAGTTTTAGTTCCATTCTGGTCAAGTCTTTTAAGTCCTAATTCTCATCATATCTATGAGTTCATACAGAGAATACGTAGTCTATGTCTCACACCTGATCTCATAAAGGAGGATCTTGTTGATATATTTAGGCAGTGATGTGTGTGAACACACTAGGACCACTGGGGCATTTTTTCTCCCTCTTTAGGATGTTTTTCCCCCTAACCTGTATATATGCCTATCGCCCTAACGGGTCACTTATCTTTGTACATTCTAGTGGTAATACATTCAGTATTGTGTGTTGTGCTCCAAGATTCTTCTTCTTCCTTGTGCTGTTCGCATGCTTCCGCAGACTTCTAACTCCAATAATTTATCAGAGTAGGTCAACACTTCATCTAGGGCGTCATTGACACCTCGCCGATCAGAGTCTCAAAATTGCACAAAATTTGGTGGGCATACTCAAGGTGATTAGAGATAAAATAAACTTAGCTTTAATCGTGCCGAAATTGCGATCTGAGCTTGTTTTGGCCTCCGAATGCACTATCGTAGTGCTTGTGCAAGCTATTTCATCTTTTTGTGCCAAAGATAGATATAGGTTTCGGTTCGCCAGTGTAAGCATCTCGAAGTTTGCTACAAGTTTAGTAGAACTCATCAGTGTGATTTTGTTTAACTTTTTCAGATACTGTCCTTTTTTTTCATCAGGGCATCTTAGTTAGTGGGGATGGCTGAAAGAAGTGATGTATTTCGTATGTTGGCTATTGAGGATAAGTTGGATGGTACTGAAGTTGATGCAGATGGCATCGACGATGGTGATATTTTGCAGATTCCTGTTTGTGTTGTGGTTCCTATTGCACCTACTGCAAAGCAAATTTGTTAGGATGGTAGAGATGCTTAGGCACATGCATTGATAGCCTTGTCTATCAAACATGCCATTATTCCTCAAATTTTCTCTTGTAGAACAACTAAGGATGCTTGGCATACACTTACCACATTATACCAGGCTAGAAATGAGGCTCATGTTGCTTACCTCCGAAAATAATTGGAGAGTAAGCATATGAATGAAGGTGATTCTAGTGGTAATACATTCAGTATTGTGTGTTGTGCTCCTAGCTTCTTCTTCTTCCTTGTGCTGTTCGCATGCTTCCGCAGACGTCTAACTCCAAAAATTTATCAGATTAGGTCAACACTTCATCTAGGGCATCATCGACACCTCCACGGCCACAGTCTCCAAATCGCACAAAATTTGGTGGGCATACTCAAGGTGATTAGAGATTAAAAAAACTTAGCTTTAATCATGCCAAAATTGCAATCTGAGCTCGTTTTGGCCTCCGAACGCACTATCGTAGTGCTTGTGCAGGCTATTTCATCTTTTTGTGCCAAAGATAGATATAGGTATTGGTTGGCTAGTGTAAGCATCTTGAAGTTTGCTACAAGTTTAGTAGAACTCATCAGGGTAATTTTGTTCAACTTTTTCAGATACTGCCCTTTTTCTGCATCAGGGTATCTTAGTCAGTGGGGATGGTTGAAAGCAGTGATGTATTTCGTATGTTGGCTATTGGGGATAAGTTGGATGGTACTGAAGCTGATGCAGATGGCATCAAAGATGGTGATATTTTGCAGATTCCTGTTTGTGTTGTGGTTCCTATTGCACCTACTGCAAAGCAAATTTGTTAGGATGGTAGAGATGCTTAGGCACATGCATTGATAGCCTTGTCTATCAAACATGCCATTATTCCTCAAATTTGCTCTTGTAGAACAATTAAGGATGCTTGGCATACACTTACCACATTATACCAGGCTAGAAATGAGGCTCATGTTGCTTACCTACGAAAAAAATTGGAGAGTAAGCATATGAATGAAGGTGATTCTATGGATAATTTTCTAACAAAGATCAAAGATTTGAAGGAACAATTAATTTTTGTTGATGAAGTCTTGCTTGACACTTCACTTGTGTAGACTATTCTAAACGGTCTTCCCGATTCATACAAGAGTTTTGCTCCTACTCCTTGTTTGATGATGAAAGGCAATGCAAATGCCTTAACATTTGAGGAGTTAGTCTCTGTTCTGTTGTAGGAAGATCAGTCTAGGCAGAGCAGGTCCATTATGCATGTTGTAGATCAAACTTTTCTTGCTAGTCAGAAGGGCAAAGGTATATGTAGAGATCCTTCCTCTTTCTATCACTCATATTCACTCTTCTACAACCTATCAGGTCACACATCTCATACATATTTAGATTTCTGTTCCTACATCTGAATATTCTTGTAAATTCTGTACATACACCCGTCCATCTACTTTTGTTCACATAGAGTGGTTGAGATTTTTACTCCCACATTGTAAATTGACATTTGTATATATGATGGTGTGAGTAAGCAGTGGCTTACATAACACTTTGAACATGTTGTCTAATTTCTCTCTATCTTTGTCTCATCATTGTATGATTAAGTGTGGTATGTTCATGTCTGTCAATATTGGAAGATATTGAAATCTATGTTATAGATCCTGGATTTATGGGACCTGTGGAATTAGTTATGGGCCTACCTAATTTCCAACAATGGTACCAAGAGACTTTGCTGCATAATTAGAGAACCATTCTCTGTGTGGTGTCACATGGAAAGAAGCACCAAAATCTAGCAGCCAGGTGTGGGAAAGAGAATCAGCCAAGAGCCTCAGTTGGCAAAATACTATCAAGAGTCAACACATCAGCATCATCAGAAATAGCATTAATTTCTTCAATCTTCACAATCGAAGTAGATGGTGCTCGTAACTATTTAACATGCCCATCAACATTGTTTCCTTTACCTTTAACATTCTTTAATGCATAATAGTCTTTCTTCATTTGTTCTTTCTTATGAAAATAATGGAATTCGATATCCCTCTTCCTCGATTTACTTTTACTCTTATTCCGTTGACCATTCTTTTCCTTGTTCTTGCTCTTGCCATGCTGTTGATTCTTTCCTTGGTAAGAATCACGAACATTATATGCATCTCCACTCTGAGTGCCAACCATAGATTTTCTACGAATCTCCGCACTCAAGAGTGCTCCGCATATGTCATCATAGATGAGTTTACCACCAAGTGCACTATTGCTAATAGCTGTGCAAAATGTATCCCATGATGATGGCAGGGTGCACAATAGAAATACTACTTTCATTTCATTATCCATATCCATTTTCTGAGCCTGTAACTGGGAGAATATAGCATCAAACTCATTTAGATGAACAACAACACTATTTGTGTCCTTCATGCGAAGGTCATATAATTTTCTCATCAGATACACTTTATTTGATGCCGTCTCTTTTTCATATGTATTGCATAACTTCTTCCAAAGCTCCTCTGCACTTTCATAGTCTAATTTTGTAAAGTAAACATTATCTGCCATGTGCAAGCAACTGGTAGACCTAGCCATTTCATCTAACACATCCCAATCATCTTCATCCATGGCAACATGCTTTTTTGAAATCCCATTTACTAGACTCCATTGCCTCCTTTGAATCAGCACATGTTTAATCTGATTCTTCCATAGATCAAAGTTTGTGCCATCAAATTTTTGGATCTCAAAATGGTCTTTGCCCTGCAAGTTATAGCTCCTCCTCGGAACACTGGCACTAGACCCTGATCCACCAGATGTGCCTAAGACCTGTGATGCTATGATGGTAGAGAACATAATAGAATGATAATGGAGCTAGAAGAGTCCAAACACCAACGAATAAGTGCATCAAAGAGTAAATCGACCACTATATAGTTGACCAAACAAAAAATCTGGAAAAATTTTGCTAGAGTATCCTTTGCAAAATGAGCATATGACAAGTGTCAAAATATCATAAAACTATAAGTACTGACATGTTTACCTGCATAGTGAATCAGTGACTCCATTGCATATAATTAGTTACCCAATAGAAGCCAACTAGGCTTATCGAGCACTTATGAACAACTATCATACATCTCCTATGGCGAGGCTGGGTAAGTCTTCCACTTGCATCACCAAAGAGACCCTGACATTTGGGTGTCTCCCAGTTAAGAAAACCTCACCACGACTCTCTTTTTCAAACGTAAAAGGCTTTAAGCAAAAACGTAACCACTATATCAATGACCACATGGAAGTACATAAGCGGTATCCACAAAAGCGTACATGCTGTGTACATGTTGAATATATGCATAAAATGACACTAAAAAGGCTGAGTGCACAAATCCAAAACTAACCAACAACACTTGCAAGTGTCTGTCAACTGTGATGTTTTAGGCTCGGAGAAGTACAAAGAACACTCTTCTTGATGTTCTTGGACCTGTGTGAAGAGAATTATTTGCAGAAGAACTCCAAAATGGCTCCAAAAGACACCCAAAAATGCTTCAAAAATAGGATTTGAAAGCAAAAAATGAAGCTTTGAGGGACCAAAACATGTTCAAGGTAATGTGAACCTTATTCTTTCCCCTTCTTTAGACACCACAAGAATGTAGCTTAGTGGCAAGAAATTGCCATGGTTAAGCGGGCTCTAGGGGGAACAATACTGGGATGGGTGACCTCCTAGGAAGTACCAAGAACCTCTTTCTTCCTTGATCACTGAGGTCCTCCCTCGCACGTAGCCAACGGTGCCAATGGTGACTTCGGTGACTCGGATGACAAGGTATGCCAAGGTCTATGCCTTGGTCGTTGCCTTAGTCGTAAGCCTTGGAGAAACCCGCGGGGGGGGTGCTCGCTTCAGTCGCACAAAAGGGATGAAGCTTTTGCATCACACGTAGAAAACCGAGCTCCCAAGGTGCACATAGTACTCCGCACAAAGGCTGCATAATACGCAAAAAAACACAGTACACAGGGAGCACGAAGACAGACTTCTTAGGTCTTACAAATGCGGTCGAACTTACAGTCTGACCAGGCCACTACACGTTTTATTAAAGAACATATACAAAAAAGTGTCTGGTGGCCATTTGGCCTTTCACATGGACACTAATGGTAACATGATTAAGAGCTTATGTATAAGAGCTTAGGTATAGTGGTTGATTCACTTAGCAACATGCCTATGCTCAATGGATCGAGTTTTACTCAGATCAAAGCTACTTGAGTCCATTAGAGGGAAATGTAGGCTTGATCTGGCATATTCCGAGATTTGGGAAGCCATATAGAAAGGGGATCTTGATACATGAATTTCCAATGAGGATGGAGTATCGATGGATACACAAGAAGGATTCAAGTAGAAGAATTACAATATCCATGATGGATATATGTTATATAAGGGCAAGATGTGTGTCCCTAGAGACCTTGAGATGAGACATAACATTTTGTATGAGTGTCGTGACACACCTAGTGCTGGACGCTCAAGAGCTAACAAGACTTATGATCTTGTTAAGAGGCAGACTTACTGGCCTGTACTTCATAAGGACATCCTAGAGTATGTGCTTAAGTGCACTAAATGCCAAGTCGATAAAGAGGATCAAAGGACTACTCCACCCATTGGACATTCCCAATAGGAAATGGGAGAGTATCTCCATGGATTTCATAATTGGATTATCCAAGACATTGAGAGGGCATGAATCTGTCAAGGTAATTGTGGATAGGTTAACCAAAATGGCTACGTTTATTCCTACACATGGTACAATGAAGAAAGCTAAGTTGGCTAGACTATTTTTAGAGAACGTATGCTGGTTATATGGTCTTCCTTTGTTGGAGTTAGACGTTTGCAGAAGCACACGAACAACACAAGGAAGAAGGAGAAGCTTGGAGCACAACACACAATACTGAATGTATTACCACTAGAATGTACAAAGATGAGTAACCCATTAGGGCTATAGGCATATATATAAGGGGGGGGAGGGAAACCTCTTGAAAAGAAAAAAAGTGCCCTGATGGTCCTAGTGTGTTCACACACATCGCTACCTAAATATATCAACAAATCCCCCTAGGAGTGATGCGTGTGAACAAGGAGTAGGCACTCATGTATAAGGAAGTGCCAAGTATGTGGAATCAATCCACAAACGGAAGTAAGCCCAAAGGTTTGCAAAAAGCTTCAAACTTCTCCCTAGGCAGAGCCTTCGTGAAAAGGTCTACAATGTTCCCCTGTGCGAGCATATATGCCAAGCTGATCTCTCTAGCAAAGAACCTCTCCCTGACATAATGATAATGCACCTCAATATGCTGTGCGAGCATAGAACATAGGGTCCTCACAACTCGTAATGTGCTATGACTGTCAATGAAGATGGTGGTGGCAGAAGACTGACCAACACACAAATCAATCATAAGGCATCTGAGCCACACACACTCAATAGTCAATGTGAAAGCTACCCTATACTCAACCTCACAATTCAAAGTGGCCATAGTAGGCTGCTTCTTGCTCAACCAACATAGACATGAGCTACCACACATGAAGCAAAAGCCACTAGTGGACACACGAGTCTCATAACAACCAGCCCACTCACTATAAAAAAAAGCATGCAAATCTGGCGGTAGTGATCCCCCCTTGGGATAAAGCAATCCAAGTAGCTAGGTACCACTCAAGTAGCGAAAGATACGCTTAACCACCTACACAATGCATAAATATCTGGCCGAGTAATGCATAAGTAAATCAAGCATCCAATGGCTTGCTAATAGAGAACAACATCAAATGCATCTCCAACATCATGAAGACTCAATCGTAAACCTGTCTCCATAGGAGTGGCAATAGGCTTATAGTCTTCAAGGCCAAAACACTGCAATAATGTGTCGATATATTTTGTTTGAGACAAATCCATTCCACCATCAACTTGCATAAATTGAATGGTCAAATAATGATGCAAATGCCCAAAATCAGACATCTCAAATGAGGCATGCAAATCAGCCTTAAAATCAGCAATATACTTGTTATGAGGACCAGTGAGAAGCATGTCATCAACATATACAAAAATGATCAGAAGCACATCATTAACATGCTTAACATATAAGGTGCTTTCAGTTGGACTATTCTGAAAACCATGTGCAATCAGATAGGCATGTATCTTATCATACCAAGCACGCGGTGCTTGCTTTAAACCATATAATGCCTTCTTTAACCTACACACCTAGTTTTCATGCCCTTTCTGCACAAAGCCACGGGCTGAAAAACATACACTTCTTCATGCAAGTCACCATTCAAAAATGCTATTTTAATGTCCAACTATTGAACATTCCAACCATGATGAGCTGCAAGTGCATAGATGCTACAAGCAATAGTCACTGGGCAAGTAGGAGCAAAGGTCTCATCAAAATCAATGCCTCTTTCCAATGCATAAACCTTTGCAAAAAGCCTAGACTTATACCTGTCAACTATTCCATCTGGATCACACTTCAACTTGTATACCTACTTAGTGCCAATGGCCTTCTTGCGAAGAGGCAAGAAAAAGTACCATTCTTCTTATAGCATCATATTCAGATTGCATAACAGCAATCCAATTTTAAGATTTTTTTGCTTCATCAAACAAAAGAGGCTCATTCTCACCACAGAGACTAGAGGCAGCCATAACATGGCAATCTGATGCAAAAGAGGCAATATGAGAGCGTAACCGAGTAAGATATGAGAGAGGTGCATCTAATTTGCTGTCACGCAAAGTCTGCACCAGCTATTTTGGCATAGTTTTTGCCTCCTCAATATCAGCTCTCTCATCAACAAGTGGATCAGGTAAATCTGCATCATAAATGGAATGATCTGCATCAGAAATGGAATGATCTACATCATCTCATGAAACCTGTAGAGGTTGAGAAGTTGCCTAATTAGGACCAGCACTAGATTGTCCACCTATAAAAAGAGGTAGCAAAGTATCATACATGTCTCTGGAGCTAACAAATGTGTCCTTCCTACATGAAAGTAAATTCTAAATAGCATCTTCCACAAAAACAACATCACAGCTAACCAAAATGCATTTAGTCTGTGGATGATACAAATGATAGCATTTGCTTTCAAAACTATACCCAACAAAAATACTTTTTATTGCTTTATCATCCAATTTTTGACGATGTTGTTTAGGCACTAATGCATATGCCAGACAACCAAAAACATGCAGATGAGCCACCGATGGCTTGCAACCATGCCAAGCCTCATATGGAGTGATAGACTGTAGTGCTTTAGTGGGACACCTATTAAGTATATATGCTGCACACATGACAACCTCAAGCTAGAAACTATGTGGTAAAGCTTGACTCTCGACCATACACCTCACCATCTCCATGAGTGACCTGTTCTTTTGTTTAGCAACTCCATTCTGTTGAGGTCATTGTACACTGATGTTTTTTCCCACGTTCAACCAAAAATGCATTAAAGTCAGAAGACATATATTCCCCCCCCTCAATTAGAATGGAGGGTGCCCATTTTACATGCTGAAAGATTTTTTAGCCAAAACCAAAAACTGTTTGAAGCACATAAAAAGTTCAAACTTTGCTTTCAATAGATATACCCATGCATGCCTGGAAAAATCATCAATGACACTCACAAAGTAAAGATAATTTCCAAAAGAGGGTGTCTGCATAGGACCATAGACATCACTGTGAACAAGGTGAAATTTTTGAGTAGCTCAAACTGAACCATCTTTTGGAAAGGAGGAATCCTGCATTTTTCCCAAAATACAACCTTCACAAACATGTTTTTTGGGTGCCTCAGTTTTGGCAAATAGGACACCATTTCAGATTTCTACAGGTGTAGCAAACTAGCAAAATTCAGATGAGCAAAGCGTGCATGCCAAAGCTTTGCATCTGATATAGCCTGAGAATCATGTCCTACACATGCTGAATTATTCACATATCTTTCTTAGTCTATGAGCTCATACAACCCACGACACAAAATTCCAGAGGCTATAATCGTGTCGCCATTTGATAGATCATGAACTGTACAACTGTCATCAACAAATTTCACAACCAAGCGAATCTTGGCTAATGTAGAAACTAATAACAGATTTTTCTTGATCCGTGGCACAAATAGAGCATCTGACAATGTGAAAGAACTACCATTAGCAGTAGTCAGAATGATCTTACCAACTCGGGATAAGAGGAGTTGTTGGCGCATGTGATAGTATTCCCTGTAGGGGCAAGCTCAAGTGAAGTGAAGAAACTGTGCTGTGAGGTAATATATTTGGTTTCCCCACTATCAACGTACCAAACATCTGAGTCTACTACAGACATACATTGCTCATGAGGAGATGGGTCAAAACTGCAAACATTAGTAAATGACCATTCTTCATTCTGCACAAGATTAGCAGACTTTGTTTTCGGTGCAGAGGCCTCTACAACAACAATTCAAGCCTCTTTTTTCTTTGCCTCTTTTGCAGCCAGTTTGGAAAGCTCTTAATGACATAATCATTTCCTTTACAAAATTTGCAAAACAATTTTTGGTTTTCTAATTTCTTCTCATCTTTGTCTTCCTGATTCAAGTGTGCAACATTTGCAGATTTCTGCTTACTAGTAGATGAGCTCCATTTACCTTTGCCCTTTTGACTAGCGAAGAAAGCTTGATCTATAACATGCATAATAGACCTGTTCTACCTAGATTGATCTTTGTGCAACAAAACAGAAACTAACCCTTCAAATGTTAAGGCATTTGGATTGCCTTTCATCATCAAATGAAGAGTAGAAACAAAACTCTGATATGAGTCATGAAGACCATTCAGAACAATTTGCACAAGTGAACTATCAGGAAGAACTTCATTAGCAGAAATCAATTGTTCCTTCAAATCCTTGATCTTTGTCAGAAAACTGTCCATAGAATCACCTTCATTCATGTGATCACTCTCCAACTATTTTTGGAGGTAAGAAACACGAGTCTCATTCCTAGCCTGTTAGAATGTGGTAAGTGTATCCCAAGCATCCTTAGCTATTCTGCAAGAGTGAATGTGAGGAATAATGGCACGTTTGACAGACAAAGCTATCAATGCATGTGCTTGAGCATCTCTACCATCCCAATGAATTTGCTTTGCATTAACAAGAACCGCAACACAAACATGAATCTGTAGAATTCAATTCCATCTGCATCACCTTTAGTACTTGTATTTGCAAGTGTAATAGAATGTTTTTCAGCATCCTACAAAATATTCCACAGTCCTTTTGCAACCAATACATGATGCATCATATGCACCCATAATGGGTAATTCGTACCATCCAACTTATCCTCAACAACCAACATATGGAATACATCACTACTTTGAGCCATGGCCACTAATTAAATTACCTTGATGCAAAAAATTGATTGTATCTCAAAAAGTTGAACAGAATTACCCTGTCAAGTTCTGCTAAACCTATAGAAGACTTCGAGATGCTTATAATGGCGAACCAAAACCTGTATATATCTTTGGCACAAAAAGATAAAACAGCCTGCATAAGCACTACAATAGAGCATTCGGAGGCCAAAACGAGCTCAAATCACGATTTGGGTACCACATAGAAGCTGTTTTGATCTTCTAATCACCTTAAGTATGCACAATAAATTTCATGCAATTCTGACACTGTGTTAGAAGGAGTGTTGATGATGCATTAGATGAAGCGGCGACCTGCTCTGATACCAATTGTTGGAGTTATACATCTATGGAAGCACACAAACAACACAAGGAAGAAGGAGAAGCTTGGAGCATAACACACAATACTGAATGTATTACCACTAGAATGTACAAGGATAAGTAACCCGTTAGGGCTATAGGCATATATACAAGCCAGGGGAAAAAAGCCTCCTAAAGAAGAAAAAAGTTTCACGGAGGACCTAGTGTGTTCACACATATCACTACCTAAATATATCCACATCCTTTACACATAGTTTCTGATCAGGATAGGAAGTTTACTAGACACTTTTGGAGAGTGGTCTACAAAAGGTTGAATTCAAAACTTAGCATGAGTATGACCAATCATCTATAATCGGCTGGGCAAACAAAGAGTGTTAAACAAATCCTAGAGGATATGCTTCCAGCATATGTAAATGAAAGGCAAACTAATTGGGAAGAGTATTTACCTATAGTAGAGTTTTCCTATAATAGTGCCAAGCACTCTTGCACTCAACAAAGTCCATTTATGCTTAGGTATGCATTTCAGCGAAGAGCTCCTTGTGTAGTAGGATTGTAGAATGAGAAAGTTCAAGCTGCAAAAGACTTCTTAGAAGAGATGAACGATATGCTTGGGATTGCTAAGGACAACATCAAGAGAGCTCAGTACATGGCTAGAGCCTATGCTGACCCTCAAAGGAGAGACACCAACTTTGAGGTAGGAGAGCAACTCTATCTTAAAGTTTCTTCTAGGTCTAAAACCACAAAGATGGGACCTTGTCAAAATTATCTCCTAGGTATTGTGGACTGTTCCTAGTACTTAAAAGAATAAGAAAGATGGATTATCAACTCCAACTTCTAGAGCACAACCAAATCCATCTAGTATTTCATGTTAGCTAGCTTAAGAAAAGACCGAGTGAATTTGACAACCTCATTCCAAATAAAGAGGTAATAGAGCCTATTTCTATTCAATCTATTCCACATGAGCCTAAGAGCATACAAACACACTTCAGAGAAATGGATGAGGAATCACTTATATAAAGAGTGTTTAGTTAAGTGGAAAGATAGTTTAGAAGATAGTGCTACATGGGAGCGGGTTAGCACCCTTCAAAGATGGTTTCCTAATTTTAGTTTACCTTCCCTAGTATCTTCTTAAGGGGAAGGACATGGGGAAATGACATGGAGATATGACCATGTACGTTCGATAGATGCGGATGTGTCAGTATATATCTTTGGCACAAAAATAAAAAATTGCCTGCATGGGTGCTATGATAGTGCATTCGAAGGTGTAAATGAGCTCAGATTGGGATTTCAGTACCATAAAGCAAAGCAGTTTTAAACTCTTAATCACCCTAATTATGCTCACCAAATTTCATGTGATTTTGAGATCATGACCAGAGAGTGATGACGATGCCATAGATGAAGTTGGGACCTGCTCTAATACCAATTGTCGGAGTTTGAGGTGTGCAGAAGCATGTGAACAGCACAAGGGAAAAGAAGAAGCTTGGGGCACAACACACAATACTGAATGTATTACCAAGATAATGTACAAAGCTAAGTAGTCCATTAGGGTAATAGGCATATATACAAGCCGGGGGAAAAAACCTTCTAAATAATGAACACCTTGTTGATATATTTAGGTAGTGATGTGTGTGAACACTCTAGGACTGCCGGGGCACTTTTTTCCCTCTTTAGGAGGTTTTTTTCCCCCGGCTTGTATATACGCCTATTGCCCTAATGGGCTACTTATCTTTGGATATTCTCTAGTAATACATTCAGTATTGTGTTTTTGTGCTCCAAGCTTCTTCTACTTCCTTGTGCTGTTCGCGTGCTTCCGCAGACGTCTATCTCCAACAATTGGTATCAGAGCAGGTCGTCGCTTCCTCTAGGGCACCGTCGACACTCCTCCGTTTGCAGTCTCAGATTCGCACGAAATTTGGTCTAGCAGAACTCGTCTGGGCAGTTCCGTTCAACTTTTTGAGATACAGTCAATTTTCTGCATCAAGGTATTTTAGTCACCGGCCATGGCTGAAAGCAGTGATGTATTCCGTATGTTGGCTGTTGAGGATAAGTTGGATGGTACCAACTACCCATTATGGGCTTATATGATGCGACATGTACTGGTTGCAAAAGGACTGTGGAACATTGTGCAGGGTGTTGAAAGACGTTCTGTTACACCTGCGACTACAGGTACTACAAATACAGGTGCTGGAGGTACTGGAGCTAATGAAGATGGTGTCGAAGATGATATTCCGCAGATTCCTGTTCGTGCTGCTGTTTCTGTTGCACCTACTGCAGAGCAGATTCGTTGGGATGGCAGAGATGCCCAGGCACATGCATTGATAGCTTTGTCTGTCAAACGTGCCATTATTCCTCACATTCGCTCTTGCAGAACAGCAAAGGATGCTTGGGATACACTTACCACTTTGTACCAGGCTAGGAATGAGGCTCGTGTTGCTTACCTCCGAAAACAGTTGGAGAGTGAGCACATGAATGAAGGTGATTCTATGGACAGTTTTCTTACAAAGATCAAAGACCTGAAGGAACAATTGATTTCTGCTGATGAGGTTATACCAGATAGCTCACTTGTGCAGACCGTTCTGAATGGTCTTCCTGATTCATATCAGAGTTTTGCCTCTACTCTTCGGTTGATGATGAAAGGCAATCCGAATGCCTTGTCATTTGAAGAATTAGTCTCTGTTCTGTTGCAGGAAGATCAGTCCAGGCAGAACAGGTCAAAAGGGCAAAGGAAAATGGAGCTCTTCTACTAGTAAGCAAAAATCTGCAAATGCTGCACAATCGAAGAACCAGGATAAAGATGAAAAGAAATCAGAAAAGCAGAAATTGTTCTGCAAGTACTGTAAAGAACTGTCCAAAACTGGCTGCTAAAGAGGCAAAGAAGAAAGAGGCTAGAATGGTTGTTGCAGAGGCCTCTACACCAAAAATAGAGTCTGCAAATCTTGTGCAGGAAGAAGAATGGGCGTTTACTACTGTCTGCAGTTTTGACCCATCTTCTCATGATCAGTGCATGTCTGCAGTAGACTCAGATGTTTGGTACTTTGACAGTGGGGCGACCAAACATATTACCTCACAACGCAGTTTCTTCTCTTCACTCGAGCCTGCCCCGACAGGGAATACTGTCACATGCGCCAATAACTCCTCTTATCCTGTTATGGGAGTTGGTAAGATCATTCTGACTACTGCTGATGGTAGTTCTTTCACTTTGTCAGATGCTTTATTTGTGCCAGGGATCAAAAAGAATCTGTTATCAGTTTCTGCATTAGCCAAGATTGGCTTGGTTGTGAAATTTGTTGATGACAGGTGTACAGTCCATGATCTCTCAAATGGTGATGTGATTATTGCTTCTGGCATCTTATGTCGTGGGCTGTATAAGCTCATAGACTATGAAAGATCTGTGAATGATTCGGCATGTGCAGTTCATGATTCTCAGGCTATGTCAGATGCAAAGCTTTGGCATGCACGCTTTGGTCATCTGAATTTTGCTAGTTTGTTATGCCTGCAGAAATCTGAAATGGTGTCCTCTTTGCCCAAACTTGAGGCACCTGGAAAACATGTTTGTGAAGGCTGTATTTTGGGCAAAATGCAGCGTTCTTCCTTTCCAAAAGATGGTTCAGTTCGGGCTACGCAGAAATTGCAGCTTGTACATAGTGATGTCTGTGGTCCTATGCAGACACCCTCTTTTGGAAATTACCTTTACTTCGTGACTTTCATTGATGATTTTTCCAGGCATGCATGGGTATATCCACTCAAAGCAAAGTCCGAAGTGTTCATGTGCTTCAAACAGTTTTTGGTTTTAGCTGAAAATCTGTCAGCATGTAAAATGGGCACCCTCCGTTCTAATCGAGGGGGGGAATATATGTCTTCAGATTTTAATGCATTTCTGGCTGAACGTGGGATAAAACACCAGTGTACAGTACCGTATACACCTCAACAGAATGGAGTTGCTGAACGAAAGAACAGGTCACTCATGGAGATGGCGAGGTGCATGGTCAAAAGTCAGGCTTTACCACATAGTTTCTGGCTTGAGGCTGTCATGTGTGCAGCATATGTACTGAACAGGTGTCCCACTAAAGCATTGCAGTCTATCACTCCATATGAGGCTTGGCATGACCGGAAGCCATCTGTTGCTCATCTGCGTGTTTTTGGTTGTTTGGCATATGCATTAGTGCCTGAACAACATCGCAGAAAATTGGATGATAAGGCAGTAAAATGTATTTTTGTTGGGTACAGTTCTGAAAGTAAAGGCTATCGTCTGTATCATCCACAGACTAAACGCATTCTGGTTAGCCGTGATGTTGTCTTTGTGGAAGATGCTTTTCAGCCATTGCTTTCATGTACTAAGGAGACATCTGTTAGCTCCAAAGACATGTATGATACTTTGATGCCTCTTTTTACAGGTGGACAGACTAGTGTTGGTCCTAATAAGGCAACTTCTCAGCCTTTGCAAGTTTCATATGATGATGCAGATCATTCCATTTCTGATGCAGATTTACATGATGCACTTGCTGATGAGAGAGCTGATATTGAGCAGGCAAAAACTATGCCAAAATGGCTGGTGCAGACTTTGCGTGACAGCAAATTAGATGCACCTTTGTCATATCGTACTCGTTCAGGCTCTCATAGTGCCTCCTTTGCATCAGATTGCTATGCTATGGCTGCATCTAGTCTTTGTGATGAGAATGAGCCTGTTTCTTTTGATGAAGCACAAAATTCAGAAAATTGGATGGCTGCTATGCAATTTGAATATGATGCTATAATAAAGAATGGTACATGGTCCTTATGTGACTTGCCTCCTGGCAAGAAGGCCATTGGCACTAAGTGGGTATACAAGCTGAAGCGTAAACCTGATGGTACCGTTGACAGGTATAAGGCTAGGCTTGTTGCAAAGGGTTATGCGCAGGAAAGAGGCATTGATTTTGATGAGACCTTTGCACCTACATGCCGTATGACTACTGTTCGTAGCATTTGTGCACTTGCAGCCCATCATGGTTGGAATGTACATCAGTTGGACATTAAAACAGCATTTCTGAATGGTGACTTGCATGAAGAAGTGTATGTTTTTCAGCCCCGTGGCTTTGTGCAGAAAGGGCATGAAAACCAGGTGTGCAGATTAAAGAAGGCGTTATATGGTTTAAAGCAAGCACCACGTGCTTGGTATGAGAAGATACATGCCTATCTGATTGCACATGGTTTTGAGAACAGTCCAACTGAAAGCACCTTATATGTTAAGCGTGCTAATGATGTGCTTCTGATCATTGTTGTCTATGTTGATGACATGCTGCTCACTGGTCCTATTGAGACACATATTGCTGATTTTAAGGCTGATTTGCATGCCTCATTTGAGATGTCTGATTTGGGGCATTTGCATCACTATTTGGGCATTCAGTTTATGCACGTTGATGGTGGAATGGCTTTGTGTCAAACGAAATATATTGACACATTATTGCAGCGTTTTGGCATTGAAGACTGTAAGCCTATTGCCACTCCTATGGAGACAGGTTTACGATTGAGTCTTCATGATGCTGGAGATGCATTTGATGCTGTTCTCTATCAGCAGGCTGTTGGATGCTTGATTTACTTATGCATTACTCGGCCAGATATTCAGTTTGCTGTCTCACAGATGAGCAGGTTTATGCATTGCCCAGGAGTCACGCATTGGAAAGCGGTTAAGCGCATCTTTCGCTACTTGAGTGGTACTCGGCTACTTGGGTTGTTTTATCCCAAGGGGGGATCACTACCGCCAGATTTGCATGCTTTTTCTGACTCAGATTGGGCTGGTTGCTATGACACTCGTGTGTCCACCAGTGGTTTTTGCTTCATGCTTGGTAGCTCATGTATATCTTGGTTGAGCAAGAAGCAGCCTACTGTGGCCACTTCCAGTTGTGAGGCTGAGTATAGGGCAGCTTTCACAGCGACTGTTGAGTGTGTGTGGCTCAGAGGCCTTATGGCTGATTTGGGTGTTGGCAAGTCTTCTGCCACCACCATCTTCACTGACAGTTAGAGCGCATTGGCAGTTGCGAGGAACCCTGTGTTCCATGCTTGCACTAAGCACATTGAGGTGCATTATCACTATGTCAGGGAGAGGTTCTCTGCTGGGGAGATCAGCTTGGCATATGTGCCCACGCAGGAGAACATTGCAGACCTTTTCACGAAGGCTCTGCCTAGGGAGAAGTTTGAAGCTTTTCGCAAAGCTTTGGGCTTACTTCCTTTTGTGGAGTGATTTCCACATAGCTTGGCACTTCCTTATACATGAGTGCCAGCTCCTTGTTCACCGCATCACTCCCAGGGGGGATTTGTTGATATATTTAGGTAGTGATGTGTGTGAACACTCTAGGACTGCCGGGGCACTTTTTTCCCTCTTTAGGAGGTTTTTTTCCCCCGGCTTGTATATACGCCTATTGCCCTAATGGGCTACTTATCTTTGTATATTCTCTAGTAATACATTCAGTATTGTGTTTTTGTGCTCCAAGCTTCTTCTACTTCCTTGTGCTGTTCGCGTGCTTCCGCAGACGTCTATCTCCAACACACCTTTCTAGGTTAAAAAATGGGAAACCACCAAATAGGATATCTTATGAAAACTCACATATGGTCCAATGAACCACTATCTCCCTACAATAAAGTGAGTTTACAAGTGGATGGAAACTCACATATGGTCCAATGAACCACTATCTCCCTACAATAAAGTGAGTTTACAAGTGGATGGAAACTCACATATGGTCCAATGAACCACTATCTCCCTACAATAAAGAGAGAGATAAGAAAGCTGAAAGATTTCAAATCGTCATTAGAATAATCTATAGAAAAGATGAGTATGGAATATTGTGTTGTTGTGTAGATGATGACAAGAAGTGGGATCTCATCACTTAAACCCTTATAGCTAGTTTGGAGTGGTATTTTTTCCAAAACTAGGATGTTGTAAAACTTGAGGACTATTGGCCACACACAGCCAAAGATCTTCATGAATGTTGCATTACTTTCCAGTTTTGCATTGAAAACCCCACCATAGAACATTCAATGTTTTAGGAGTTGGCTATAGTGTTGGAGTTAGACATCTGCGGAAGCACGTGAACAACACAAGGAAGAAGAAGAAGAAGCTTGGAGCACAACTCACAATACTAAATGTATTACCACTAGAATGTACAAAGATAAGTAGCCCGTTAGGGTAATACAGAAATATACAAGCTGGGAAAAAAAAACCTCCTAAAGTGGGAAAAAAGTGCCCTGGTGTTCCTAGAGTGTTCACACACATCACTACCTAAATATATCAACAAATCCCCCCTAGGATTGATGTAGTGAAAAAGGAGTTGGCACTCATGTATAAGGAAGTGCCAAGCTGTGTGGAATCAATACACAAAAGGAAGTAAGCCTAAAGCTTTGCGAAAAGCTTCAAACTTCTCCCTAGGCAGAGCCTTCGTGAAAAGGTCTACAATGTTCTCCTGTGTGGGCACATATGCCAAGCTTATCTCCCTAGCAGAGAACCTCTCCCTGAAATAATGATAATGCACCTCAATGTGCTTAGTGCGGGCATGGAATACAAGGTTCCTCGCAAATGCCAATGTGCTCTGACTGTCAGTGAAGATGGTGGTGGCAGAAGACTGACCAACACCCAAATCAGCAATAAGGAGTCTAAGCCACACACACTCAACAGTCACTATGAAAGCTGCCCTATACTCAGCCTCACAACTGGAAGTGGCCACAGTAGGCTGCTTCTTGCTCAACCAAGATATGCATGAGCTACCAAGCATGAAGCAGAAACCACTAGTGGACACATGAGTGTCATATCAACCAGCCCAATCACTATCAGAAAAAGCCTGCAAATCTGGCGGTAGTGATCCCCCCTTGGGATAAAACAATCCAACTAGTTGGGTACCACTCAAGTAGCAAAAGATGTACTTAACCACCTACCAATGCTTGACACCTGGGCAATACATAAACCTACTCATTTGGGAGACAAAAAATTGAATATCTGGACGAGTTTGTTTTAATGTCCAACTGATGTACATTTCAACCATGATGAGTTGCAAGTGCATAGATGCTATGAACAATAGTCATTCAGCAAGTAGGAGCAAAGGTTTCATCAAAATCAATGTCTCTTTCCTGTGCATAACCCTTTGCAACAAGCCTAGACTTATACCTATCAACTGTTCCATCACATTTACGCTTCAGCTTGTATACCCTCGTTGTGCCAATGGCCTTCTTTCTAGAGGGAAAGTAACATAAAGACCAGGTACCATTCATCATTATAGCATTATATTTAGATTGCATAACAACCATCCAATTTTTTGAATTTTGTGCTTCTTCAAATGGAAGAGGCTCATTCTCATCACAGAGACTAGACATAGCCATAGCATAGCAATCTGATGCAAAAGAGGCACTATGAGAGCCTGATTGAGTACGATATGATAGAGGTGCATCTAATTTGTTGTCACACAAAGTGTGCACCAGCCATTTTGGCATAGTTTTTGCCTGCTCAATATCAGCTCTCTCATCAACAAGTACATCATGTAAATCTGCATCATCACATGAAACCTACAAAGGTTGAGAAGTTGCCTCATTAGGACCAGCACTAGACTGTCCACCTGTAAAAACAAGCAACAAAGTATCATACATGCCTTTGGATCTAAAAAATGTTTCCTTAGTACTTGAAAGTAAGGGCTGAATAGCATCTTCGACAAAAACAACATCACCGGTAACCAAAATGCCTTTATTCTGTGGATGATACAGATGACAACCTTTGTTTTCAAAACTATAAAAAAATACATTTTGTTGCTTTATCATCCAATTTTCTGCGATGTTGTTCAGGCAGTAATGCACATGCCAAACAACAAAAACACATAGATGAGCAAAAGATGTCTTGCAACCATGCCAAGCCTCATATGGAGTGATAGACTCCGGTGCTTTAGTGGGACACCTGTTAAGTACATATGCTACACACATGACAGCCTCAAGCTAGAAACTATGTGGTAAAGCCTCACTCTTGACCATACACCTTGCCATCTCCATGAGTGACCTATTCTTCCATTCAACAACCCCATTTCGTTGAGGTGTATGTGGCACTGTACACTGACATTTTATCCCACGTTCAACCAAAAATGCATTAAAGTCAGAAGACATATATTCTCCCCCTCGATCAGAACGGAGGGTGCCCATTTTACATGCTGACAAATTTTCAATCAAAACTAGAAACTGTTTAAAGGACATAAACACTTCGGACTTTGCTTTCAATGGATATACCCATGCATGCCTAGAAAAATCATCAATGAAAGTCACGCAGTAAAGATAGTTCCCAAAAGAATGTGTCTGCATAAGACCACAGACATCACTATGTACAAGCGGCAACTTTTTAGTAGCCCGAACTGAACCATCTTTTGGAAAGGAGGAATGTTGCATTTTGCCCAAAATACAGCCTTCACAAACATGTTTTCTGGGTGCCTTAAGTTTGGGCAAAGAGGACACCATTTCAGATTTTTGCAGGCATAACAAACTAGCAAAATTCAAATGACCAAAACGTGTATGCCAAAGCTTTGCATTTGATATAGCCTGAGAATCATGTTCTGCACATGCTAAATCATTTACAAATCTTTTATATTCTATGAGCTTATAGAGTCCACGACATGAAATGGTAGAAGCAATAATGACATCGCCATTCGATAGATCATGAACTATACATCTGTCATCAATAAATTTCACAAATCTGCCATAACATGATAAGAGGAGTTTTTGGCGCATGTAATAGTATTCCCTGTAGGGGCAGGCTCGAGTGACGAGAAGAAACTGTGATGTGAGGTAATATGTTTGGTCGCCCCACTATCAAAGTACCAAACATCTGAGTTTTTGCAGACACGCATTGCTCATGAGAAGATGGGTCAAAATTGCAAACAGTAGTAAACAGCCATTCTTCATCCTGCACAAGACTAGCTGACTCAATTTTCGGTGTAGAGGCCTTTGCAACAACCATTCTGGACTCTTTCTTCTTTGCCTCTTTAGTAGCCAGTTTTGGACAGCTCTTAATGACATGATCATTTGCTTTACAGTATTTGCAAAACAATTTCTACTTTTCAGATTTCTTCTCATCTTTTTCTTCCTTCTTCGAATGTGTAGCATTTGCACATTTTTGCTTACTAGTAGAAGAGCTCCATTTTCCTTTGCCCTTTTGACTAGCCAGGAAATCTTGATCTGCAACACACATAATAGACCGGTACTGCCTAGACTGATCTTCCCAACAGAACAGAGACTAACTCCTCAAATGACAAGGCATTTGGATTGCCTTTCATCATCAAACGAAGAGTAGAAGCAAAACTCTGATATGTGTCAGGAACACCATGTAGAACGGTCTGCACAAGTGAGCTTTCTAGTATGACTTCATCAACAGAAATCAATTGTTCTTTCAAATCCTTGATCTTTGTGAGAAAAATGTCATTAGAATCACCTTCATTCATGTGCTCACTCTCCAATTGGTTTCGGAGGTAAGCAACATGAGCCTCATTCCTACCCTTGTACAATGTGGTAAGTGTATCCCAAGCATCCTTAGTTGTTCTGCAAGAGCAAATGTGAGGAATAAGGGCATGTTTGACAGACAAAGCTATCAATGCATGTGCCTGAGCATCCCTTCCATCCCAGCAAATTTGTTCCATAGTAGGTGCAATAGAGACAGCAACACGAACATGAATCTGTAGAATATCATCATCTTCGACACCATCTCCATCAGCTCCAGCACCTGTATTTGCAATACCTGTATTTCCAGGTGTAACAGGACGTCTTTCAACACCCTGCACAATATTCCATAGTCCTTTTGTGACCAATGTATGACGCATCATATAAGCCCACAATGGGTTATTTGTACCATCCAACTTATCCTCAACAACCAACATACGAAATACATCACTGCTTTCAGCCATGGCCACTGAGTAAAACACCTTGATGTAGAAAAATGATTGTATCTAAAACATTTGAACAGAACTACCCAAATGAGTTCTGCTAGACCTGTAGCAGACTTCGAGATGCTTATATTGGCAAACCTAAACTAGTATATATCTTTGGCACAAAAAGACAAAATAGCCTGCACAAGTGCTCCGATGGTGCGTTTGGAGGCTGAAACAAGCTGAGATCGCGAGCTATGAAACACCTTGAGTATGCTTGCCAAATTTTGTGAGATTCTGAGACTTCAACCGGAGAGGTGTAGACAACACCCTAGATGAAGCAGGGACCTGCTCTGATACCAATTGTTGGAGTTAGACGTCTGCGGAAGCACGCGAACAACACAAGGAAGAAGAAGAAGCTTGGAGCACAACACACAATAGTGAATGTATTACCACTAGAATGTACAAAGATAAGTAGCCCGTTAAGGAAATAGGTGTATATTCAAGGTGGGGGAAAAAACCTCCTAAAGAGGGAAAAAAGTGCACCGGTTGTCCTAGAGTGTTCACACACATCACTACCTAAATATATGAATATATAGCACCTGATTGGAGTAAGCCAATAGTTGATTACCTTTATGATGGAATATTTCTAGAAGGCATTCTTCTTGCTAGAAGGAACTTCCTTGAAGAGTAATCTAAAGATTACTTTCTTATTGGGAATGAGTTGTACAAAAGAGGAGACAATGATTTTTTGTCTTTTGTGCATACATGAGCTGGGTTGCATTATTCGTGGTTTTCCGAATAAACATCGAAAAAAATAGAGATGGATACTTTTTCGATCAAAACATTTTCGATCGAAAGCGCTTTCGATTGAAATATTTATCGATCGAAAGCGCTTTCGATTGAAAATCGTTTTCTAGCAAAAAAAATATATTTTTACATTCGATCGATCTTATTCTGCAGGTGCTTCATTGATTTCTAGAGAGCTTTAAGCCTGCAATTTTTATGAGAGAGCTTCCTTCTCCATCATTGAGGTATTGTTTTAATTTTTATTTATTGTTTATTTTATTGTTTTGTTAATTGTAACATGCATATTGTATGATTCACATATGTGTCTCTCACATATGCTTGATTTTTATTTATATAATTTGTTTGGTGTCTTTTAATCATCAATTGTATACATGTTTGACTCGCGCAAGTGTTTCTTACTTGTATACATCGATGAAAAACATTTAAAAATAAACCACTTCTATGATTGTCTGACTCGCTACATCGATTCTTACTCTCACAGTAGTATAGGACATAGCAATATATCTATTGAGATTGTTTGAATCGCCACCTTCCGATGAGAACACTTAGTGTAGGTCACAAGGTGTATAGAAACTATTGCGATTGTTTGATTCTTTAACTCTTACTATCACAATAGTCACTTAGATTCTGATGAGAATACTTAGTGTAGGTCACAAGGTGTATAGGAACCATTTTCTGATTCTTTGACTCTTAATAGTATAGCAAATGTATATGAAATGTTATAAATGTATGATTCTTTGACTATTACATTCTTAATAGTTACATAGTTTCACTTCAAGTTTATGATTACAGTTTCTCTTTAATTATAAATCTACTTATTAAACTATGCATATGTCTATCATTTGTGTACACATACTATTGATTTATTTATCCATACACTTACTGATAGTATATTTTTTATTTTTGCATGGATGGCAAGTAAAATAAACAAGCAGGAGCAAAAATTTTTAGTTGTGTGCTCGTACATGTATCGAATGAGAGAAGATGAAATCACTATAGCCATGGATAATTCTAATTACAAAGATTTCATTGCGCAATTATCCAGAACAACATTTATTAATCTTGAAGATAAATTTGGCAGTGTGTCCGGTGGAGCAGAGGTTTTAGATGAGCAAATGTCAAAAGAGGATTCATCGATAAAATTAAATTTATCGATTTACATTATCAGACTATGAAGAGAGGAAAGCGATTAAAAGTGGACACGAGTGAACACCTTGTGAGAGCACAGGTAGATCCAAATACAAGAGATGCATATGTGAATATGGGAGATCAAACATTGAACAATCTTGGTTTGCTCCCATATTCCTCTATTCTTTTTTAAGATGTAGCTCTCATGGAGGAAGGACAATATGGAATGATCCATAAAGTCAAGATATCCCACCTGAGATTCAACAATGAAGTATTTGTGGCCATGCTATTCAAATTACATGGTGCTGGCATAAAAACATGAGAAAATGAAGCCATCAATGAAGCCACAGTGTTATCTATTATGCACAATGGAATTATTAGTCCACTTGGTTTTGCTAGACACCATCGCAAAAGTCCGTGCCTCATTTTCAAATTTTGGAATGGTGGTACATTGGACATGTGGCTAGAAAGAATGAAGAAGGAATACCTAAACGTACCACAAGCAGAGGTGTGAAGGACACAAAAGGAGACATAACAACCGTGAAAACAAACATTTGGAAGTTGATCAACGGCCTATTACAAACAATATCATTTTTACACACTTGTAATATATCCCATAACAATCTCCATCTAGGCAACATCTTGTTTCATTTTGAAGATCAACATGCTTACATCAGATTATGTGATTTTGGTAGAGTGACATATTTACCAACCAAAAAAGTTTTTTGAAGCTACCTAATTTAGAAATATCTACTAGAAATGCGTGGATTCGAAAGTACTGGTGGATTGCTCACGAATACATATCCACTAGTCCTCCACCTTTTAATAAGAGTCAAGAGATATTTACAGTTTCGATACTCCTCTTACAACTCTTGAAATATATAGATTTCAATAGTTATCCCATTGATAAGAATGGGATTTACAAGTTCAAATATGTTTTAGAATTAGCGTCTAACAAAGATGTATCAAAAAGAGTAGACGCACATGAACTGCTTATAGTATTCTTGCACCTAACTCGATATGGTTTAAAGATATCCATGACAGATGGATTATGACCATAATATTGAAGTGTAATCATTTGTAATATGTGAATTAAATGATATGGATTTATTTGAATTATGTGGAGTAAATGAAGTGCTATCATTTGAGTTATGTGGATTAAATCTTGTGGATTCATTTAACAAATGTGAATTAAATCTTGTGGATTCATTTGTATCAAGTGGATTAAATGAAGTGTTTACATTTGAGTTAAGTGGATGAAATGAAGTGTAATCATTTGTATTAAGTGGAGTAAATTTTGTGGTATCATTTCAATTAAGTGGATGAAATGAAGTGTAATCATTTGTATTAAGCGGAGTAAATGTTGCGGTATCATTTGAGTTAAGTGGATGAAATAAAATGTAATCATTTATAATATATGGATTAAATAATGTGGATTTATTTAAATTATGTCGAGTAAATGAAGTGCTATCATTTGAGTTATGTGGATTAAATGTTGTGGATTCATTTAACATATGTGAATTAAATTATTATGTGGAATAAACGAAGTGTTTACATTTGAGTTAAGTGGATGAAATGAAGTGTAATCATTTGTATTAAGTGGAGTAAATGTTGTGGTATCATTTGAGTTAAGTGGATGAAATAAAGTGTAATTTATAATATATGGATTAAATAATGTGTATTTATTTGAATTATGTGGAGTAAATGAAGTGTTCACATTTGAGTAAATGAAGTGTTTACATTTGAGTTAAGTGGATTAAATGAAGTAGATTCATTTGAGTTATATAGATTAAATGTTATGAATTCTCTTGAGATAAAATTAGTGTTTTTATTTTGCAGAAGTAAAACATGGCAAGAATGCCAGATGTGAATGATGATCTTGATCATGCTGAATCTCAAAGGATTTTATCTGAGCAGAATGCTCAATTTGCACAATCAGGATTAGCATTTTTATTCCATCAAGATTTAGAGCCAGAGGGATTAGAAGGAGAAGCATTATCAATGAAAGAAGTAAAAAAGCTATGTCCAAATTATTTTGTTTGTGATGTTCTCTTTCGGGTTACAGGAAGGACAAAAGAAACAACACCCTTAAATCTTTCAGACTTACAACATAACGGATTAGTAGAAATGCTACTTCGACGCTTTGTGCAAGTTGAGAGATAATTACCAAATAATAATCAAATAGCATTATATTTCATTCAAAAGGTTTTTGTACAAGATATTCTTCATCGACGTGTAGATTGGGATGATCGTTTGAAGAATGCAGGTATCGGTTTGGATCGTCCTCAAAATCTAGCAGAATTTTGTAATCAAGGAAACGAAGGCCCTCTTCCTTGAACGCGGCCCTACATTTTGCTACCTGAAGAACATAATCTTATACATGATTTGTCATCACAAGGCTTGCATTTCTTGCATTACGAAGAACAATAGATGATCAACAAAAGAGGATTGATTATCTAGAAAATCAAGTGAAAAATTTACAAATATCTATGGATGCTTATGAGAGCAAATATGGAAGACTCTCAGAGGCATCATCACTTGAGCCCTATCCATTACATCGATTGGTCAATACCTTCTTTGGTTCTTGTCTAGGTACGTGAATCTAGACTCCTCTTCAGGATCTTTTAACTCATAGAAAGTCATTGGGCTTTCTTTTTGTCCGTGTGTGGGTGAGTCAGTTTGTAACAATAAGTCTGATCCATGGATCAAGTAGAACTCTAGTAGGTAATCATCTTGAGGTATCAAATCCCTTCTCAAGACTCGAGTCACTATTGATTTGCCTCTGGGTGTAGTTACTAACTCTTCAAGGTCCGGTCTTCCCAAGTTTCCTTGTCCTTCCAGCCCTCCTCTCTTGTTGATCCGATCTGAGTGTTCTGCTACCACATGGATGTGACCTAACTCGTCCATGTACGCTCCTCCTTCATACTTGACTGCAATTATGGGCACTATTGCTGAATCAGTGGAATTCACCATCTTGGCTACTGATCTATTTAAGCCATCCAGGTAGATGGGGATCTCCTGGGAATTAGTGGACACATATTATAGAGAGGTATAGTATTCCCCCTCTACTGTGGACATGAAGTTTCCCCTAGGGACAGAACCTTGCATGTCTTCTGAAGCCATTGGTATCTCTTCCTTTGAGTGACTAGAGATGTCAGTATAGATAGAGTGATGACTTGCCTGAGTTACACTTTCTATCGATGCGATAACACTCCTCCGGCTACTTAGCACCCATCCTAATCTCAAGTTCATCCACCCTCCTGGGGATATCTTGGTTCCCCACTATCCCACAATTGGCTCTCAATTACCTCTAATTTTGCCCTCAAATGGCTTGAAATGTTCTGGCGATACCACTGTGGGCAATACCACTTTGGGGATACCACAGATTCACGTGATACGATACTAGAACAACAGATGATACGATACCAAACTCCTCGCGATACGATACCACTTTCTGCACGATACGATATCAATGCACTGTATGATACGATACTAGTGCTCAGCGCGATACAATACCACAATTTCTCACGATACGATACCAAATGTCAAACAATATGATACCACCTTCTTGCACGATACGATACTTGTGTGTTGCATGATACGATACCAACAAATCACACTATACGATACTAAAGTTCTCGCGATACGATACTAGTGAAGGTGATGATACGATACCGAACTTTGCACGATACGATACTGGTATTTCGGACGATACGATACTGACAACACCAACAATATGATACCACGGAGATCAGACGATACGATACCAGATACGTGATACGATACCAGTAATGTGCATGATACGATACCACTCGATCGACTATACGATACCATGACCGGGACGATACGATACCAAGTGGGCCGCGGTACGATACCACTGGCTGATCGCGATCTCGATACCAACTTGACGATACGATACCAAAAATGGTATCGCGATACCTCAAGTGGTATGCAACGATATGATACTAGGCGAGTATCGCGATACTAGGGAATTTTGGTATCACGATACCAAAACTCGACCTATAGCGATACTTCAGCCAAATTCACTTTAAACTTAAAATATTTTGCACCAAAAGGTTTAGTTCTCACCCCTCCTCACTCTTGACCTCTGTCTCTCTCAAAGAATCTCCCAAAACTCTCTGTCCCACCCTACGATACCAAAAACATCTCTAATGATGTGCAAATGTGTTTTCTAAAGTAGTTTTGATATTAAAATCTTATTGTAGCTTACTTCAGGGATGCCTTGCTTAAGATTTGAGCTCACAAGGTAGTTTTTTGTCTTGTAGGGCACGATATCACTCAGGCGATACCGGTCACTGTCTACACACAATACCAGTTCGAGTACTTGTGTCAGATGAACTAAATGTTTTGGTTTTTATAGTTTGTGATGCCTGAAGCCTACTCTACACTAATTTTGGTAATTTTTTGAGATTTTTCTTGGTGATTCCAACTTCCTCCTACTCCACTTCTCTCCTTTACATAACCCTAACTCTTCCTTCTCTTCCTCACTCCTAACCCTAAACCTAAAAACTCATTACACACCTCAGGGATGTGAAGTAACAAGTGTTGAAGTGTCTGACTACTTGCCACTGAACGAATTCAGTCCTACAAGTACGATTCCTTTCATCCAGAGCTATAACCATCACAAAGGCACCTTGGTTAAGTTTGTTCCCTGGCAATGGCGCCAAAAACATGTGTACCTAAGTCATGAGGTCTTAGAGACTTGTGTCAAAGAGACTAAATCTCATTTGCCCCACAAGTGTGTATAGTGGTGGATCGACTCACGTTTAATTATCAATCCAAAGAACCACATGAACCAAGTGTATGAGGACATGTGCACACGTGATGGAAGGTGAAGTGGCTCAGCTATAATGCATATGAAAAGACTAAATTACCTCTCCCACTCACTAAATCTCTGGAAATATCTGCCGCAATACCACTTACAGTAGTAAGCACAAATTCTAACATTTCTCCCACCTTCGAACTCTGAATATGGCCAATGCCTGGTTCATTTTCGAAGCTCTTGATGAGACGCATCTATTGGTGGTATTTTCACTCAAATCTGACAACCGCTCTTCAAGTTATGGCCAAAACAAGGAATGGCAAGAAACACCTATACTCATTCCACAACTCGTATTGACTCACACACACATTATAGTAGTTCAAAAGTGATGGGGAGGGATGGACAACAGTTCTGCACACACATTCCTAGCTTCACACACACACAAAAGATCATAGAGAAGATGAAAATCAGCAAGGAAGAAGCAAATTCGAAATTTTAGTTCTCCTTCTTCACAATGGCAAAAAGTTCTTACAAAGAGTCACAAAGTGACTTATATACATGTGCCTCAAAATGGTCCTTTCACACATGAGACCGCCATTTTATTGACTAATCTCTAACTTCCTACTATTTTACAAGAAGTATATTACAATGATTTGGGGCTTATGCATCTAGAGGACGACTCTAGTGCAATTACATAGCTTCAAGGGAATTTTTCTAGGATTTTGAAGAAGAAATTTATGCCCATTTAATTGAAAATTTTGGGGCTCCTCTTTTGTGCCTCTTTTCTCTGCAACACTCTCCCCCTCTTTGTCTTTGTCCTCCCTTGACAGACTTTGCTTTTTATCTGCAGCTTGTCTATGGCTCTTGAATACACGCACCCAGTGGTCGAGGAAGTGATAAGGTTTGTTAGACAATTTGTTATTTTGTCTGAGATTAGTCCTTTGCTTCTATAAGCCCCTTGGTATTCCTTATATCACAAGTTTGGGTTGTTGTATTAAGTCGGGCTGCCACGAGTGCCATCAGTGGCTAAGAATGTGATATTCTTAGTCACTCTCTTCAACTTTTCAGCCTCTGCCTCTTTCTAACTTTTGGTCTTCTAATATGTCTTTTTCTTCATATATCTGACCTTGTTGTATTGCTTGGAGCCTGTTTACTTTTCTCCGTTGCACACCTTACTTTGCAGGCTTTTGCTGTCTTCTAAGTCAGCATTACATTTTAAAGGTCCTCTTCTTAGATCTTCTTTGTCATCCTCTGGGACCTGATGCATTTCTTTGTCTGTTCATTTCTTCTCCATCATAGGCACCTTGTAGATGAGGAGACAGTTAAGACCCTCATACAATTGGTTATCTTATCCGATGAAGAATCCTTTGTGTACTATCTCCCTTCAACAGGACCTAGTTGTAATTCTTTTGTTTCCATTCTTTCGGCCCTAGTCCTTTGTTGTTGTTGTCTGATGCATTGCTTAGCCTGTTCATTTCTTTCCACCGCATGCACCTGGTGGATGAGGCGGCTGTGTGCAGCCTCCCATGAAATGTCGTGGTTGTTATCTGTCTTTATTTCCAATCCTCAGGACCTGGTTATTTGGTGTTGTCGCCAGATGCGTGCCCCTGCGGGGCTTTGGGCAGAGGATCAGGTCCCAGAACTTGATTCCAATATGCCAAAATCAGGCTCTAAGTAGAAAGTACCAGAGATACCTCTAGACAAAATAGGAGACATGAGTGAAGGTGAAGAAGGTAATACTTATCTTCCAATCACCTACCAAGGTTACACAACCAAAGTGATTGTAGATTCAGGTGCGGGTGTTGCTATTGCGACCACCTCCTTGTGGAAGCGATGGGGCAAACCCACATTAAGACCAACTAGAATGAAGCTTCAAATGGCAGATAGTCATTTTGAAAGACCTCTAGGATTGCTCGAAGGGATAACTCTAACCACTTGTGGTGTAGAGTTTGAACACACGTTTGCTATATGCAACTTTGAGAAAAATAATGTCTACCAGACGATCCTAGGAAGACCCTTCCTACAACAATTGCAAATAGTACAAGATTGGGGAACCAACTCCTTGTACTTACAACACTTAGGGGTCACCACCAAGGTCAATTAGAAGGATTACACCTTCACAGATGTACCACCCCTACAGTGGAACCCTATCCACAAAGCAAAAGAAGATTCAATCTCTGTGCATTCTCAAAGTTCTCCTTAACCATCTTGGATGCATGAAGATACTCATTTGTGGATGTGCAAGGTTGTAGAGGAAGAGGAAAGATGCCTAAAAGCGAGAGAAGAAGGAACTTCTCAAGAAGATAGACCAGTTAAAGACCCAGCCTATACACCGATGATCTTTCCAGATGAGGAATTTGAGCCTCATGGCTGGGCAGAAATCTTAGCTTCCATGGGCATTGCAATCAATGAAGAACAATGGACACCTCATTGTGATGAGGAGGGTTATGATATTTTAGTGTTCATGCATCAGCCCTTGTTGGAAGAATTTGACCCTAGTGATGTCATAGCAGAAGAAGAAAACGACAATGATCTAGAGTCCATTGTGATGGATAGTTGCTTTAATTCAGAGAAGCACTATCTAGAAGACATAGGTGTATTTACCCAAAAGGAAGAAGAACCTCTCACAAGTATCAAAACAGTAAATTCGAAGGAAGGAAGTGAAGGAGGTCCAAAGAAAAAGAAACGAAAAGTAGTGAAACAAGAAGAAGAGGAATCATTGTTCGAAGTACCAGAAAATTTCAAGAAATACGAAGTGGATGATAAAATTTTTTTGGTATGAATGCCTAAGAGAGAGGCCATCATAGGAGAAGCATATGATAACAAAGAAAAGACCAAGAAGATTGTAGTGACCATTGAAGAGAATGAAGAGAGATGCACATATATAGGAGATGACCTAAGTGCAAAAGAAGAAGTGGAGCTTGTAGCTCTATTAAGGGAATATAGGGATGTGTTTGCGTGGCACTATAGAGACTTGAAGGGAGTAAATCAGAAAATTTGCTCTCATACGATCCCCATGACTACTGATGCCAAATTGATTGAAGCTGGATTTATCTATGAGATTGAGCATACTGAATGGGTGTCCCCCATTGTCACGGTGGCCAAGAAGAATGGAAATTTGTGAGTGTGTATTAAACTTAAAAAAGTTAATGCTGTTACGATCAGAGATAGTTATCCGCTTCCAATAATTGAACATTTATTGGAGCGTGTTGTAGGCAAGGAAGTTTATAGCTTCGTTGATGGATTTTCACGTTACAACCAAGTAGCCATTGCCCCCTGAGATCAACACAAGATGGCTTTCACCACAGAGTGGGGAATCTTTGCATTCCGTGTGATGCCAGTTGGGCTCACCAATGCACCTGCAACATTCCAACGGCTCATGTGTCATGTCTTCAAAGAGTTCTTGCGAAAGAACTTAGAAGTATATGTGGATGATTTATGTGCTCATTCCCAAGAAAGAAGACTCCACATCCCCTAGCTTAGACAGATCTTCAACATGTGTAGAGAATATGGAGTGTGTCTGAACCTAGAAAAATGCGTGTTCATGGTACGACAAGGCAAAATCTTAGGTCATATTGTTTCAAAGAATGGAATATCAACAGATGAGGACAAAGTTAGAGCCATAGCAAAATTGCCCAGACCAAGAAACGTTAAAGAGGTACAAGCCTTTATGGGCCATTGTGGATATTATCGCAGATTTATCCACATGTATGCGATCATACCAAAACCTTTTTATGCCTTGCTGACAAATTTTGAGTGGAATGATGAATGTGAAAAATCCTTCAATGAGTTAAAAAGACGATTGTGCACAACACCAATATTGACCACTCCTAATTGGAGTAAACCATTCCATGTCCATGTGGATGCATCCAATCATGCAATAGGATGTGTGCTAGCACAACCTACAGGTGAAGGAAATTTAGACCTGCCTATAACATATGCTAGCAGACAGTTGAATGCAGCTGAGAGAAACTATACAACAATGAAAAGAGAAGGCTTAGGCATGGTATATGCTGTGAAGAAGTTTAGACACTATCTATTGACCAACAAGTTCAAGTTTTTCACTGATCATCAAGCTTTATTATACTTGGTCAATATACCTTGCAATACAGGCTGCTTAGTAAGATGGTTCCTCTTACTAATGGAATACGACTTTGAAGTTGTTGTCAGGAAAGGTAGAACCCACCTTAGGGTGGACCATCTTTCTCGCATCACTTCAGGAGAGCCACCGCAAGGAGTGTCTGATGAACTACCCGACACTTATTTGTTCAATTCAGAAGTTGTTCCTAAATGGGCAAATAAGTTAGTACTTGCCCTAACCTTCGGACCCACAAATGAGAATGTAAAAACAAACAAAGATGAAATTGTAAAATCATAAAAATACCAAATATTGGCAGGAAGCATGTACAAACAAGATACAAATGGTGTATTAGCTTGTTGTGTCAAGGATGATGAACATAGTAGTTGGTTGCAACAAGCCCATGAAGGATTGCTAGGAAATCACTATTCTAAACAACAAACATTGCAGAATCTAAAATGTTTAGGAGTGTATTGGCCTAGCATGGACAAAGAAATACATGAATGGATTAAGAATTGTCCACTATGCCAGGAGAGACCCCCAATAGAGCATGCGACTCTTTATCACGTATCATTAATTCCTGAATGGAGCAGTCCATTGGTAAAATTCATGAGATCGGGAACATTACCCAATGAGGCTAGTCTAGCAAGAAAACGGAGCATGGAGCAAGAGGCTCAAGACTATGCCTTAGTAGGAGACAACCTATATTGGAGAGGAAAACATGGATACTTAAGGTTGTGCGTTCATGAATCAGACTACTTGAAAGTCTTAGAAACTGCACACAGTGGTGTTGCAAGTGGACACTTTGGGCTTCATAGAGTAATCAAGAGTCTCGAGACTTTGGTGGCCCACTCTTCATATGGATGCACATACTTATGTGAAGAAATGTGACACATGCCAATGTGCACAATATTCGATAAGAAAAGATGAGATGCCTTTGAGGCCAATGATGGGAGGACGTGCATTCTCGAAGTGGGGTATAGACTTTGTAGGTCCTATTAACCCCCCAACTAGAAACTCCCATGCGGAGTACATTATTGTAGCCACATATTACCTTACAAAGTGGGTGGAAATAAAAGCCACAACAAAGAATGACGCTCAAATGATAGCAAAGTTCTTATTTGAGAACGTGTTCATGAGATATGGACTACCAATAGAGTTAGTAAGTGATAGAGGTACACACCTCTTGAATGAAGTCATTGAAAATCTTGTGCAAGAATTCTTGGTGATACATAAGAAGTCTGCCCCCTATCATCCACAAGCTAATGGACAAGCCGAGAGCACAAATAAGATCCTATGTAATGTGTTGACAAAATTGGTAAATAATAAACACTATGATTGGGGCAAACAACTTCATCATGCTATTTGGGCTTATCGAGTTGCCTACAAAACAGTGCTCAATGCCACCCCATTTTGGATGGTCTTCGCACAGAATGATGTGCTACCATTAGATTTTTTAATCCCAGCTTTAAGAGTAGCACAAGAGCATGAGTGGAAAGGACATGAATTGTCTTCTAGATCTTTGATCTAGAACATTTAGGTGAGACGAGGCTACGAGCGGCAGCCCGCATCTATGTTGCAAAGAAAAGACAAAAGGCATACTTTGATGCACACATCAAGGATAAAGGATTGAAAGAAGGAGATCTAGCGTTGGTATATACGCTAAAGAAGCATGCCCACAAATTGGAGAAACGAGGATATGGACCCATGATCATTAATAAAATTTCCACTAGCGGTGCAGTTCAATTGGCCACCCTAGAAGGTGACATCTTGCCAAGCTATATTAGTGGATGCCAAGTCAATTTATATCAGGAAAATCTTACAGAGGATATGCTAATGAAACTCAACACTGCTAAGAAGCAAAAAGAAGAGGAGTTAAGGGTTAGAGAAGAAGCACAGGCAGAGGCTAGAGAGTGCATAAGGCAAAATAAGTTAAGGCGACTAGGCCTAGATGTCAATACAAAAGCCCCAAAATATCACATGGACATGTGCCAAAAATCAAGCATAATTACTTCTTGAATAATCGATCGACACCCCTTTGTGACCCTACAGGTCGGACAAGGAAAGAGTGTAAGGACGGAAGCCTATAGAAGCCTATCTCATCAGATAGGCTTTTGACAACCATCCAAAGAGGAAGAGGCCAGAGGTGATCTCTATAAGGCCAACTACTATTCTAAAATGGATCCCTAAAGGGAGGAATGGTCAGTTGTCATCTCATGATCAACTGAGCACATCATTTCAAGGTCCACTGGTCACCTCCAAACAAAGATTACATCAAGTCTGCAAGTAACATCAGAAGCCTCGACTAGCAACAACCATGTGCCTTTGGCATAACCTCGTCTTTTGCACCATTTAGGTCATGCATTTCCAAAGTATGCATTAATAAAGGGCCACATTAAATGGCCATGCATAGACACAATTGATAAATCCCAGGCACATGCTACACACTTGACATATGTCCAATATTTTATCGATACTAACCTCTTTTCTTGTTCTGTGACATTGTTCCAAAAAAAAAGTACATTGGAAGCACCTCATGAAGTGAACCATCAGAACGAACATCCATCCACAAGAAAGACAAACAAATGGTCAATCACCTTGATGTCAGTACAATACGAAGCGATGAAGATTAACGGACCTTTGACCATGGTAAGGATCGTCAACTAGGCAAACCTATAACCATGATAGATTAGGAAACCTCGTCGTCAGCATACCCTTGAGCACTTAGCTCAAGACCCAACTTCTTGCACCATAATTCTTCCAATGCATAACCCAAGTATGCATGCATAGGGCTACATTAGAAGGCTGTGCACAAGGCACCTTCTTCTTCCAACCCATGCACTAACGCACTTACCCATCAGCCATTATGGGTGACGAGTACTTGGCATAAAAATTGTAACAGCTATGATTGGAAGTTCCAAAGGATATCCATGCTACAACATCGGCACCAACGATGTAAAATCAACATTGACAACCTCTCCTGAGCAACTAGCATTTTTTGGAAGCTCACAACCACACATTTATGCTGGAATCCAAGGAAGAGCTACATGCAAAGGGAAAAACACTTCGATGGGCTAGCAGTTACAAACTGAAGAAAAGGACAATGGACCTTGCTACAGTTGGAAGACAGACTGCTCTGGTGGAGGCATGAGGAACTCTACCTCTCAAAGTACTACATGGAACAACCACTACAAAAAGGGTCTATTAGGGACGACAGACTCAAGAAGGGGGGGAGTGTTGACAGTCAAGCTCAAGCACAAGCATAGGATCACATCAAGGAAGTGGACACATAAGAAGAAAGAGCATGTAGGGAGCTCCAAGAGGCACATGTAAAATTTTCAGAAGAAATCCCTATAAAAATAGTGATCTTTATCACTAAAAACCATTGTAAATACCATTTTCCATTTTTCTAACTCCATTTTGTTCAAGTTGAGGAGTCCTCAATCTTGAAGAGTATAAGAAGTATGAGCCTGCCAATTTTTGTAATTTTTAGACTCCGTTTGAGCCCCCAAATAAGCTCTAGAACCTATTTTTTAACTAGGCCAGACACTAGGTCTGGACAGGCAAAACCACTCAAAAAAACTATAAAAAGGGATGGAGAGCTCATTTTTGAGGTTAGCTTGTTGTAGATTTGAGCTTGGTAAGAGAGTTCTTTTGTAATCGAAGATCTTCCATTGTTCCACTCTTTGCTCTTACTTTGTGCGTCTGTGTGTGTATGTGTGTGCATGCTCATGTGCTTTCACTCACGTACTTGTGCCATCACTTACTTATAGTCTTCATACTAGTCCTCACGTCTCCGCAGATTGACATTTATGAGGTGAATCTCCTCACGTTGGTACTTACCTAAACCCTACATGCTCTTTCCTCTTGTGTGTCCACTTCCTTGATGTGATCCTGGGCTTGTGCTTGACTTGACTATCAACAACTAGCTTAACTTCTAATAATCCACTGAGCACAATGTAAGCAATTGCAAATCCTATGGCACAAAAAATCTGAAGTGCTTTATTGGGAGATTTTGGTCAGAAGAGCGAATATGAAAATTGATGCTCTCTAACAAATGTTTAATGAAAGATAAGCTACCTATATCTTTCAATAATAAATTTAATGTATGAGCTACACATGGAACCCAAGTAATGCCTTCATACTTGTTTTGAATTGCAATTCCAACACTTCAAAAATTAGAGGCATTATCTGTCACTATCGCAGTCACATTCTTTGGACCACCCTCGCGCGATATAGCATGTTCATATACCTTTACAAGAAAATCCGAACTTTTCTCTTTAAGAGAAGTATCAACAGCTTCTAAAAACATGTTTCCTTTTGGACATATAACCATGAAATTAATCAATGGTTTCTTTTGACAACTTGTCCATCCATCCAATGCTATTGTGCATCCATACATGGGTACATAATCAAGTACTCTTCGCTTTAAAATAGCTTCATCACTTTTTTTCACTTTATCTACATACTCTGTTCGCATTTTGTTATAATCTGGCATGGTGAAACCTTTTCGTGCAGTTGACATCAAAGCATCTTTGAAAATGGGATTACGAATAGCATTGAAAGGAATCCCAAATGCTAAGAATGCTTGAGTCCATTTAAGATGAAGCTCGAGACAATCTTGCTTTTCAAAAGCTACATGTATAGTCTTTTGTGATTTATTACGGACAAAGCATGGTGACAAAGTATTAGATCCACCATTTTACTACATTCACCAAATCCACTCTTTTTTTATGCAGTTGGAGAAAATGGAGTACATGTATCTTGGTTATTCTCAAAAACAGTTTGAGAGACTTGAGTAGAAATATCCTGATGATCCCTACTGTCATCGATGCATCAACTCATTCTTGCTCTACACTTGGGCTACTTCGAAAGTGTTGTGAACTACTCTTGCTTTTGGTTTGATGTGATACCTTGAGATTTACATTTATTTGCATAACTTGCAAAATGTACCCATATATCACTATCTGGATTAGAGCATCCTGCCACATTATTACCTGTAGTAAAAAGATTCTCTTTTATTCAAGTTGCATTTCCTACATATCGATGCCCACAACATTTGCATTGTATTGTGGATATTGTTTTACCCTCTTGATGAACAATCACATATGACCATTCTTTTCCCTTTTCCATAGTTCTTGCAAATTGCTTTATGAAGACTATACCTACAAAAAAAACATTATAAATCAATATCAAATAAGATATTTTGATCAACGTTGAGTCAAACAATTACGATAGACTTTAATTCTCAATCATACACCCATATAGAATTACACATACTATTGTGAAGTAAAAATCATTATTGAGTTAAACAATCACAATATATTTTAATTCTCAATCATACACACATATACATTTACACATACATATACTTACACATACTATTGTGAAATACGAATCAATATTGAGTCAAAAAATCACAATATATTTTAAATTCCTGATCATATGCATATACACTTACACATACTATTGTGAAGTAAGAATCAATATTGAGTTAGACAATCACAATAGATTTTTCATTCACAATTATACATTCAAATGCATACACATGCTCATACACATACATACATATATTATTATGAAGTGATTTTCAATGTTGATTCAAACATAATCTACCTATATCTTCAATAATAATTTTAATGTACCACAATAGATTTTAAATTCCTAATCATATGCACATACACTTACACATACTATTGTGAAGTAAGAATCAATGTTGTAACAAGCAATCACAATATATTTTAAATTCCTAATCATATGCACAAACATTTACACAAACTATTGTGAAGTAAGAATCAATAGAGTCAAACAATCACAATAGATTCTTCATTCACAATTATACACTCATATGCATACACATACTCATACACGCACATACATATACTATTATGAAGTAAGAATCAATGTTGAGTCAAACATAATCTACCTACATCTTTCAATAATAAATTTAATGTATCACAATAGATTTTAAATTCCTAATCATATACATATATACTTACACATATCCTAGTGAAGTAAGAATCAATGTTGTATCAGACAATCACAATAGATTTTAAATTCTTAATCATATGCACATACATTTACACATAGCATTGTGAAGTAAGAATCAATATTGAGTCAAACAATCACAATAGTTTAAATTATTTATTATCTTTAGCAAAAAATTATACCTTGTTCTCTCTACTACACTTTAAGTTCGTAAAGAACAAAGTAGCTTTCATGAAAAATGAGTAAGAATCAATCATAATAGATTTTAAATTCACATATGTATACTAATGTGAAGTAAGAATCAATGTTGAGTCAAACAATCACAATAGTTTCAGTTATTTAATATGGCAAAAATTTATACCTTGTTCTCTCTACGAGACTTTAAGTTCGTAAAGAACAAAGTAGATTTTATGAAAAAATGAGTCTAGTTCTACTGTTTTATAGAATATTATTCGATCGAATTTTATTTGATCAAAATTTATTTCGATCAAAAGCTTTTAATTGAAAAAAACTTCGATCAAAATATTATCGATTGAAAACGATCGAATTCCCATGCGAAAACTATTCGGGCATGTTCGAATAAGATGATGTGTCACCGTTTAATTTGGTCGAATAATAAGGGTTTGCCATAAAATTCCGTAATTATTCACGAATAAACAAATTGTCGAATAACGAATAATGCAACATGAGAGTGAATATTTTCCTATACCAGAAATGGCACACTTAACTGCTTCAAGACGAAATTTCTTCCTTGAAATAACCACCAAAAATATATTTCCGGTGGCTTTTCAAATGCCACTCAAACCAATGATGCATGGAAGAGCATTTTCTAAATGGGGAATTGATTTTGCTGGACCTATTACCCCCCCCTCCAAAAAAAACAAAAGGCTTGCATGCTAAATATATTATAATCACTACAAGGTGTTTGATTAATGTCAGATCTTATCCCATTGAAACTCCTCATTTTTTAGGCTCCTATAACACAGTTCCCAAGTTCAATGAACAAGGCTTTTGTCGACTATTTTCTTGGATTGTGTGCACATGAAGACTTCTCTTGAATGAATGTACCACCTTACTAGGAGCCCTCGAAGAGGCATCACACATGGGTGCCACATGACACATGTGTGTGCCCTCCTAAATAAACTAAGAGATGGTTCACACCATCTCTTCTATGGTAACTCCCATATAACATTTCCTTCCCCATAACTCCATTTTTCCCCTCAAAAATGGTATTGCAAGGTCTCACAGAAAGAGAGAATAAATGCAATAGTACTTCGTTGAAAGCAATGGTTGAAAGCAATGATGTATTCCGTATGTTGACTATTGAGGATAAGTTGGGTCGTACCAATTACCCATTATGGGCTTATATGATTGGTACCAATTACCCATTATGCATCATGTATTGGTTGCAAAAGGACTATGGAATATTATGCAGGGTGTTGAGAAACGTCCTATTATACTTGCAAATACAGGTACCAAAGGTGATACAAATGGCATTGATGATGGTGATATCCTTCATGTTCATGTTCATGTTACAGTTCCTACTACATCTACTATACACCAAATTTGTTGGGATGGCAGAGATGCTCACACACATGCATTGATAGCCTTTTCTGTTAAACATGCCATTATTCCTCACGTTCGCTCTTGCAAAATAGCAAAGGATGCTTGGGATACACTTAACACTTTATACCAAGCAAAGAATGAGGCTCGTCTTGCTTACCTCCAAAAATAGTTTGATAGTGAGCACATGAATAAAGGAGATTCCATGGATAGTTTCTTGACAAAAATCAAAGATCTGAAGGAGCAATTGATTTTTGCTAATGAAGTCTTCACTTGTGTAGACTATTCTCAATGGTCTTCCAGATTCATATCAGAGTTTTTCTTCTACTCTTCAATTGATGATGAAAGGCAATCCAAATGCCTTAACATTTGAGGATTTATTCTTTGTTCTATTGCAGGAAGATCACTCTAGGTAGAACATGTCCATTATGTGTGTTGTAGATCAAGCTTTCCTGTCTAGTCAAAAGGGCAAAGGTAAATGGAGTTCTTCTATTAGTAAGCAGAAATATGCTAATTCTTCACAAAGAAGGATGACAGAGACGAGAAGAAAATAGAAAAGCAGAAATTGTTTTGCAAATATTGTAAAGGAAATGATCATGTCATAAAAAGTTTTCCAAAAGTGATTGCTAAAGAGGCAATGAAGAAAGAGGCTGGAACGCTTGCTGCAGAGGGCTCTACACCCAAAATAGAGTCTGCTAATCTTATGCAAAATGAAGAATGTGCATTTACCACTATTTGGGGTTATGACCCATCTTCTCATGAATAGTGTACGTCTGTTGTAGACTCAGATGTTTCATACTTTGATAGTGGGTCAACCAAACATATTACCTTGTAGTGCAGTTTATTCACTTCACTTGAGCCTAGCCCTTTAGTGAATGCTATCACATGCACCAACAACTCCTCTTATCCTGTTATGGGAGTTGGTAAGATCATTCTGGCTACTGTTGATGGTAGTTCTTTTACATTGTCAAATGCTTTATTTATGCCAAGGATCAAGAAAAATCTATCATTAGTTTCAACATTAGCCAAGATTAGCTTGGTTGTGAAATTTGTTGATGATAGATGTACATTTCATGATATGTCAAATGGTGACATCATTATTGCTTTTGGCATTTTATGTTGTGTGCTATATAAGCTCATAGATGATGAAAAATCTATGAATGATTTAGCATGTGCAGTTTAAGATTCTCAGGCTATGTCAGATGCAAAGCTTTGGCATGCACGCTTTGCGACATAGCAAATTAGATGCATCTCTATCATATTGTACTTGTTCAAGCTCTCATAGTGCTTTTTTTGCATCAGATTGCTATGCTATAGCTCCCTTTAGTCTCTGTGATGAGAATGAGCCTATTTTGTTTGATGAAGCACAAAATTCAAAAAATTGGATGGTTGCTACACAATTTGAATATGATGCTACTATGAAGAATGGTACCTAGAATTTATGGGACTTGCCTCCTAGCAAGAAGGCCATTGGCACTAAGTGGGTATACAAGCTGAAGCGTAAGCCTGATGGACTAGTTGAAAGGTATAAAGATAGGCTTGTTGCAAAGGGTTATGCTCAGGAAAGAGGCATTGATTTTGATGAGACCTTTGCTCCTACTTGTCAAATGACTATTGTTTGTAGCATATGTGCACTTGCAGCTCATCAGGGTTGGAATGTACATCAATTGGACATTAAAACTACATTTCTAAATGGTGACTTTCGTTAAGAAGTGTATGTTTTTTAGCCCCATGGATTTGTGCAGAAAGGGCATGAAAACCAAGTGTGCAGGTTGAAAAAGACCTTATATGGTTGGAAGCATGCACCATGTACTTGGTATGAAAAGATACATGCCTACTTGATTGCACATGATTTTGAGAATAGTCCAATTGACAGCACCTTATATGTTAAGTGTGCAAATAATGTGCTTCTGATCATTGTTGTCTATGTTGATGATGTGCTATTCATTGATCCTCATGAGAACCATATTGCTAATTTTAAGGCTGATTTGCATGCCTCATTTAAGATGTCAGATTTGGGGCATTTGCATCATTATTTGGGCATTTCGTTTATGAAAGTTGATGGTGGAATACTTTGTGTCAAACCAAATATATTGACACATTAGTGTAGTGTTTTGCCCTTGAAGATTGCAAACCTATTGTGTAGCTCAAGCGTAAGCACCACCTCCTTTACTTGTCAATCCGCGGAGACGTGAGGACCGGTATGAAGACCACGAGCAAGTGAAGGCACAAGTGTGTGAGTGAAAGCACACAAACATGCACATACATACACACACACACACGCACAAAGTAAGATCAAAGAGAGGAACAATGGAAAGCTTCGATTGCAAAAGAGTTCTCTTACAAAAGCTCTATTCTCTAACAAGCTTGTTGCTCTAGCACAATGGTGAGAACCACGTTAAGAAGCTTCACCTCCTTAATGTCAATCCGCGGAAGAGATAGGAGTGATATGAAGATCGTGAATGTGAGATGAAGTGAGAGTGAAGGTGAGAAGCATAAAAATGCACACACACATGCACACACACTACGAAGAGACAAGCAAGACACAATGGAAGGTGAGAAATCAACTCTATTACTCAAGAACACTATTACAAGCTCAAAATAGCTCTAAGCTCTTCTCTACTCCAACAAGCTACCCTCAAAAATGAGCTCTCTAGCTCTTTTTATAGTTTCTAGACTAGTTTTGACCGGTTTCACATCTAGTGACCGGCATAGTTAAAAATTAGGTCCTAGATGCTATTTGGAAGGGTAAACGATGTCTAAAAATAACAAAAATTGATACGCTTGTTCTACCTAAGCTCCTCAAGCTCGAGGACTCCTCGGCTTGCACAAAATGGAGCTATGGATTACAAAATGGGGTTTTCTATGTTACATATGTTACAATAGTGATAAAAATCACTATTGGAGGTTTTTGGAAAGTATTTGCAAACATAATTCTTTGAAAAACGATTCGACTGGCTCCCTGCTCTGTCGTTACATGCTTCCGTGTCGTCTGTGCCTCTGGTTGCTTCCAACACCCCCCTCCCTCTCGCTTCTGTCGTCCCTGACAGAACCTTGCTGTGAGGTCTGCCGGATATAGTTCTGTAGGAGGTCTTGAGCGAGGGTGTGCTCGGAGATACGAATGCCTCGGGCCAGATCTGCCTCGAGTTTCTCCCAGTCGATTGGTTGCGGTTCTTCCGGTGGCGGGAGCTGATAGTGTGTGGAATAGACCATTCGTTCACAGGCAAATAACTGTAATAAATGTGTAGGCCTGCTTATGAATACCTCTGAATGGTATTCCCAGAAGCCGGTTGTGAACATCTCTTCGAACGTCTGCTTGTAGCACGCCGGTAGGTACTTTATTCTGCAGTGCTAGGCATAACATACCCGTAGCGATGGCGTTGTACTCATATCATATACCAGGTCAAAATTGCCATGCTCAAAGCCCGGGGTGTTGACATGGGGTGCCTTGACGCGTCGGAAGACTTTAAAAATCATTTGCATCATGTCAAAGATTTTGACAGTCATATGCGCCGCTATATCGTCCATATGCTTTAATCTAGGGAGCCAGTGGCGAATTGTAGCCATCATGTAGCCAACAGTTGGTAACTCAATGGGTGGCTTAAAATAGGGGTAATTCAACCAGTCTTGGCACTGCTTATTGTTTTGTACCTTAATAGCAAAGGCAGTCCAGGAGCGGCGTCGTGGCACTGGTCCCCAACACGGGTTATACTTCAAATGCAAAGGTGCCTTTACCCATGTACTCATCATCTCTGGATACTGCTGTAGTAAATCTTTTCGCCACTCGGGTTGATAGATCCTTCCTTTCTGTGCATCTAGTGGCAAATCATCCGCCTCGAATTGAGTTGCATGCATGGTTTCTTACCTGTCTCTTTCTCAATGGCTAACTGGTATTCGGCCATTAACATGAAATACGGTTTATACTGTAGCTCGTGCCCAGATATGTATCGTCGCGGGGCCAAATGAGCAAAGAATGGAGACTGTAATATCTTTTCTTCTACCATCGCCATGGCATGTAATTGTGCCTCTACTCTCGCTGAGTGCGTTGTTCCAAGTTCCTCAATAGTCTTCATCCACGCGGGGGTCGGGAGTTCGTAAGTCATCTGGCCCTCGGCCGTGACACGTCCGCCTGGGATGGGTTGTGGCTCGTACGCTTCTTCAAACGTTTCCTCCACCGGGATGGTGACCGTTTCTTCCTCAGCTGGAGGCTCAGGTGGGGAATCTGGCCTTGGTGGCGCTTCATATACTGCAATCCTTGATTCAAGGTTCGATACCTGGGCCCGTAATGAGTTGAGTTCCTCTAGGAGGTCAGGAGAGGGGTCCACAAGTGCTGGTATGTCGTGGTGTGCCGATTCTCGTAACTGGAGTAATTTGTGATCTTCTTTGAGTTTCTGTAACTCCTCGTTCATGCGGTCGTATTCATCTAGCAATCTCACATGATCGTCTAGCAGCATCCTCATCGAGTCTGAAGGAATGGCTTTGAACCTGCTAGGACTGAGTGGTTGGTCTGGGTGGTCGATCGCTGCTTCTAAGTTTTCTCGGTTCTGATCCCGTAAGGGTTGGTTTTCTTCCTTGGCGGCTGCTAGGTGTCTTCGTAGTAAGCCCATGTTTCGTGTTAGCGTTGCATTGCGGACTGTCTGGGCTCTTAATAAGTTATCCAGGTCAGCAGTGGCTTCCTTGGTCTTTTCTTCGCTTTCTAGTTCCAATTTGTGATAAGCCTCGCGTAATTCCTAGTAGCGGGTGTTCAGAGAGGCATTCTCAATAGACAATAAATTAAGCTGCGACTGTAAGTCATTGGTTGTCCTCTGCAGCTGCTGATAACTATCACCAAGAGATGTGAACTCATCTCTTACTTGCGTGCCGTGAGTGAAGTGAGTGATGGTGCTGTGGGTGGTGAGATATCCATGTCAGTGGACGTATCTAGTGCGGTGACCGTGAATATGGGTGTGATCGTGGGTGCTCGTGCTGGTGCAAATACAGGATTTACAAAGGTTGAGGGGTAGTTTACAGGGGGGTTGGCTGGAGCAGCTTGGTGGAAAGGGGAAAGAGGGGTTACAGTGGGTCGGGGAGGTGAGACGGGGGAGAAGGTTAATGGCGGTGGGAATGGAAAAAGGGGTCTTGGAGTTGCGGGGAAAGATGGAAAAGATTGATAAAGGAATGGGTTGGATAGAAAGGTGGGTGTGGGAGGGGGTAGACTAGGGCTAATGGGTGCAGGAATTGTGGGGTGCGTGGTCGTAAAGACGATTTTTGCAACGCCACCGGCGAATGAAGATGTTGATCTGGGGGAAGGAGGGTGAAGAGGGGAGGCTGGATGGACGGGTGGTGAGAGAGGAGCGGTTGGGGTGGTCGGTACGTCAGTGACTTCTGAGGTCTGTACAGTTGTAGCGCGGGGTGGGGAATCTACAAAGATGGTTTCTACTGCCAACAAACTTTCGGGGACGAGGCGTGCCTCCTTGGCTTGTTCTGAAGATTGTGCTCCGGTTGGTACACGAATGTATTCGCCGGGCTTTGAAAGTAGTCGTACTCTGCGGGGGTCAAACTGTGGTAGTGGCTTTCGTTGCAAGTACCTGAGTGCTTCGTTGGAGCCTACTGATTTGACTAACTCTTTGAATCCTTTGATGTATGCGTCTTCGAATCCGCCTGTGACAAGTTCTTGTTCTATTATTGTTTGACTCTCTTCCTCTGTCAGCTTTTTGCGTGCCCAAACTTTTTCCATAGTTCTATACAGCTTCTTGATAGCTAGTGTGTAAGCTGCTGCCTCGTAAGTTTCATCTTCATGGGTACTTGTATCGCCATGTGTGTCTGTTTGTTGGCCTTGGCCATCTGTCTGTTCATGCTCTTGGGATTCCTGTGTTCCCTGGCTAGCTTCGTCGTCTCCTTCGTTGTCATCGGTTGCTGTTCTTTCGTCATCAGAGCTGGACACGACCTGTCCTTGTGGCTGATCCCTGGGTGTGGTAGGGTAGCTAGGCCTTTCAAATTCTTGAGAAAACAATTGTCCTTCTGAAAACTGGAACTCATTGGAGAATGCATCAGGCATCTCAAAATCAAAAGTTTGGTCCAATGGCTCTGCTTGTCCTAGTTCTAAATGCGGTATTGGAAAAGAGAAAGCTTCCGCACCAATAGTGGTGGGAAGTTCAGCTGCTGTGGTGATAGGTTCTGTGGTTGTGGCTGCTTGGGGTGTAACAGTACTGGTGGTGCCCTCCGGTGTAACTGGTCTTGATAACCGTATACGAATTGGTGGTACCGTGGGAGTGGCTGCTGTTGGTGACTGCTCTGGAGATGGTTGTGGCGAGGGTGATTCTGGGACTTGTAGGCATGGGATAGTGCCTCTCATCCGCTTTCCGGCTCTGCCTTTGCTAGACTTTCTAGCCTTCCTAGTGGTGCCTTTAAATGCTTTCAGTTCCTCACTGTTCATGGCACGCTCTATGGGTAAATCATATGCCAAGCACATGTATATGATCCTGGTGAGGGCGTAGCATGCATTGATTACCTTCTTTCGCTCCCACCTATGTTGTGCCAAATAGAGCTGATCAATGATCCAGCTGGCTAGATCAACCGTTTGAGGTCCAGTACATGCTTAGTACAATCCAAACCAGATTCTCTTGTGGGGCATGGTAAAACGATCCTGAGCTGGGAAAGCAAAGTGCTGCATGCATATCCGTAATGGCTTGGAAAGCTCAGGGGTTATGGCTGAAATATCCTCCCACTTAGTTACGTCACCACGTTTCATCTGCTCTGGGACTAGCCGTTCCCTCTCCGTCGGAGTGTGTGTTCCATGTATTTTCAGAGCTGCGCGAATTAAATCTTTAGAAAAATAAAACCTTCTGAATGGAGGATCATTTACCAAGGATGGTAACATGAATGTGCCAGGTAGATCCTTGTTTTCTGAAGCGGTTAAGGTGGTTACCAAGTAAAAACATCTGTAAAAATCGGGTTTAGGCAGAGGGTCGCTAAAATACTCTGTAAATCCCGCTCGTGCCCAAACGTGCGTTAGATCTTGTGTATTCTGCAGTCCTTCAAATTCTCGTGAAAAGAACTGGTACTTGGTCCATGTGCGAAGATCAAATGCCAAATTGGCCTCAAATATGAAATCAGCGTCTGTTAATGGTCCTGCTAGGCCTTGAAACCAATGAGAGTTACGATGAATGTTCTCGGTGTATCCTCTAGGAGGATCATTGATTGGCATGGGTCCTGGAAAACCTTGAAATTCTGGTGGTTGCACCGTAGGATAAGATTCTGCTAGTAATTCTCTAATAGTGGCCATCGGTGCACTGGGGCCAACTTCTGATGGTCCTGCTTCGGTTTGCATGATGACTGATGTGCTAATGGAAAAGATCTGCTACAAAAGATTAACACATTAGTATGGAAATTAATTATGATCCCATTAAGGTGAGACCGCAATCCCTTTCCATAACCGATGTGTAACCCGTGTAGCCAAGTGTCGTGAAGTGATTGATGCAATGATTATTTTGCAGAGCTAATGCAGGTCTCTAGACACCTACATGCTTCAGATTACGCCTGCAATTCTTGATGAGCTTTTATTATGCATGATGTGGGGTTTAGGTGTATGAATTTATACAAGGTTTGGTTGAGGGTGAATTATTACAAGGGTGGAGTTTAAATGGGGTGGGAAAATTGTTAGATAATGGGGTACAAGAAGACGTTTGGATACGTTTCGGTATCCATTTCCTAAGAGTCTTGGAGTGGGTGGTAGGTTTCTGCTGAGGGACAAAGAGTGGTATTGGGTTTGGTGGTATTGAAGGATGAAAAGATTTCGGAGGGGTATATATTACATGGCTTGAGGGTTGGGCTATAATACATTGTTTGGGTACCCAAATCTGCATGGGTGTGGGTCTATGGATAAGGTATTTCTTGGCGATCCAAATCTGTCGAGTAATTGTAGAAGAAGATCGAGGGGACTTTGGATGCTGACTCTGCTTCTGTTGAAACTTTGTCCTGTTCTCGTCTGCAGTGTTGCCAATAGCCTGTGGTTGCTGTCCTTTTGGCACCCATATTTGTTTCGTGCCACTTGTTCTGTGATGTTGATACTGCCGCTTTCTTTGCCTTGTCTGGTGTTGTCGTCGGTCTGGGTTCCTCTGTTGTGGTTGACTCCTTCGTGGTTGGGTTTGAGAGGTCCTTTGGACACTCTGCTTTGGAAAAGAAGGGAGATCCAACACTTGCGTGGCCTGCCCATTAGGAAGTGATTCGTTCTTTATCTGTAATCTAGGCCAGTCCGCAACAAGTTTGGAAGGATGAGCACCGCAGGGTGTTGTGCTCATTTGGCCGCTGATGCAACCCACCTGACCGCTGATTGTGTTCATCTGCCCTAGCGGTTGGGTAGCTGCCCCTTCTAGTTTGCAGGAAGCCCCAGGGAAGATCTCCTGTCGTTCTTCTGATTGACAATTGTCCCTAGCCAAGCTCGAGTGGGTTGGAGAAGACGTAACGTGACTGGTCTGACCCAAGATCTTCCGGTCTTCCGTTGCATGCGTTTCATAGGGTCTAGGGTTACAAACCTCAATCGGAATGCCGTTAGGGAAGTCAAGCGGTATCACTCGCTTCTGTTCTAAGGTCCAATCTGTAAGGAGCCTTGTCTAAGATTTAGGTCCACTGAGTGATCGTATATCCAATCTTGGCCAAGGATTAGGGGTTCTATCAGGTTGTCATCATGGCACACTAGTAGCTTCGCTGTCATGGTCACATCCTTAATGAGGATAGGAAGGTCCACCTCACCCATGCAAGGGGTTTCCATGCCTCCTAGCCCTATGAGGTATGCCTCAATTGGCCGCATTTCTATTCTTGAATCCTTATAATGGGACCATCTAATCGCACTAGTCGCCGCACCTGAGTCAATTAAAGTCCTGAGCTCTTGGCAAGGGTTGCCGTGCTCTAGCCTGACTGTAATGAATGGTCTCCTGTCCACTATACTAGGATGAGTGGTTGACTTTACTTGACACATGGCCATGGGATATCTGGGTGTAGTTTCCAGATGGTTATAATGTTCTCTCCCTAGTCCTTATCTTCTTAACTTCATGCGTTTAATGCGTTCTATTGCTTCTGCCTGAGCCTCCGCTCGTATTCTATTTTCTTCCTCCTTACGCTTCTTTGCCAACGTGAGTCGTCTAAGCATATCCTCAGTAAGAGGTTCCTGATATAGCTTGACTCTACAACCACTAATGTAATTAGGCATTATATCTCCTTCTAAAGTGGCTAATTGTACTGCTCCACTTGTTGAGAGTCTGTTAATGATCATAGGTCCATAACCTCGCTTTTCTAACTTACGTGCGTGTTGTTTCAACGTATATACTAGAACTAAATCTCCTTCTTTTAAGCCTTTATCTTTCACATGTGTATCAAAATATGCTTTCTGTCGCTTCTTCGCTGCATATATTCTTGCTGCCGCCTTTAGCCTGGTTTCTCCTAATCGTTCCAAGTCCATTATTCTCGCTGATAATTCATGGACGGTCCACTAATTTTCTTGTGCAACCTTAAGGGTCGGTATCAAGAAGTCCAAAGGAAGCACAGCATTCTGACCAAAAACCATCTGAAAGGGAGTTGCATTGAGTACGGTCTTGTAGGCCACTCGATAAGCCCAAACAGCGTGGTGTAACTGTTTGTCCCAATCTGAACGTTTGTTGTTCACGAGTTTCGTCAGTACGTTACAAAGGATCTTATTAGTGCTTTCAGCCTGACCATTGGCCTGAGGATGATATGGTGCGGATTTCTTGTGAATCACCATAAAATCCTGTAACAAATATTCAATGACTTGGTTTAGAAAGTGAGTGCCTCGATCGCTCACTAACTCTATAGGCAATCCATATCTTGTAAAGACATTTTCAAATAAGAATTTTGCAGTTGTGTGTGCATCATTCTTTTTCGTGGCTTTTGCCTCTACCCATTTCGTAAGATAATCTGTGGCAACAATAATGTATTCAACATGTGTACCTTTTGCAGGGGGGTTAATGGGTCCTACAAAGTCTATACCCCACTTAGAAAATGCACGTCCACCCATCATGGGTTTCAATGGCATTTCATCTCTACGAGTAGGAAACTGAGTTCTTTGGCACACATCACATCTCTTTACATAGGTATGAGCATCCATGTGAAGAGTGGGCCACCATAATCCTTCAAAGAGGATGGCTTTGATTATCCTATCAGGTCCAAAATGACCTCCTGCAACACCTTGGTGTGCAGTCTCTAGTATGCTCAGATAATCGCTCTCATGAACACATTGTCTTAGATATCCATCTCGTCCTCTTTTGTATAGGTTATCGCCAATAAGTGAATAATCTTGAGCTTCCTGCTCTAGACTACGTTGTCGAGCTAAGGTCATTCCTTGAGGGAATGTGTTCATCCTCAAGTATGTCACTAATTGTTCACTCCAGTCTGGTGTGAGAGACACATGATATAGTGTAGCATGCTCTACTGATGGTCTTTCACAACAAACATTGCATTCCTTACACAACCTGTAGACATCTGCTTCCATCGAAGGCCAATATACTCCTAGTCTATGTAGAGTCTGTAATGTTCGATGTTTTGAATGATGTTGCTTTAGTGCACCTACATGTGCTAATTGCAACCAATTTGCATGTTCTGATTCATCCACACAACAAGCAAGAATCTTTTGATTATCCTGTTTGTATATGCTTCCTGCCATTATTTGGTATCTCTGAGACTTGGTAATCTCTCCTTCTTTGATCTTTATTCTAGGATTCTTGGGTCCATATGTGAGAATAGGGACTAAAGGCTTAGCCCATTCTGGTGCTATCTCAAGATTGAACAAGTATGCATCTGGTAGATCATCCGCTACTCCTTGAGGAGCTTCTCCTGAGGTTAATCTTGAAAGGTGGTCAGCTCTAAGATGTGTCTTTCCTTTCCTGACTACGACTTCAAAATCATATTCCATGAGCAATAGAAACCAACGTATTAGTCATCCTGTGTTACATGGTTTGTTGACTAGGTACAATAGGGCTTGATGATCTGTAAAGAACTTGAACTTGTTGGCCAACAAGTAGTGCCTAAACTTCTTTACTGCGTAGATCATCCCTAATCCTTCTCGTTCCGTCGTGGTGTAATTTCTTTCTGCTGCGTTCAATTGTCTGTTCGCGTAAGCTATGGGGAGATCTATGTTACCTTCATTCGCGGGTTGTGCTAACACACATCCTATGGCATAATTAGATGCATCCACATGTACATGGAATGGCTTACTCCAATCTGGGGTAGTCAATATAGGTGCTGAGCACAAGCGTCGTTTAAGTTCATTGAATGAATTTTCACATTCATCTGTCCATTCAAAATTGGTTAAAAGAGAGTACAAAGGCTTGGCTATGATTGCATACATGTGTATGAATCTTCTATAATATCCGCAATGACCCATAAATGCCTGTACCTCTTTCACATTAGTTGGTCTAGGTAAATCTGCAATTACCTTCACCTTTTCTTCATCCGTAGAGATTCCATTTTTTGACACAATGTGTCCTAGAATTTTGCCTTGTCTGACCATGAAAACGCATTTTTCTGGGTTCAAACAAACCTGATATTCTCGACATTTTTCAAATATTTGTCTTAACTCTAGGATATGCGTCTGCCTAATATTAGAATGAGCACATATGTCATCGACATAAACTTCCAAACTCTTGCGTAAGAATTCCTTGAAGACATGACACATGAGTCGCTGGAAAGTGGCGGGTGCATTTGTTAAGCCAAATGGCATCACACGAAATGCAAATATGCCCCATTCAGTGGCAAATGCCGTCTTGTGCTGATCTTCTGGAGCAATGGCTACTTGATTATAGCCTGAAAAACCATCAAGAAAGCTGTAAACTTCCTTGCCCGCAACTCTTTCCAATAGATGTTCCGTGATAGGAAGAGGATAACTATCTCTAATCATTGCGGCATTAACTTTTTTAAGGTTAATACACACACACAATTTTCCATTCTTCTTGGGCACAACCACAATGGGGGATACCCATTCGGTATGCTCAATTTCGTAAATGAATCATGCTTCTATCAAGCGATCTATCTCCTCTTTAATCTTCGCAGCGTAGTTATCATTATACGTGTACGGTTTGTGTTTCGTAGGTTTTGCATCTGGAGTCATAGGGATTCTATGAGAACATATATCTGGATCTACTCCTTTCAAATCTTTGTAACTCCAAGCAAAAACATCTCTATATTCGCGCAATAGGGCAACTAGCTCTTCTTCTTCTTCAGTTGTCAAATCATGCCCTATGTATGTACATTTTTCTTCTTCTCCTTCGATGGCTACTATTATTTTCTTGGTTTTCTCTCGGTTATCATATACTTGTCCGTCATTCGCTTTTCTATTAGGCATTCGTACCATGATTCTTCTATCTTCGATTTCATATTTCTTGAAGTTCTCGGGTACTTCAAACAAAGACTCTTCTTTTTCTGACATGGTTTCTTTCTTCTTTCTTTTCTTGCCTTCACTCTTGTTAGTCACTTCCGTGGCTAACCTCACCTCATTCGTAATTTCCTCGTGTCTCTGAGTGCGAGTCTCTACCTCGTGAAAGTATTCTTCCTCTGATGCAAAGGGAGAATCCATGATAATTGATTCTAAATCGAAATCGCTTGCATCCTCAAATGCAAGTGTTAGGTTCACACTCTTCTAAAATTGTATCGCACATGATTGGCTCTATCGTGAAAACTGATATGTCATAGCCATCCTCGTCACAGTGGGGTGTCCATTGTTCTTCATTGATGGATACATCCATGGTTGCTAGGATTTCTGCCCAACCATGGGGTTCAAACTCTTCGTCTGGGAATACTACAGGTGCATAAGCTGGGTCTTGAAGGGTTCTTGGATGTTGTTCTGCACCTAAGGTCCTGGCTTCTAACCTTTCTTCCTCTTGTTTTGCTACTTTACACATCCATAAATGAGTATCCTCATGCAACCAAGAAGGATCTGATTCTAATGAGTGCACAGATTCTATTTCTACTGGTGTCTTATGGATGGTATTCCATTGTATTGGGGGTACGTCTCTATGTGAATAGTCTTTAAGATTGACTTTGGTAGTCACCCCTAAATGTTGCAAGTACAAAGAATTAGTTCCCCAATCTTGTACAATTTGCAACTGACACATGAATGGTCTTCCCAATATCATCTCATAAGCATGGTTTTTTGCAAAGTCACAAATGGCGAAAGTATGCTCAAATTCTACACCACAAGTGGTGAGAGATATGGCTTCTAGTAAGCCTAATGGTTTTTCTATGTGTCCGTCGGCCATTTGTAGCTTCATCCTGGTGGGTCTCAATGCTGGCTTACCCCAACGTTTCCATAAAGCGGTGGTAGCGATGGCTACTCCGGCTCCTGAATCTAAGATGGCTTTCGTGGTGTAGCCCTGATGGGTTATCGGAAGATAAGTGTTACCTTCCTCTCCTTCGCTTACATCTCCAATCTTTTCTACGGGTATCTCTGGTACCTTATTTTGTGATCCTATTTGTGAGGGAGTAGTAGCAAGCTCGGGGAATTGATTTGCTACATGTTTCCACAATTCTGGTTTTATCTTCAGCAACTCCTCCAGAGTAAGGTTACATTGTACTTTAGTGTTCTTGATCACTTCCGTGTTTCTAGGGATTACTGATTCTTCATTCCTCACTATTATCGTGGGTGTTCTCATACTAATAGACTTTGCTTCCCAAGGTCCTGTGAACTGAGGTAATTCTTGTAAAGAATTAGATTCAAATCTTGTGTGTTCACTCAGTTGTTCTTCCTCTACATCATCGTAAATAGAGGGAATGTCTTGGGGAAATTGTTCCTGCAAGTCGTCTATTTCTTGAATAGGAGGATGGGTTCCTTGTTCCTTTCTCCATTTCTCTTCTTGGATCTCTCTCAAAAATTCATCTGAGTACCTATGTATGGAAGACAAATTGTCTTGACTTTCTGAGTTGGGTACTTGAGACAGGGATGGTGCATTCCTTTCCTGTGTCTCTGGGACAATAGGGTTCCTATGCTGATCCTTTTTCTCTTTGCTCTCTATCAAATATTCTAGCCTCTCCATTAGTCCTTGAAAGTGTAATTCCGGTTTTGCCATGTTATTCCAATTAAGATATCTAGAGGCTTCGAACAAAGCTTGTGCTAGTTCTACCATTTTCATGCAAAGTTTAGTTCTCTCAATTTCTAGATCAGCTCGAGGGTAGTTTTTGCTCATTTCAGCCACCTGAGGTCCCTCTTTTAATCTAGCCTGATATGCACGAAACATCATGTCTAGATTTTTTGGTATGGGTTCTGCTAAAACTGATCCTGATTTCTGAGCTGGATTCTCTTGATTTAAGTCCTGTGAAGTCAATTCTTGGATTTTGGCTCTAGATTCCTTTAAACTTCCTTCCAACTCACTTATCTTTTTACTCCATTTTCTCTTTATCCTTTCTCTAGAATCTTTCCAAGATTTTGTCTTTTTACAGCTAGATTCTGCAACTTCACTACTTCTGCCTACTTTCTCTTGATTAAGATGTTGGTTCTGTAAGAGCGCCTGGGCTCTTGTGATAGCTTGGATAGGCACGTATGTAGGGTTGGATCCATCTGCGTTATTTACAATACCTATCACGTTGATCGGTGTCACATTCGAAGCATTAACAGGGTTCTTAGGACAATCTTTGATTATGTGCTCTTTGCCACAATCGGCACAAAAGCCTTGGATATTATAGTACTGTGATTGTCCTGCCATCGGGGGATGTGGACAATCCTTTATGAAATGATCTCCTTGGCACCTAAAGCATGGTCCTCTAGGGCCCTGTGGTCTCTGTTGTCTTACTTGGGGCCGTGGATTTGGGTTTGTGTACATCACATGAGCATAGTCGGGCTCCCAACTAGGTTCCACTGGTGGACTATCATAATGATATGTCTCCACATGTTCTGGTGACTCCGTGTAATATGCGGGTGGACTATCTACATGTGTAGAGTCAAAACTATTTGAGTGTGGGTCACTCTCTGTGATCAAAGGTGAAGAAGGCACTAAGGCCCTACTTAGATTGTCTTCTGCAGCAGCGTATTTGACTGAGATGACATTCGCTGGTGGGGGTGGCTGCTGAGCTAAGACAGGTTGAGGTCTCTGTTGAGCCTGGTATGGGTAATTCTGAGGAAGCCTATAGTAATAAGGCTGAGCATTGTATTGGCCTTGATACCTACCTGGTTGCGGGTATGCTTGCGGATAGTTCTGTCTCACGGTTTGTTTGTTGTATGGGCAGTCCTGAGCCGTATGATTCGTGTATCTTCTCTCAATTGTACATTATTGGCCACTAGGGTTGGCTTGTGGTTGTGGTGCATTGGGACACACATTTGCCATATGATCACCACCACAGGTGTAACAACGCTTGTTAGTTAGCACCCTAGGTTTGCTAGAGACTCCTAGTTTCTGAGCCACTTTTTCTGCTAGGTCCTCTATCGAGCTAGGCAATTTTGTGGATGCTAGAGATGAACAGTCTGAGTCCTTATAGACCTTTGAGAGTTCCAACTCGTCTCCTAAGTTGTCCTCAATGTCTATACAAATTCTTACACATTGCTCTAGCGTTCTGGGTTCTTTTAGGTACACATAGGAGCGTAGTTTAGAGCTCAACAAGCCATCTAAAAACAATGACACTTGCTTGGCTTGTGAGGGTAGCTCTTGCATTGGACATCGTTCAACATATTGTCTAAACCTACGTCCTGCCAGTCTTACGATTTCCTGAGGGGTCTGTTTGAAGCTATGAATCAACGAAGACGTGTCATGTCTAATCCCACTTTTAGAGAATTCGGTGATGAATGACTCTAAAAAGTGATGGATGTCTCTAAATTGCCTTTGTTGCAAAGGTTGGAACCAAGTTAAAGCTGTATTCTTTAACGTTAGTCGAAATGCATTGTACTGCGTGAACATGTCTTCAACTTGCTCGGCTCTTAGTACTTGCTTGAATTCTGCGACATGGTCATAGGGATCTCCTGTCCCATCAAAGTAATTTTTCATTGATTTTACTAACTGTGTGGGTCTCAGTATTCTTGCGTGTTCACGTGGTCTAGGTAGAGGAAAATCATCTCTACCACCTAGTATTCCATGATCTCTTTGTCTATCTGCTCTATTAGTGTCCGTGGTTGTTCTATCTCTCCCTATGGGATGAGTGAAGCTTACTTCCGGTCTCTCTTTATTTCCCTCTCTTTGATTTCCATGGGCTGAGGATGTTCCTGCCCCTTGTTGACTTGTATTCATGTTCGTTCTAGATGGAGGGAATACCAATTCACCTCTCCGTTTTTAGCGCGATCAGGCACCACAAAGACTCTTTCTGAAGTCTCATCCAGGTATACAACCTTTCCAGGTGTATCCGGGTCCTTGAACTCGTATATAGTGATGATACCTACCTCACTAAGTAGTTCGGTCTTGTATCTCCAAAAGGCTTCATCAGTTTCTTTATTTACAAACAACTCTATGCTTCTGTTGTCCTGAGGGATCCATTCTGGGATTAGTACTCGTGTCAGTACAGATTTCCCTCTAGGTGTTCTAGGCTCTTCTAATGGTTCTTTTCCTTGAGATTTTGCTTCCGTCTCTGGTTGAATCACGCCAAACTCGTTGGTATTGTTTGGCTGCGTACTTAAGATGTACATCGTTCCTTCCTTGTCTATGTACGCGTCTCTCTCGAATTTCACCACTGGATGTTCCAGTCCAATGGGTTGATCGGGGTTGTGCATTTGCACCACTTGCCTTCGCAAACCATCCTCATAGATGCGAGCACCTAATCGGTTGGTTCGGAGAAACTCTAGTTGCGTTCTTTAGGGTCCTTCTGGTTTTTCTAAGTAGGCTACATTCGACCCTCCTTCTGGTCTGTCTGTGCTAAATGCCATTTCTGAATCACTAGTGTCTGAGCTCTCGCAGGGATAACTAGTGTTCAACTGTTGAGCCCACGATCGTGCAGTAGTTCTTACACTTGCCTCTGATGATCTAAGGCTTCGTCGGTCTGACTTACCTATATGTTTGCCCGATCTAAGGTTCATTAATTTTCTTCCTTGCACACTCAGTACTCGCTCAGATCGTCAATGATTCTTTGTTATTATTGTCTTAATTCTTTTTGGATTTCTTTAGATTCTTGTCTTAATGTATGCGTCAGGAATTCGACTTTCCATTATAATTTTGAGTTCTCGTTCCATCAGACTTAGGTTCTTTCCTTTAGGTTTTCGTGTCACACACCTTTACTTGTAGTCTTAGACTTGGTAAATTTAACTCTCTTGAACTTGAGGCGTTCCTATCGTCTTAATCCACAATGCTAACGTTTATCCTAAGCTAAGAATTGACTGAGGGGGTTAAGTAGTCTTCCAACCTCGAGTCAGCTTTTCTGGTTGCTCTGATGCCCACGAAGCCGCGCTTCCCAAGCTTTATGCCCTTCACTGCCTTGCCTTGGTTGCCCTTGATTGCCCTTGCTAGACCTGGAAAAATCCAATATTAGACCAATGCACAGTCGGATGATCAAGCACTTGAGTATATACACCTTTTAAGTCCCTTCCCTTTTGCCCAACTTTTTAATGCTTGCCCCCTGGCTTTCTAGTCCCAAACTAGGTCAACCTCAAAATAGCTTATCGTCAAGAGCTTTCTAACGAGCCATTAAGCTCAAAAAACGGACTTCGGATGAAAAAGTTATGACCGTTCAGGCCCTGGGGGGTAAAAACTGACAAACAGGTTTTTCTCCAAATATGAGCTAAGGGGTCTCCTATGAGTCTAATCACCCAAAAATTTCCCAAAAATAGCCCCAAAATTGGCCAAAAAATGAAACCCTAAAATTTGCGATGGGGGTGCACAATCGCGATGGTCTGAGATGATCGCGATGGTCTGGGACCGTCGCGATGGCGTGAGGGTGCACCGTCGCGATGGCGTGAAATTTGCACAATCGCGATGGCGTGAAATTGCACAATCGCGATGGTCTGAAGTGCACAATCACGATGGCGTGAAATTGGACAATCGCGATGGCGTCAGTCAACGGTCAACATGCACAATCGCGATGGTCTGAAGAGCACCGTCGCGATGGTCTGAGCGCGATGGCGTGAGCCAATCGCGATGGTCTGGGCGCGATGGCGTGAGCCAATCGCGATGGTCTGAATTTTTGAAGTGTCGCGATGGTGTGAGGGTGTCGTCGCGATGAACTGAAGTGCACCGTCGCGATGGTCTGAAGTGCACCGTCGCGATGGTCTAGATTGCCACGTGGCACCGTCGGCGCGATGGCGTGAGCCAATCGCGATGGCGTGAGCCAATCGCGATGGCGTGACACAATCGCGATGGTCAGAGACCGTCGCGATGGTCCAGCCAAGCCGTCGCGATGGCGTGAGCCAATCGCGATGGTGTGACACAATCGCGATGGTCAGAGACCGTCGTGATGGTCCACCAAAATGCAAATTTTGTGAATGCAGCTATGGATTCCTGTAGGCGCAGGTGTGCTCTTCACGCTGGTGTGGTCGCCTTCTCCAAATTCCGAACTTTGCAGACCATCGCGATGGTCTGACACAGACGGAAATTTCTGATAGAAACTGAAGTTTTTACCTTTTTGCAGCCTTCCTGATGCACTGGAGCTCTGTACCTGCAAGAAAACTCAAGAAAACAAAAGTACACACAAGCACAAAAGCTCTCTCTCACTCTCTCGCATGCACAAATGAGGGGAAATGAGGAGAATGGGGGGATATAGTGAATTTTCTGATTTTTTTGGAGATGAAGATGATGATGCGGTGATGAAGATGGAGTGTGGGGGAGGTGAAAAACACTAAAAACTAAGTAAAAACAACAACAAAAACTGAAATTTTTACCTTCCAACGCCACTTCTTGCTATACTCTTACCATCACACATTCGTCCTAGACTCGATCCCCGGCAACGGCGCCAAATTTGGTGTTGCTCTAGCACAATGGTGAGAACCACGTTAAGAAGCTTCACCTCCTTAATGTCAATCCGCGGAAGAGATAGAAGTGATATGAAGATCGTGAATGTGAGATGAAGTGAGAGTGAAGGTGAGAAGCATAAAAATGCACACACACATGCACACACACTACGAAGAGACAAGCAAGACACAATGGAAGGTGAGAAATCAACTCTATTACTCAAGAACACTATTACAAGCTCAAAATAGCTCTAAGCTCTTCTCTACTCCAACAAGCTACCCTCAAAAATGAGCTCTCTAGCTCTTTTTATAGTTTCTAGAATAGTTTTGACCGGTTTCACATCTAGTGACCGGCATAGTTAGAAATTAGGTCCTAGATGCTATTTGGAAGGGTAAACGATGTCTAAAAATAACGAAAATTGATACGCTTGTTCTACCTAAGCTCCTCAAGCTCGAGGACTCCTCGGCTTGCACAAAATGGAGCTATGGATTACAAAATGGGGTTTTCTATGTTACATATGTTACAATAGTGATAAAAATCACTGTTGGAGGTTTTTGGAAAGTATTTGCAAACATAATTCTTTGAAAAACGATTCGACTGGCTCCCTGCTCTGTCGTTACATGCTTCCGTGTCGTCTGTGCCTCTCGCTGCTTCCAACAAAGCTAACCTGAAAAATGAGCTCTCTAGCTCTTTTTATAGTTTTTGGACTAGTTTTGGCATTGTCCGGACCTAGTGTCCGACCTAGTTAAAAATTAGGTTCCAAAGCTTATTTGAGGGCTCAAACGAAGTCTAAAAATTACGAAAATTGGTAGGATGATACTTCTTATATTCCTCAAGCTCAAGGACTCCTCGGCTTGAAGATAATGGAGTTAGAAAAATAGAAAATGGTATTTACAATGGTTTTTAGTGATGGAAATCACTATTTTTGTAGGGGATTCTTCTAAAAATTTGACATGTACTTCTTGGAGATCCCTACTTGCTCCTTCTTCTTGTGTGTGTCCACCTTTCTGATGTGCTTCCATGCTTGTGCTTGACCTTGAGTTCCAACACTCCCCCCGCCCTCTCGAGTCTGTCGTCCCTGACAGACCCTTGTTGTAGTGGTTGTTCCAAGTAGTGCTTTGAGAGGGAGTGTCTCTTCACAAAAGTCGTTTGGCTTCCAGATGCGGCAGGGTTGGTTGTCCGGTTCTTCATCTGTCACTGTGAGCCTTTGCAAGTTGTAGTGCCTTGGTATGTACTTCTTCGTTGGATTCCAACATGACTGTGTCGTTGTGAGTCTCAGTTGATGTCCTCTAGATCTTCCAAAGTTGATGTTCATAGTAGTCATGCTAAGTACTCATAACCCATAGTGGATGATGGGTAAGTGTGTTTGTGCATGGGTTGAGGAAAATATGTGCCTTGTGCATGGCCTTGTAATGTAGCCCTATGCATGCTTACTTGGAAAATGCATCGGAAGAAGTATGGTGCAAAAATTGGGGTTCTTGAGCTAAGTGCTCAAGGGTATGTCGACGAAGAGGTTTCCTAAGCTATCATGGTTATGATGTTTCCAAAGTAAAGATACGTACCATGGAGAAGGTCGATCGATGTTCATCTCTTCGTGTTGTACCCTTGGCCTTTGGGATGGAACTGATTTGTTGATGAATGTCCATGTTGATGGTCCACTGATGAGATCTCTTGAATGGCTGATCCTGTCTCCTCTTTTCAAAGCATCATTTGCCAAATATAGATAACTGAATTTCTTTATATTCCTTGACAAACAACATTCGATAACTACACCAATCTTAGTTTCACATATTCTCTCTAGCTCACCATAAGCAGGAGTCTTCTCATCCAGTATACATACAAAGATTTGCAGGGTACCAGAACTACCCCGTGCAGATATCTCCCTGGATGCTCTCATACATGCAGTAGTTAAGCATTACTCAAGTTGCGGACCTTCAAGCTCTTTACTCCTACCATGGTAAGAGGAAACCATAGTTGTGGATGCCATGTTCATGCCAAGTTCTTGACATCTACCAGATAAGGGAGCAATTATATCATCTGCTAGCTGAGACACACTTCTATCCAAACTGATAAATGCCCAGTAATCGAAGGTTCAATCTTCAACTAAGCATGACTCATTCATGTTTCATGAGCGAAACCTGGGAACACGTTTTTTTTTTGAGAGGAACAATGTCACAAAACAAGAAGACAAAGATTAGTATCAAAAAATGGTTTATATGTGTCAATGTGCTCTCATGCATGGGACTCTCAATTGTGTCTATGCACGGCCATGTAATGTGGCCCTATATTAATGCATACTTTGGAAATGCATGACCTGAATGGTGCAAAAGACAAGGTTGTGCAAGGAGCACACGGTTGTCGCTCGTCGAGGCTTTCGATGTTATTTGCGGAGGTTGATGCTGACCTTGGTGGAGGTATCCATTGAGTCTCGAACTGATGTAATCCTCCTTATTGGAGTCCATTTTAGAACAGCATTTGGCACTGTAGAGATCACTTCAGGCATCTTCCTCTTTGGATACTTCTTGAATTGTGGTATCTAGTGTGGTTGGCGCTTTGATTCGGTGGAGGCTACTTGTACTTTTGGCTTCCAAACCCATATCCTTTTTGCACATCTTCCTACTATTGTTGAAGAGCTGATTTGATCTTCCTTCGGTCTCTGTTCGTGGTTCTTACCCTTTTCTCTTTTTGGCTTCTTTGTTGAGACCTTTCGCATGTGGGAGAACATAGGTTGTTGTGGATGTAAGAGCTTCTTAGGTACCCACATCTGTAATCACCCTTGTTGAGCTACAGCTAATTTCTTAGGCACCCAAACTTGTTGGATACCTTATGATTGAGCTTGTCCGAGCTGCTTCCTTCATCTTCTGGCCTGGTTGGCTTGCTTGGATGGGATTTGTGGGGGCAAGGCTGGTGGTTGCTCTCCTTTGCGTACCCAGATCTGCTTTATGCTCGGAAGTGCTTTCTTATCGAATGGTGTCTTTGTATTTGATGTAGCAGTTGACGTGAACGGTTGTGTTTGCCTGTGTGGTGGACTCACTACTGTGGCTACTTGATTCTTTGGAGAAGAAGAAAGATCCACCCGCCTTCCAACCTGTTCTTCCACGATTGAATCCTTCTGCATCATAGAGCTTTTGACACATACAACATCTTCTTCCATATGACTAGTCTTAGAAGAATTAAGAGAGTGTGTGGTGCCATGATCTAGGAGCATGCAGTTCTCTAATTCTAATGTGATGCATTGTTCATGTACCCAAACTTGAAGAATTTGACTTCTTAGGTTTAAGTTAACTGCAATCCAATCTTGACCCAAGACAAGTGGTTCTGTAAGGTTCTCATCTTGACACACTAGCACTTTGACTTTCATTGGAACATCTTGAAGGTAGATGGGAAGTTCCACCTCGCCCAAACAAGGGGTTTCCACACCTCCCAATCCTATGAGATAAGCTTCTATGGGATTGATGTTCAAGTGCAAGTCTTGGCAGTAGGATAGTCTAACTGCACTACTTGCTGCACCTAAGTCAATCAATGCTTTCACAGTCCTTGCACCCTTTCCTTGTCCTATCTCTATGGTCACAAAGGGACGTCGGTCAATGACTTCAGAAGTAGTTATGCCCAATTTTTGGCACATATCCATGTGATATTTTGGGGCTTTTGAGTTGACATCTAGGCCTAGTTGCCTTAACTTATTTCGCCTAATACGCTCTCTGGCCTCTGCCTGTGCTTCTTCCCTCACCCTTAACTCCTCTTCTTTTTGCTTCTTAGCAGTGTTGAGTCTCGTAAGCATATCCTCTGTAAGAGGTTCTTGGTATAACTTGACTCTACATCCACTAATATAGTTTGGCAAGATATCTCCTTCTAGAGTGGCCAACTGATCTGCACCACTAGTGGAAATTCTATCAATGATCATGGGTCCATATCCTCTTTTTTCCAACTTACGAGCATGTTGCTTTAGTGTGTAAACCAACACTAGATCACCCTCTTTCAATCCCTTATCCTTGATGTGTGCATCAAAGTATGTCTTTTGTCTTTTCTTTGCAGCATAGATGCCTGTCGCTGCGCGTAGCCTTGTCTCACCTAAGCGTTCTAGATCAAAGATCCTAGAGGACAATTCATGTCCATTCCACTCATGCTCTTGTGCTACTTTTAAGGCTGGGATGAGGAAGTCTAATGGTAGAACAACATTCTGTCCAAAGACCATCTGAAATGGGGTGGCGTTGAGTACCGTTTTGTAGGTAACTCGGTAAGCCCAAACATCATGATGAAGTTGTTTGTCCCAATCACAGCGTTTATTATTTACCAATTTTGTCAATACGTTATAGAGGATCTTATTGGTGCTTTTGTCTTGTCCGTTAGCTTGTGGGTGATAAGGGGCAGACTTCTTATGTATCACCAAGAATTCCTGGAGAAGATTTTCAATGACCTCATTCAAGAAGTGTGTGCCTCTATCGCTCACTAAGTCTATTGGTAGCCCATATCTCGTGAACACATTCTCGAATAAGAACTTAGCCGTAGTCTGAGCATCATTCTTTGTTGTGGCTTTCACTTCTACCCACTTTTTAAGGTAATCTGTGGCTACAATAATATACTCTGCATGGGAGTTTCTAGCTGGGGGGTTAATAGGACCTATGAAGTCTATGCCCCACTTCGAAAATGCACGCCCTTCCATCATTGGCCTCAAAGGCATCTCATCTTTTCTAACTAGATATTGTGCACGTTGGCATGTGTCACATTTCTTCACATAGGTATGAGCATCCATATGAACAGTGGGCCACCAAAGTCCTGAGAATAGAATGGTCTTGATTACTCGATCAGGACCGAAGTGTCCACCTGCGACACCGTTGTGTGCAGTTTCTAAGACTTTCAAATAGTCTGATTCATGAACACACAGTCTTAAGTAACCATCTTTGCCTCTTCGGTATAAGTTGTCTCCTACTAAGGCATAGCCTTGAGCCTCTTGCTCCATGCTTCGTCTTCTTGCTAGACTAGCCTCTTTGGGTAATCTTCCCGATCTCATAAACTCTACCAATGGAGCACTCCAATCTGGAATTAATGATACTTGATAAAGGGTCACATGCTCCACTAGTGGTCTCTCTCTGAACATTGGACAATTCTTAATCCACTCATGTATTTCTTTGTTGATGCTAGGCCAATACACTCCTAAACGTTTCAGATTTTGTAATGTGCGCTGTTTAGAATAATGATTTCCTAGCAATCCATCATGAGCTTGTTGCAACCAACTACTATGTTCATTGTCCTCAACACAACAAGCTAATACAACCTCAGTATCTTGTTTGTACATGCTTCCTGCCAATATGTGATATTTTTGTGATTTTACAATTTCTTCTTGTGATGTTTTCACATTCTTATTTGCAGGGCTGAAGGTTAGGACTCGTACCAACTTATTTGCCCATTTAGGAACAACTTCTAAATTGAACAGATAAGCATCTGGTAATTCATCAGACACTCCTTGCGGTGACTCTCCTGAAGTGGTGCGAGAAAGGTGATCTGCCCTAAGGTGGGATCTACCTTTCCTGACAACAACTTCAAAGTCATATTCCATTAGTAAGAGGAACCATCTTACTAAACGCCCAGTATTGCAAGGTTTATTGACCAAATATAACAAAGCTTGATGATCAGTGAAAAACTTGAACTTGTTGGCCAATAAATAGTGTCTAAACTTCTTCACAGCATATACCATGCCTAAGCCCTCTTGCTCAGTTGTGGTATAGTTTTGTTCAATTGTGGTGAGCTGTCTACTAGCATATGCTATGGGCGAATCTAAGTTTCCTTCTCCTGTGGGTTGTGCTAGCACACATCCTATGGCGTGATTGGATGCATCCACATGGACATGGAATGGTTTATTCCAATCAGGAGTGGTTGGTATTGGTGTTGTGCACAAACGTTTCTTCAGTTCATTGAAAGAATTCTGGCATTCGTCGTTCCACTCAAAATTAGACAACAAGGCATAAAGGGGTCTAGCTATGATCGCGTACATGTGGATAAACCTACGGTAATCTCCACAATGGCCCATAAAGGCTTGTACCTCCTTAACATTCCTTGGCCTTGGCAGCTCCGTTATGGCTCGTACCTTCTCTTCATCTGTTGAGATTCCATTCTTAGAAACAATATGACCTAAGATTTTACCTTGAAGCACCATGAACACACACTTTTCTGGGTTCAGCCACGCTCGATATTCTCTACACTTGTTGAAGATTTTTCTAAGCTCAGAGATGTGAAATCTTCTTTCTTGGGAATGAGCACATAAATCATCCACATACACTTCTAAGCTCTTTCGCAAGAACTCTTTGAAGAAATGACACATGAGCCTTTGGAATGTTGCAGGTGCATTGGTGAGCCCAAATGGCATCACACGAAATGCAAAGATTCCTCACTCTGTAGCAAAAGCTGTTTTGTGTTGATCTTCTGGGGCAATGGCTACTTGATTGTAACCTGAAAATCCATCAAGGAAGCTATAAACTTCCTTGCCTACAACACGCTCCAATAGGTGTTCCGTGATTGCAAGTGGATAACTATCTCTGATCGTGGCGGCATTAACTTTTTTAAGGTTGATACACACTCGCAATTTCCCATTCTTCTTGGACACCACTACAATGTGGGACACCCATTCAGTATGCTCAATCTCATAGATGAATCCAGTTTCAATCAGCCTATCAATTTCTTCTTTTATTTTGGCTGCATATGTATCATTATATGTGTAGGGCTTCTGTTTGGTGGGCTTGGCATCAACAGTCATGGGGATAGTATGGTAGCAAATTCCTGGATCTACCCCTTTCAAGTCTCTATAGTGCCACGCAAACACATCCCTATATTCCCTTAATAGAGCTACGAGCTCCATTTCTTCTCTTGCACTTAGGTCATCTCCTATATATATACATCTCTCTTCGTTCTCTTCGATGGTCACTACAATCTTCTTGGTCTTTTCTTTATTATCATATGATTCTCCTATGATGGCCTCTCTCTTAGGCATTCGTACCAAAATTTTGCGGTCATCAACTTCATATTTCTTGAAGTTTTTTGGTACTTCAAACAATGATTCCTCCTCTTCTTGTTTCATTGCTTTTCTTTTCTTTTTGTTTTGACTGCTCTCACTTCCATCCTTTGAATTTACCGTTTTAATACTTGTGAGAGGCTCTTCTTCTTTTTGGTTAAACACTCCTACATCTTCTAAATAGTGCTTTTATGAGTTAAAGCAACTATCCATTACAATGGACTCTAGATCGTCATCGTTCTCCTCTTCTCTTATGACATCACTAGGGTCACATTCTTCTAGCAAGGGCTGACACATGAACACTGAAATATCATAACCCTCCTCATCACAATGAGGTGTCCATTGTTCTTCATTGACTGCACTATCCATGGTAGCTAAGATTTCTGCCCAACCATGAGGCTCAAATTCCTCATCTGGAAAGATCATCGGTGTATAGGCTGGGTCTTTAATTGTTCTATCTCCTGGAAAAGTTCCTTCTTCTCTTGCCTTTAAACGTTTTTCCTCTTCCTCTGCGACCTTGCACATTCACAAATGAGTATCTTCATGCAACCATGATGGATCAGGTGAACTTTCAGACTGCACAGAGATAGAATCTTCTTTCGCTTTGTGGATAGAATTCCATTGTAGGGGTGGTACATCTCTGAAGGTATAATCCTTCAAATTGACCTTGGTGGTGACCCCTAAGTGTTGCAAGTACAAGGATTTTGTTCCCCAATCTTGTACTATTTGCAATTGTCGTAGGAAGGGTCTTCCTAGGATCATCTCATAAACATTATTTTTCTCAAAGTCACATATAGCAAATGTGTGCTCAAACTCTACACCACAAGTGGTTAGAGTTATCCCTTCGAGCAATCCTAGAGGTCTTTCAAAATGACCGTCGACCATTTGAAGCTTCATTCTAGTTGGTCTTAATGTGGGTTTGCCCCATTGCTTCCACAAGGAGGTGGTCGCAATGGCAACACCAACACCTGAATCTATGATTGCTTTGGTTGTGTAACCTTGGTAGGTGATTGGAAGATAAGTATTACCTTCTTCACCCTCACACATGTCCCCTATTTTGTCTAGAGGTATCTCTGGTACCTTTTGCTTAGAGCCTGCTTTTGGCATGTTGGAATCAAGTTCTGGAACTTGATCCTTCACATGATTCCATAGCTCAGGTTTTGCTTTGAGCAGCTCTGTTCTGCTTCATCTCCGTAAATAGATCGAATGTCTTGGGGAAATTGATCATGAAGATCATCAATCTCAGGAATAGGAGGGGAGTTACCCTTCTCCTTGGCCCATTTCTCTTCTTGTATTTCCCGCAAGAACTCTTGAGAGTACTGTTGAATTGAAGGAGGCATTCCAGCATCTGTGGAATTAGGAACATAAGCTCCCATTGGTGGTGAGCTTCCTCTCTCAATAATTAGTTGAGCCTGTGGAGGTAAAGAAACTTGTGGTTTGTTTACCAACTGCTCTAATCTTTCTAGTAACCCTTGGAAATGCACATCTGGTTTGACAGAGTTTGTCTGATTAAACTTTTGACTAGTCTCAAGTATAGCTTGAGCTTGTTCTACCATTTTCATGCACATTTTCATCCGTTCAATCTCTAAATCCGCTCTAGGGTAACTCTTGTCTAGATTTGCAGTTGTTGGCCCTTCTTGAAGTCGAGCCTGGTAGGCCTTGAACATCATGTCCAAACCTTCAGGGGTTGGATCTGCGAGAACATACCCTGGTTGTGGTCTATTTACAATGGGTGGTGGGGTGGGATGAGGTGGAGTGGATGGAGTTTCGGCATGCGAGGGGCTTTGAGATGCAATGTCTTCTATTTTTGTTTTCCTTCTTTTAAGCTTTCTTCTAGTTTCGATAACTTTTTATTCCACTTGCGATTGGCCTTTTCTCTGGTATCTTTCCATGTTCTTGTTTTCCGCTTACTAGGCTCTCCTGATTCACTTGAATCTGATTGTTCTGCTGGTTTATCTTGTTTTAATGCTTGTGCCCTAGTAACTGCCTGTACAGGTGCCACATTACTGCTACTTGGACTTGAATCCGCCACTAAGCCTACCACATTAATGGGTGTAATCTTGGGTGCACTGGAGGGGTTTCTTGGACAATCTCTGGGAAGATGGTCTTTTCCACATTCAGGACAAAAAGCTTGTATTGTGATATGTTGGCAGTAGCCAAAGGCATAGAAGACGCAGAAGCATGTAAAGACAGAGCAAGGAGTCAGTCGAATCAATTTTTCAAAGATTATGTTTTATAAATATTCTTCAAAACCTCCAACAACGATTTTCATCACTATTGTAACATATGTAACATAGAAAAACCCTTTTTGTAATCCATAGCTCCATTTGTGCAAGCCAAGGAGTCCTCGAGCTTGAGGAGCTTAGGTAGAATGAGCGTATCAATTTTGGTTATTTTTAGACATCGTTTACCCTTTCAAATAGCACTTAGGACCTATTTTTTAACTATGCCGGACACTAGATGTGAAACCGGTCAAAACTAGTCTAGAATCTATAAAAAGAGCTAGAGAGCTCATTTTTGAGGTTAGCTTGTTGGAGTAGAGAAGAGCTTAGAGCGATTTTGAGTTGTAAGAGTGTTCTTGAGTAATAGAGATGATTTCTCACCTTCCATTGTGTCTTGCTTGTCTCTTCGTAGTGTGTGTCTGTGTGTGTGCATCTCTATGCTTCTCACCTTCACTCTCACTTCATCTCACATTCACGATCTTCATATCACTCCTATCTCTTCTGTGGATTGACATTAAGGAGGTGGAGCTTCTTAACGTGGTTCTCACCATTGTGCTAGAGCAACACCAAATTTGGCGTCGTTGCAGGGGATCGAGTCTAGGACGAATGTGTGATGGTAAGAGTATAGCAAGAAGTGGCGTTGGAAGGTAAAAATTTCAGTTTTTTTTGTTGTTTTTACTTAGTTTTTAGTGTTTTTCACCTCCCCCACACTCCATCTTCATCACCGCATCATCATCTTCAACTCGAAAAAAATCAGAAAAATCACCATATCCACCCATTCTCCTCATTTCCCCTCATTTGTGCATGTGCGAGAGAGAGAGAGAGAGCTTTTGTGCTTGTGTGTACTTGTGTGTTTTTGAGTTTTCTTGCAGGTACAGAGCTCCAGAGCATCAGGAAAGCTGCAGAAAGGTAAGAAATGTACTCTCTGTCAGAAATTGCCGATTGTGTCAGACCATCGCGATGGTCTACAAAGTTCAGAATTTGAGGTAGGCGACCACACCAGCGTGTAGAGAACACTTGCGCACATAGGAATCCATAGACGCATCTTGGAAATTTGCATTTTGGTGGACCATCGCGATTGGCTCAGACCATCACGATTGGCTCAGACCATCGCGATTGTGTCACACCATCGCGATTGGCTCACACCATCGCGACGGCTCGGCCGGACCATCGTGACGGTCTCGCACCATCGCGACGGCTCACTTGAGCCATCGCGACAGTTCACTTGGACCATCGCAACGATCCCATCGACCCCACGCCATCGCGATTGGCCCATGCCATCGCCTCGATAGTGCCACATGTCAAATTAGACCATCGCGATTGCTCACTAGCCACGCCATCGCGACGAGACCCTTACACCATCGCGGCAGCTCAAAATTTGGACCATCGCGATTGGCTCATGCCACTGTGACCATCAGGACTGTTCACTTCGGACCATCGCGACGGTTCACATTGACCGTTGACTGACGCCATCACGATTGTTCACTCAATCGGACCATCGCGACGCCTCACCCCGACCATCGTGATTGCTCACATTTAGACCATCGCGACTGTGCACTTCAGACCATCGCGACGGTTTGCGCACACGCCATCGCGACGGTTTGCCTGGACCATCGCGACGGTCCCAGACCATCGCAATTATCTCAGACCATCGCGATTGTTCACCCAAACGCAAATTTTAGGGTTTCAATTTTTGGCCAATTTTGGGGCTATTTTTTGAAAATTTTTGGGTGATTAGACTCATAGGAGACCCCTTAGCTCATAATTGGAGAAAAACCTATTTTTCAGTTTTCACCCCCCAGGGCCTGAACGGTCATATCTTTTTCAGCCGAAGTCCGTTTTTTGAGCTTTATAGCTCGTTAGACCATCTGTGGTTGACCATCTATGGGACTAGGAAAGAAAGGGGGCTTTGGAAGAAAATTTTGCCAAAGGTTGAGGGACTTTAAGGGTGCATATACTCAAGTGCTTGATCATCCATTTGTGAAATTGGTCTAATATTGAACTTTTCCAGGTCTAGCAAGGGCAAGCAAGGGCAATCAAAGCAAAGCAAAGCAAGGCAGTGAGGAACGCAAAGCTTGGGAAGCGCGAATTCTTGAGCATCATAGCAACCAGAAGAGCTGACTCGAGGTTGGAAGATTACTCAACCCCCTCAGTCAATTACTAGCTTAGGATAAACGTTAGCATTCTGGATTAACGACGATAGGAACGCCTCAAGTGCAAGAGAATTAATTTATCAAGTCTAAGACTAAAGATAAAGGTGTGCGATATGAAAACCTAAAGGGAACGAACCTAAGTCTGATGGAATGAGAACTCAAAGTACCACAAAAATTCGTATTCCTGACGCATACATCTAGACAAGAATCTAAAGGGATTTAAAAAGAATCAAGAAAGTAAGAACAAAGAATCATTGACGATCTGAGCGTGTACTTAGTGTGCAAGGAAGTAAATTCATGAACCTTAGATCGGGCAAACATATAGGTAAGTCTGACCGACGAAGCCTTAGATCATCAGAAGGTGTAGGCACTACTGCTCGATCGTGGGCTCAACAATTGAATAGTAATTACCCCTACGAAAGCTCAGACACGAGTGAATCAAAAATTTCATTTAGCACAGAAAGAGCAGAAGGAGGGTCAAATGTAGCATATTTAGAAAGACCTGAAGGACCCTATAGAACTCAGTTGGAATTTCTCCGAACCAATCGCTTAGGTGCTCGCATCTATGAGGATGGTTTGCGAAGACAAGTGGTGCAAATGCACAACCCCGATCAAGCCATTGGATTGGAACGTCCAGTGGTGAAATTCGAGTGAGAAGCGTACATAGACAAGGAAGGAACAATGTACATCTTAAGTACTCAGCCAAACAATACAAATGAGTTTGGCGTAATTCAGTTGGAAACGGAAGCGAGATCTCAAGGAAAGGAACCATTGGAAGAACCTAGGACACCTAGAGGGAAATCTGTACTGACACGAGTACTAGTTCCAGATTGGACCCCTCAGGACAACAGGAGCATAGAGCTATTTGTAAATAAAGAAATTGACAAAGCATTTTGGAGATATAGAACAAAACAACCTAGCGAGGTAGGCTCCATCATAATCTACGAGTTCAAGGACCCGGATACACCTGGAAAGGTTGTATACCTGGATGAAACTTCAAAAAGAGTGTTTGTGGTACCAGACCACGCTAGAAATACATACACATGGAGAGGTGAATTGGTATTCCCTCCATCTCGAACAAACGTAAACACGAGCCAACAAGGGGCAGGAACATCCTCAGCCCATGCTAATCAAAGAGAGAAGAATAAAGAAAGACCAGAAGTAAGCTTCAATCATCCCATAGGGAGAGATAGAACCACCATAGACACGGACAGAGTGGAAAGACAAAGAATGCCAGGTGGTAGAGATGATTTTCCTCTACCTAGAACACGTGAACACACAAGAATATTACGACCCACTCAGTTAGTAAAATCCATGAAAAATTACTTTGATGGGACAGGAGATCCCTATGACCATGTTGCGGAATTTAAGCAAGTGCTGAGGGCAGAGCAAGTCAAAGACATGTTCACACAATATAACGCATTTGGACTAACGTTAAAGAATACCGCTTTAACTTGGTTCCAACCTTTGCAACAAAGGCAATTTAGAGACATCCATCACTTTTTAGAGTCATTCATCACTGAATTCTCTAAAAGTGGAATCAGACATGACACGTCATCACTGATTCATAGCTTCAAACAGACCCCTCAAGAAACAGTTAGACTTGTAGGACGTAGCTTTAGACAATATGTTGAAAGATGTCCAATGCAAGAGCTACCTTCACAAGCCAAGCAAGTGTCATTGTTTCTAGACAGCTTGTTGAGCTCTAAACTATGCTCCTATGTATACTTGAAGGAACCCAGAACGCTAGAGCAGTGTGTAAGAATTTGCATAGACATTGAGGACAACTTAGGAGACGAGTTGGAACTCTCAAAGGTCTATAAGGACTCAGATTGTTCTTCTCTAGCATCCACGAAATTGTCTAACTCGATAGAGGACCTAGCAAAAAAAGTGGCCCAGAAACTAGGAGTTTCTAGTAAACAGATGCCCAAGTTAACAACTAACATATGTTGTCACACGTGTGGTGGAAATCATTTGGCAAATGTGTGTCCCAATGCGATGCAACCGCAAGCCAACCCTAGTGGCCAGTACTGTACAATCGAGAGAAGATACACAAATCACACAACTCAGGACTGCCCATACAACAAACAAGTAGTAAGACAGAACTACCCGCAAGCATACCCGCAGCCAGGTAGGTATCAAGGCCAATACAATGCTCAGCCTCATTACTATAGGCCTCCTCAAAATTATCCATATCAGGCTCAACAAAGACCTCAACCTGTCTTAGCTCAGCAGCCACCCCCACCAGCTAATGTCATCTCTGTGAAATACGCTGCTGCAGAAGAGAACCTCAATAGAGCCTTAGTTCCCGTTTCACCCTTAATTACCGACAGTGATCCGAACTCAAACAGTTTTGACTCCACTCATGTAGATAGTCCACCCGCTTATTACACGGAGTCACCAGAACATGTGGAAACATATCAATATGATAGTCCACCAGTGGAACCTAGTTGGGAGCCCGATTATGCTAATGTGATGTACACAAACCCAAATCCGCGGCCCCAATTGAGACAACAAAGACCACAAGGCCCTAGAGGACCATGCTTTAGGTGCCAAGGAGATCATTTCATAAAGGATTGTCCACATCCTCCAATAGCAGGACTGTTACAGTACTATAACATAAAAGGTTTTTGTGCCGATTGTGGCAAAGAGCACATGATGAAAGATTGTCCTAAGAACCCTATGAATGCTTCAAATGTGACACCGATCAACGTGATAGGTATTGTAAACAACGCAGATGGATCCAACCCTACATACGTGCCTATCCAAGCTATAACAAGAGCCCAAGCGCTCTTACATAACCAACAGCTTAATCAGGAGAAAGTAGCTGGAAGTAGTGAAGTTGCAGAATCTAGCAGTAAAAAGACAAAATCTTGGAAAGATTCTAGAGAGAGAATTAAGAGAAAATGGAGTAAAAAGATAACTGAGTTGGAAGGAAGTTTAAAAGAGTCGAGAGACAAAATCCTAGAGTTGACTTCACAAGAATTGAATCAAGAGAACCTAGCTCAAAAATCAGGATCAGTTCTAGTTGAACCCATACCAGAAATGAGTAAAAACTACCCTCGAGCAAACTTAGAAATTGAGAGGACTAAACTTTGTATGAAGATGGTAGAATTAGCGCAAGCAATCTTTGAAGCCTCTAGATATCTTAATTGGAATAACATGGCAAAACCTGAATTACACTTTCAAGGATTAATGGAGAGACTAGAATATTTGATCGAGAGCAAAGAGAAAAAGGATCAGCATAGGAACCCTACTGTTCTAGAGACACCGGAAAAGAATGCACCACCCCAATACAGAAAGTCAAGACAACCTATCTTCCATACATAGGTACTCACACGAATTTCTAGGAGAAATCCAAGAAGAGAAATGGAGAAAAGAACAAGGGACCCATCCTCCTATTCAAAAAATAGATGACTTGCAGGAGCAATTTCCCCAAGATATCCCCTCTATTTACGATGATGTAGAGGAAGAACAACTGAGTGAGCACACAGGATTTGAATCCAATTCTTTACAAGAATTACCTCAGTTCACATGACCTTGGGAAGACAAGTCTATAAGCATGAGAGCACCCACGATTATAGTGAGGAATGAAGAATCAGTAATCCCTAGAAACACGGAAGTGGTCAAGAATGCCAAAGTTCAGTGTCACCTCACGCTTGAGGAATTATTGAAGGTTAAACCAGAACTGTGGAAACATGTAGCAAATCAATTCCGTGAGCTTGCTACTACTCCTTCACAGATAGGAACACACAAGAAGGTACCAGAAATACCAGTAGAAAAGATAGGAGATGTAAGCGAAGGAGAGGAAGGTAACACTTATCTTCCAATAACCCATCGGGCTACACCACGAAAGCCATCTTAGATTCGGGAGCCGGAGTAGCCATCGCTACCACCGCTTTATGGAAACGTTGGGGTAAGCCAGCATTAAGACCTACGAGGATGAAGCTACAAATGGCTGATGGACACATAGAAAAACCATTAGGCTTACTAGAGGGCATATCTCTCACCACTTGTGGTGTGGAGTTTGAGCATACTTTTGCCATTTGTGATTTTAGTAAAAATCATGCTTATGAGATGATATTGGGACGACCATTCATGCGTCAGTTGCAAATTGTACAAGATTGGGGAACTAATTCTTTGTACTTGCAGCATTTAGGAGTGACTACTAAAGTCAATCTTAAAGACTATTCACATCGAGATGTACCCCCAATACAATGGAATACCATCCATAAGACAAAGGTAGAAACGGAATCAGTACACTCTTTGGAGTCAGACCCCTCATGGTTACACGAGGACACTCATTTATGGATGTGTAAGGTAGCCAAACAAGAGGAAGAACGGTTAGAAGCCAGGACCTTAGGTGCAGAACAACATCCACGCACCCTTCAAGACCCAGCTTATGCCCCGATAGTATTTCCAGATGAAGAGTTTGAACCCCATGGTTGGGCAGAAATCCTAGCAACCATGGATGTAGCCATCAATGAAGAACAATGACCCCACTGTGACGAGGATGGCTATGACATCTCAGTTTTCACGATAGAGCCGATCATGTGTGATTCAGTTTTAGAAGAGTGTGAACCAAACACTGATGCTTTCGAGGACGCGAGTGATTTTGATTTAGGGTCAATTATTATGGATCCCCCCTTTGCATTAGAGGAAGAATATTTCTATGAAGTAGAGACTCATCCTCAGAGACACGAAGAACTTATAAATGATGTGAGGATAGCTACACAAGTGACTGTCAAGAGCGAAGGTAAGAAAAGGAAGAAGAAAGAAACCATGTCAGAAGAGGAAGAATCCTTGTTTGAAGTTCCTGAGAACTTCAAAAAGTATGAAATAGAAGATAGAAGAATAATGGTACGAATGCCTAACAGAAAAGCTGACAATGGAGAAGTATATGATAATCGAGAGAAAACCAAGAAAATAATAGTTTCCATAGAAGGAGAAGAAGAGAAATGTACATACATCGGGCATGATTTGACGAAGGAAGAAGAAGAAGAATTAGTTTCCCTATTGCGCGAATATAGAGACGTTTTCGCTTGGAGTTACAAAGATTTGAAAGGAGTAGACCCGGATATATGTTCCCATAGAATCCCTATGACTCCAGATGCAAAACCCACGAAACAGAAACCATACACGTACAATGATAATTACGCTGCAAAGACTAAAGAGGAGATAGATCGTTTGATAGAAGCAAGATTTATTTACGAAATTGAGCATACCGAATGGGTATCCCCCATTGTGGTTGTGCCCAAGAAGAATGGAAAATTGTGTGTGTGTATTAACCTTAAAAAAGTTAATGCCGCCACGATTAGAGATAGTTATCCTCTTCCTATCACGGAACACCTATTGGAAAGAGTTGCGGGCAAGGAAGTTTACAGCTTTCTTGATGGATTCTCAGGCTATAATCAAGTAGCCATTGCTCCAGAAGATCAACACAAGACGACTTTTGCCACAGAATGGGGCATATTTGCATTTCGTGTGATGCCATTTGGCTTAACAAATGCACTAGCCACCTTCCAGCGACTCATGTGTCATGTTTTTAAGGAATTCTTACGCAAGAATTTGGAAGTTTATGTTGATGAATTATGTGCACACTTGAATGTAAGACAGACACATGTCCCAGAGTTAACGCAAGTATTTGACAAATGTTGAGAATATCAAGTTTGTTTGAACCCAGAAAAGTGCGTTTTCATGGTCAGACAAGGTAAAATTCTAGGACACATTGTGTCAAAGAATGGAATCTCTACGGACGAAGAAAAAGTGAAAGTGATTGCAGATCTACCTAGACCAACTAACGTGAAAGAGGTACAGGCATTTATGGGCCATTGCGGTTATTATAGATGATTCATACACATGCATGCAATCATAGCCAAGCCATTGTACTCTCTTTTGACCAATTTTGAATGGACAGACGAATGTGAGAATTCATTCAATGAACTCAAATGACGTTTGTGCTCAGCACCTATATTGACAACCCCGGATTGGAGTAAGCCATTCCATGTACATGTGGATGCATCCAATTATGCCATAGGATGTGTGTTAGCACAACCCACGAGTGAAGGTAATATAGATCTCCCCATAGCTTACGCGAGCAGACAGTTGAATGTAGCAGAAAGAAATTACACCACTACAAAACGAGAAGGATTACGAATGATCTACGGCATAAAGAAATTCAGGCATTACTTGTTGGCAAACAAGTTCAAGTTCTTTACAGATCATCCAACACTATTGTACTTAGTCAATAAACCATGTAACACAGGACGATTAATACATTGGTTTCTATTACTCATGGAGTACGATTTTGAAGTAGTAGTCAGGAAAGGAAAGACACATCTTAGAGCTGACCACCTCTCAAGATTAACCTCAAGAGAAGCTCCTCAAGGAATAATGGATGAATTACCAGATGCATATTTGTTTAACCTTGAGATAGCACCATAATGGGCTAAGCCGATAGTCCCTATTCTCACATATGGACCCAAGAATCCTAGGATAAGGATCAAGGAAGGAGAAATTACCAAATCTTAGAGATATCAAATCATCGCAGGAAGTATATATAAACAAGATAATCAAAAGATTCTTGCTTGTTGTGTGGATGAATCAGAACATGCAAATTGGTTGCAATTAGCACACATAGGTGCACTAAAACAACATCGCTCGAAACATCGAACATGACAGACTCTGCATAGACTAGGAGTATATTGGCCTTCTATGGAAGCAGATGTCTACAAATTGTGTAAAGAATGCCCTGTCTGTTGTGAAAGACCACCGGTAGAACATGCTACATTATATCATGTGTCTCTCTCACCAGACTGGAGTGAACCTTTAGTGACATACTTGAGGACGAAAACATTCCCTCAAGGAATGACCCTAGCATGACAACGAAGTCTAGAGCAGGAAGCTCAGGACTATTCACTTATTGGCGATAACCTATACAAACGAGGACGAGATGGATATTTAAGACAGTGTGTTCATGAAAGCGATTACTTGAGCGTACTAGAGACTGCACACCAAGGTGTTGCAGGAGGTCATTTTGGACCAGATAGGATAATCAAAGCCATCCTCTTTGCAGGATTATGGTGGCCCACTCTTCACATGGATGCACATACCTATGTAAAGAGATGTGATGTATGCCAAAGAACTCAATTTCCTACTCGTAGAGATGAAATTATTGTACACATGTGGAATACATTATTGTTGCGACGGATTATCTTACCAAATGGGTAGAGGCAAAAGCCATGAAAAAAAATGATGCACACACGACTGCAAAATTCTTATTTGAAAATGTCTTTACAAGATATGGATTGCCTATAGAGTTAGTGAGCGATCGAGGAACTCACTTTCTAAACCAAGTCATTGAATATTTGTTACAGGATTTTATGGTGATTCACAAGAAATCCGCACCATATCATCCTCTGGCCAATGGTCAGGTTGAAAGCACTAACAAGATCCTTTGTAATGTACTGACGAAACTCGTGAACAACAAACGTTCAGATTGGGACAAACAGTTACACCACGTTGTTTGGGCATATCGAGTGGCCTACAAGACCGTACTCAATGCAACTCCCTTTCAGATGGTTTTTGGTCAGAATGTTGTGCTTCCTTTGGACTTCTTGATACCGACCCTTAAGGTTGCACAAGAACATCAGTGGACCGGCCATGAACTATCAGAAAGAATAATGGACTTGGAACGATTAGGAGAAACCAGGCTGAAAGCAACAACAGGAATATACGCAGCAAAGAAGCGACAGAAAGCATATTTTGATGCACATGTGAAAGATAAAGGCTTGAAAGAAGGAGATTTAGTTCTAGTATATACTCTGAAACAGCATGCACAAAAGTTAGAAAAGCGAGGTTATGGACCTATGATCATTAACAGACTCTCAACAAGTGGAGCAGTACAATTAGCCACCTTAGAAGGAGACATAATGCCTAATTACATCAGTGGCTGTAGAGTCAGGTTATACCAAGAACCTCTTACGGAGGATATGCTTAGACGACTCACGTTGGCAAAGAAGCGTAAGGGGGAAGAAAATAGAATACGAGCTGAAGCTCAGGCAGAAGCTATAGAACACATTAAGCGCATGAAGTTAAGAAGACAAGGACTAGGGAGAGATCATTATAACCATCTGGAAACATCACCCAGATACCCCATGGCCATGTGTCAAGTAAAGTCAAGTACACATCCTAGCATAGTGGACAGGAGACCATTCATTACAGTCAGGCTAGAGCACGGCAACCCTTGCCAAGAGCTCAGGGCTTTACTATTGATTCAGGTGTTGCGACTAGTGCGATTAGATGGTCCCACTATAAGGATTTAGGAATAGAAATGCAGCCAATTGAGGCATACCTCATAGGGCTAGGAGGCATGGAAACCCCTTGCATGGGTGAGGTGGACCTTCCTATCCTCATAAACGAAGTGACCTTGACAGTGAAACTGCTAGTGTGCCATGACGACGACCTGATAGAACCCCTAATCCTTGGCCAAGATTGGCTATACGATCACTCAGTGGACCTAAATCTTAGACAAGGCTCCTTCCAGATTGGAACCTTAGATCAGAAGCGAGTGATACCGTTTGACTTCCCTAATGGCATTCCGACGGAGGTTTGTAGCCCTAGACCCTATGAAATGCATGCGATGGAAGACCGAAAGATATTTGGTCAGATCAGTCATGTTACGTCTACACCAACCCTTGTGGGCTTGGCGATGGACAATTGTCAATCTAAAGGACGTCAAGAGATTTTCCCTTGGGCTTCCTGCAAATTAGAAGGGTCAACCACCCAACCGCTTGGTCAAATGGACACCATCAGTGGCCAAATGGGCACAATCAACAGACAAATGGGGACAATTGCAGGTCAGGTGGACTTCATCAGCGTCCACATGGGCAAAACACCCTGTAGTGCCCATCCTTCCACACTTACTGCGGACTGGCCTAGATTAAAAGTACAAAACGGAGCACTTCCTAATGGGCAGGTTTCGCAAGTGTTGGACCTCCCTTCTTTTCCAAAGCAGAGTGTCCATTCGACCTCTCAACCTCAACCACAAAGGAGTCAACCACGACAAAGGAACCCAAGCCGACGACAATATCAGACGACACAAAGAAAGCAGTAGTATCAGTATCACAGAGCAAAAGGCACGAGAGAAATCTGGGTGCCAAAAGGACAGAAAGCACCGACTGATTTCAACAACGCAGACATTGCTACAAAGAAGTTAAAGACAAATCAGAGTCAGTATTCAAAGTCTACTCGACCTTCTTCTACGAGTACGAACACTCAACAAATTTGGATCGCCAAGAAGTACCTCAAGAATCGACCCACACCCACGCAGATTTGGGTACCCAAACAGTGTACTATAGCTCAACCCTCAAGCCATGTAATATATACCCCTCAGAAATCTCTTCAACCCTCAATACCATCACATCTGATATCACCTTTTGTCCCTCAGCAGAAACCTATCTCCCGTTCAGAAACTCTTAGGAAGTGGATACCAAAACGTATCCAGAAGTCTTCTCCTAACCCATAGTCTAACATAGCTCCCACCCCGACTAATCTACAACATTGTAATAACTCATTCATGACTGAACCTTGTATAAATCCACACACTATAACCCAACATCACCTGTAATGACGAGACGTGCTTCCCTGGCCTGTTCTGAAGACTGACCGCTGGTGGGTACCCGAATGTATTCACCCGGTTTGGTTAGTAGGCGGATTCTGCAAGGATCATACTGCGGTAGCGGTTTTCTCTGCAAATATCTTAAGGCTTCAGTGGGTCCAACTGATTTGACAAGCTCTCTGAAACCTCTGATGTATAATTCTTCGAACCCGCCCGAGACAAGCTCTTGTTCTATGAGTGTTTGGCTCTCTTCGTCAGTCAACTTCTTATGTGCCCGAACCTTTTCCATAGTACGGTATAACTTTTTGATGGCCAGTGTATAAGCTGCTGCTTCGAAGGTTTCTTCTTCGTGTGTGCTCGTGTCACCTTGGGTGTCAGTTTGTTGTCCTTGTTCGTCTGTTTGCACATGTTCTTGGGATTCATGAGTTCCCTGACTGGCTTCGTCATCGCCTTCATCTTCGTCGGTTGCTGTTCTTTCTTCCTCGGAACTAGACACTACTTGTCCTTGTGGTTGATCTCGCGGTGTGGTAGGGTAGCTGGGCCTTTCATATTCCTGAGAGAAGATCTGGCCTTCTGAAAACTGAAATTCATTTGAAAATACATCCTGCATCTCAAAATCAAATGTGGTGTTTGCTTGTTCTGCTTCTAAATGGGGTATCGAAAAAGAGAAAGCTTCCGCACCAATAGTGGTGGGAGCTTCTGCTGTAGTGGTGGTAGGTCCTGGGACTGTGGCTGCTTGAGTAGTGACTGTGCTGGTAGTGCCCTCCATTGTAACTGGTCTTGATAACCTTATGCGAATGGGTTGTACAGGGGGTTCAGTAGGAGACTGTTCAGGAGAGGGTTGTGGTGAGGGTGATTCTGGCACATGAAGGCAAGGGATGGTTCCTCTCATTCGCTTTCCTGGTCTTCCTTTGCTAGCCTTCCTAGCTTTCTTTGTGGTTCCTTTAAATGCTTTCAGCTCCTCACTTGTCAATGCACGTTCGATCAGCAAGTCATATGCTAAGCACATATATACAATTCTAGTCAGCGCGCAGCATCCATTGATGACTTTCTTTCTTTCCCATCTATGTTGTGCTAAATACATCTGATCAATGATCCAGCTAGCTAGATCAACTGTCTGGGGTCCAATACAAGATAAATACAAACCAAACCATATTCTTTTGTGAGGCATTGTGAATCTGTCCTGAGCGGGGAAAGCAAAATGCTGCATACATATCCGCAGTGGTTTTGAAAGCTCAGGTGTGATCGCCGAAATCTCTTCCCACTTTGTAACATCTCCACGTTTCATAGGGTCTGGAACTAACCTTTCTCGCTCTGTGGGCGTGTGGGTTCCATGAATCTTGATGGCAGCTCGAATCAAATCTTTAGAAAGATAAAATATTTTATATGGTGGATCGTTCACTAAAGATGGCAAAATAAAAGTTCCGGGCAGGTCTTTACTCTCCGAAGCTATCAAAGTGGTGATTAAGTAATAGCATCTGTAGAAGTCAGGTTTAGGCAAAGGGTCACTGAAATACTCTGTGAAGCCGGATCTTGCCCAAACATGTGTTAAGTCTTGTGTGTTTTGTAGCCCTTCGAACTCTCTTGAGAGAAACTGATATTTGCCCCAGGTACGGTCATCAAAAGTAAAATTAGCCTCAAATATAAACTCAGCATCCGCCAAGGGTCCTGCTAGCCCTTGAAACCAGTGAGAATTACGATGAATCTTCTTAGTATACCCTCTAGGAGGATCGTCAATAGGCATCGGTCCTGGGAAACCTTGAAATTCTGGCGGTGGAGCCGTCGGATGGGGCTCAGCAAGTAAATCACTAATAGTAGCCCTGGGTATACTGGTTCCAGCTTCAGATGGTCCTTCTTCGGTTTGCATATGATTGACGTGCTAATGGAAAAGATCTGCTACAAAAGATTAGCACATTAGTATGGAAATTAATTATGATCCCATTAAAGTGAGACCGCAATCCCTTTCCATAACCGATGTGTAACCCGTGTAGCCGAGTGTTGTGAAGTGATTGATGCAATGATTTTTGCAGAGCTAATGCAGGTCTCTAGACACCTACATGCTTCAGATGATGCATACATTGCTTACCGTTGTACATACTACCACAGTTACCGAAGTATCGACCAACCCAACCACTCCTCCTTCACCTCCCATCCATCCAGTCTCCCCCATACACCCCCCTTCTCCCAGAACAACATCCTCCTTCTCCGGTGGAGTAGCAGAAGTCGTCCTTACTCCCATTCATCCCACAATTCCCGCACCCACTCAATCTAGTCTGCCCCCTAACACATCCACCTTTCTATCCAACCCATTTCTCCATCCACCTTTTCCATCCTTCCCCACACCTCCAAGACCCCTTTTCCCATTCCCACCTCCATTAACCTTCTCCCCAGTCTCACCTCCCTGACCCACCGTAACTCCTCTTTCCCCTTTCCACCAAGCCGTCCAAGACAACCCCTCTGTAAATTACTCCTCAACCTTTGTAAATCCTGTATTTACACCCACACACTTACCCACGATCACACCACTATTCACAATCACCGCACTCGAAACCACATCCAGCGATATGGATATATCACCCCCAACTGCACCTCCACTCACTTCCTTTGTGGCACCACAATATTTAAGCACACCACAATTTTCCACAATCACCACAGCATCCACTTTCCCACCCCCATTCCCCGTTCCCTTTGCATCTACACCCACTGCATCTTCACTTAGCACACCATTAATATTATCACCCACCATAGACATAGCATTTCGACAGATGTTCACGTGTATGACGCAAGTAAGAGATGAGTTCACATCTCTTGGAAATAATTATCAGCAGCTGCAGAGGACAACCAACGACTTACAATCGCAGCTTAATTCATTGTCGATTGAGAATGCCTCATTGAATACTCGATACCAAGAATTACGCGAGGCATACCACAAACTGGAAGTAGAAAGTGAAGAGAAAGCCAAAGAGGCCACTGCTGATCTTGACAATTTGTTAAGGGCCCAGACAGTTTGCAATGCGACGCTTACACGGAACATGGGCTTACTCAGAAGACACCTAGCAGCAGCAAAGGAAGAGAACCAGCGGCTATAAGAGCAGAACAGAGAAAATTTAGAAGCTGCTCTCGATCATCCAGACCAACCATTAAGTCCTAGCTGATTCAAAGCAGTGCCCTCCAAATCAATGAAAATGTTGCTCGATGATCACATCAGATTGCTCGATGATCACATTAGATTGCTCGATGAATACGATCGAATGAACGAAGAATATCAGAAGCTAAAAGAAGATCATAAGGTACTCCAGCTCAGAGCACCTGCAACACAAGGACTACCAGCTCCTGCGGACCCATCTCCTGACATCCTAGAGGAACTCAACACATTACAGGCCCAGGTATCTACTCTTGAATCGCGAATAACTATATATGAAGCACCACCAAGACCAGATTCCCCACCAGAGCTCCGAGCTGATGAAGAAAATGTAACTATTCCGGTGGAGGAAACTTTTGAAGAAGCCTACGAGCCCCAACCCATCCGAGGCGGACGAGTCATGGCCAAAGGCCAGACGACTTACGAGCTTCCTACTCCCGCATGGATGAAGACAATTGAAGAGCTTGGAACAACCCATTCAGCACGAGTAGAGGTGCAGTTGCAAGCAATGGCAATGATTGAGGAAAGAGTTCTACATTCGCTCTACTTTGCTCATTTGGTCCCGCGCAGATACATATCAGGGCATGAGTTACAGTACAAACCGTATTTCATGTTAATGGCCGAATATCAGTTGGCCATAGAGAAAGAAACATGCAAGAAACCATCTCACGCTACTCAGTTTGAGCCTGAGGATTTGCCACTGGATGCGCAGCAAGGCGAGATCTATCAACCAGATTGGCATAAAGATCTTTTACAAGAATATCCTGAGATGATGAGTACTTGGGTTAAGGCACCACTACACTTAAAATACAACCCATGTTGGGGACCAGTGCCACGTCACCGTTCCTGGAAGGCATTTGCGATTAAGATACGAAACAACAAGCAATGCCAGGATTGGCTAAACTACCCATACTTCAGACCACCTATAGGACCACCTACAATCGGATACATGATGGCCACGATTCGCCACTGGATCCCTTGCTTGAAACACATGGACGATATAGTAGCGCACATGACTGTCAAGATATTTGACATGATGCAAATGGTTTTTAAAGTCTTCAAACGTGTCAAGGCGCCCCATGTAAACACCCCGGGCTTCGAGCATGGCAATCTAGATCTTGCATATGATATGAGTGCAACACCATCGCTACGGGTGTCTTATGCCTGGCATTGCAGAATTAAATACCTACTGGCATGCTACAAGCAAACCTTCAAAGAAATGTTCACAACCGGTTTCTAGGAATACCATTCGGAAGTGTTCATCAGCAGCTCAACCCACCTATTGCAACTATTTGCCTGTGAGCAGATGGTATATTCCATGCACTATCGACTCCCACCACCTGATGAAACGCAACCAATTGATTGGGAGAAACTCGAGGCAGATCTGGCCCGAGGCATTCGAATATCAGAACACACCCTCGCTCAGGAACTACTCCAAAATTACATCCGATAGACCGCACAAGGTTGTGTCGAGGACGACAGAAGTGAGAGGGAGGGGGGTGTTGGCAGTAGCCAGAGGCATAGAAGACACGGAAGCATGTAAAGACAGAGCAGGGAGTCAGTCCAATCAATTTTTCAAAGATTATGTTTTATAAATATTCTTCAAAACCTCCAACAGTGATTTTCATCACTATTGTAACATATGTAACATAGAAAAACCCTTTTTGTAATCCATAGCTCCATTTTGTGGAAGCCGAGGAGTCCTTGAGCTTGAGGAGCTTGCGTATCAATTTTGGTTATTTTTAGACACCGTTTACCCTTTCAAATAGCACTTAGGACCTATTTTTTAACTATGCCGGACACTAGATGTGAAACCGGTCAAAACTAGTCTAAAATCTATAAAAAGAGCTAGAGAGCTCATTTTTGAGGTTAGCTTGTTGGAGTAGAGAAGAGCTTAGAGCTATTTTGAGTTGTAAGAGTGTTCTTGAGTAATAGAGTTGATTTCTCACCTTCCATTGTGTCTTGCTTGTCTCTTCGTAGTGTGTGTGTATGTGTGTGTGCATCTCTATGCTTCTCACCTTCACTCTCACTTCATCTCACATTCACGATCTTCATATCACTCCTATCTCTTCCGCGGATTGACATTAAGGAGGTGGAGCTTCTTAACGTGGTTCTCACCATTGTGCTAGAGCAACATGATAACCTGACCTTGACTCGAAGATGGTGGGTGGGGACAGTCACGAATGAAATGGTCACCTTGACATCTGAAACAAGATCCTCTAGGGGCTTGTGGTCTCATTTGTCTCAATTGGGGCCTAGGGTTAGGATTTGTGTACATGACATTGGAGTATTCTGGCTCCCAATTTTGCTCCATAGGTGGTGCCTCATATTGATACGAGTAAATCTCACTATGCTCAGGCGACTCAGTGTAATAAGCATGTGGACTACCTTCATGGGAGTAGTCTGAACTATGAGCATGAGAGTCATTATCTGGTATCGATGGGGTTAGTGGCACCAATGCTCTATTTGGATTTTCCTCTCCCACAACATGCTTGACTGGAATCACGTTGGCAGGAGCTGGTGGTTGGTTTCCCAAGACTGGTTGTGGCTGATATTGTGCCTGATATTGCTATTGTGGTCGATAATATGGCTGTTGGTATTAGTTCTGATACCTACCTTGTTGGTAAGGTTGCTGATAAGTTTGTCTAACAACCTGCCTATTGTAAGGACAATCTTGAGTTGTGTGGTTCGTGTATTTTCTCTCAATAGTGCAATATGGAGCATTCCTTTCTCTAATGTTTTGGTTTTGCATTGGGCATACGTTAGCCATGTGGTCGCCTCCACAAGTGTAACACCGGTTCAATGGGGTGACTCTTTGTGTTTGTCTATTTTGGACTCCCAGCTTCTTGGCAACTTGCTCAGCTATCTCATCTATTTCCGTGGAGATTTTCGAAGTGTGACTAGTAGAACTGTCGGAGTCCTTATAGAGTTTGGATAGTCCTAACTCCTCACCCAAGTTGTCTTCTATGTCAATGCACGTCCGCACACACTCTTCTATGGATCTAGGATCTTTCAAGTACACATATGATCTTAAATTTGTGCTCAGTAAGCCATCTAAGAACAAAGCCACTTGTTTGGCTGGTGTGGGTAACTCTGGAGCAGGGCATCTTTCTAGGTACTATCTGAACCTTCTACCTGCTAGTCGCACTGTTTCTTGGGATGTCTGCTTGAAACTGTGGATCAAAGATGATGTGTTATGCCTGATACCACTCTTGGACAATTCTACAATGAATTCGTCTAGCAACTGACCTATATCGCGATAGTTGTGACTACTCAGTGATTAAAACCAAGCCAAGGTAGTGCCCTTAAGAGTCAAACCAAATGCCTCTTACTGGGTGAACAAATCCTCAACCTGTTCAGCTCTTAACACTTGTTTGAACTCGGCCACATGATCATAAGGATCTCTTGTCTCGTCAAAATAATTTTTTCATTGCCTTGATCACTTGAGTGGGTCTAAGGGTTCTTGTGTGCTCTCGGGGTTTAGGCAATGGAAAATCATGTTCATCTGTTTGTTGCCTATGTGCTTGATGTCTCTCTCTTCAGGTCTTTCATTTTCAAATCCTGCTCTATTTTTGCCCACAGGGTGTGCAAAACTTACCTCAGGTCGCTCTCTAGTTCTTTCTCTCTGGGCTTCATGAGCTTGGGATGATCCTACTCCTTGGAGCCCATGGAAAACATTGGATCTTGGTGGAGGGAAAATCAATTCACTTTTCCAAGTATATGCATGTCTATTATGTTCTGTTACCAAGAATATCTTCTCTGATGTGTTATCCAAGTACACAACTTTGCCTGGTATCTCAGGATCTTTGAATTCATAGATGATGACTATGCCCAATTGGCTAGGTTGATCTAGTTTGAATCTCCAAAAGGCTTCCTCTGTTTCTCTATTCAAGAATAGTTCTATGTTTTTGTTGTCTTGAGGGATCCAATCTGGAGTGATCACTCTGGTCAAAACTGACTTACCTCTAGGCGTCTGGGGTCCTTGTCCTACATTTCCTTGTTCTAGGTCTCCTATCTCGTTCTCATGAATGATATTTCCAAACTCATCGGTCCTATCTGGTAGGTTGGTGACCACATACATGGTTCCTTCCTTATCAATGTATGAACCCTCTTTGAACTTGACCACTGGGTGTTCAAGTCCAAAGGGTTGATCTGGATTTTTGAGTTGGACCACTGATCGCCTCAGGCCATCCTCATAGATGCGAGCACCTAATCGGTTGGTCCGAATATATTCCAATTGTGTCTTACAAGGACCTTCTGGTGTTTGTAGATGGGCAGTTCTTAAGCCACCTGCAGGTTTCCCCATGCTCAAAGACATTTATGAGTCACTTGTGTCAGAGTTTAGTACGTAAGGACAACCACTTAGTTGTTGTGCCCAACACTTAGCTATATGGTTGAAACTAGACTGAGAAGATTTAATGCTTTGTCTATCCTTGCCTAGTTGTCTACCAGATCTCAGGTTCATAAGCTTTGGTTAAGAGTCCAAAATTTCCCCTTGGTATGGTTCAAAATCTTTTGGAGTCCCCTTGGTTCCATAGTCTCGCTTGAGGGTTGTTGACCTAAGCATCAACTTAGGGACTTGCGGAGAAAGAGACTATACCTCAATCCCCTCACAAGTGCATATAGTGGGGATACACGCTTTTAATTATCAATCCAAAGAGTATACAAACCTAGCCGAGTGTATGAAGACATGCAATCACATAATGGTCAATGCAAATGAACTACTCAAGAATGAAAATGAGGCCAATACTTATCCTAACAAGCTCCATCTGTTGGTCAAGGCGAAACGATACTTGGTGCAGCAGCCGTCAGTATTTTGGAATTTTCTCCCAGCTCTGAACTCCAAATATAGTGAATAGCATATGCGTTTCGAAGCTCTCGAGAAGACGCATCCAATGGCAGTGGTTTCACTCAATTCCAACGCTCCTACTTCAAGTTATGAGAGAAATACTGAGTCGTGGGAATACTTTCCTACACTTCAGCACTTCCTACACCTCGCACACACCTTTCCTACAGCAAAGAAACACTCTCAAGGATAGACAACACTCACAAGCACTCTTTCCAAGCAATACACATGCATACAAGCTTGCGAAGAAGAAGATGAAGAGGGAAGAAGACACAAATTCGAATTTCTGTGCTCTCTATTCTCACAATGGCAAAAAGTTCTTTACAAAGAGTCACATTTGACTTATATACTAGTGCCCTAAAAATGGTCCTTTCACACAAGTGACCGGCACTTTATTCACTAAGAGACTAATTTCCTATTATTGTACATGGGTATTCTCTACTTTTCTGTGGGGATGCATCTAGAGGACTCCTCTAGTGCATTTACAAGGGAAAATATATTACAAGGATGAATATGATACAACAATATGTAGTCCAAATCGGAAAAATTTTGGGGCCCATCTTTTTTCTCTGCTTTGTGCGCTCTTTAGCTCTGCAACACTCTCCCCCTCTTCGTCTCTGTCGTCCCTTGACAGACTTTGCTTCGCGCACGCGCCCTTGACAGACTTTGCTTCGCGCACGCGCCCTGTGGTCAGTATTGTCTGATTCTTGATCTTGCATTACGTTTTAGAGGCGCTCTGATTTGTCCTGGTTGCACACATTGGACCTGGTTGATTCGGTTTGCCACGCACGCCATTAGTGCACATATGCGGATGTAGCTCGTAAGCCTTGATCTGAAACCTCTGCAACTCAAGAGGTTGAAGCATCCACATAGGTGATACATGTTGGCCCTGATTCCTTCTTCCAGCTGCGTGCTTTTCCTTGATGTGTGCACCCCTGCGGGGCTTCCTGCAGAGATGTATCTTCAAATTTGCCTTTTAGTGAAGCTGTTTCTTTCGTTGTTTTCTTTTTTTCCTCTTTTTACTCGTCTCGCCCTCGACACTGCCCCCCTCCTGGACTCTGTCGTCCCCGACAGGCTTTTTGTGGCGACGTGTATAGGTTTGAATGACTTGTTGCTCTCTTTGATTTAGCAGATTAGCATGACATAGCATGAACTCCTTCCATTGTCGAGAATTTACTCCGTCCTCTGGTGCCTGTCTATGGTCAGCAAAGAAACTTATCTCGTAGGCCACCAGTCGTGCATTCAAATTGGAGGTCATTTTAATGAAGATCTCTGAATCCATTTCAAAGAAGCCCGTAAAGAATGCTTCTTCAAATGTCTGCATATATGTCGATGGTAGAAACATGAGGCGAGAAAAATATGCCATAATTGTTAACCGGCTGGGAATAGTAGATAAATAAAAAATTAAAGCTTCCGAGCCCTGCGTAATGCCGATGAAATTCAAAAAAGTATACTGTGCATGTTGGAACACTTTAATTACTCTAAGGAGCATGCTAAATATTTTATTTGTCATTTTTACTGCTAGGTCGGGAACGGTAGCATATCTTGCAAGCCAAAATTCCATGGTTTTGACCATGTATTCCTCTGTCGGTAGGTAGTTGTGTGGTGGACTAGGTAATAGCGGATAATTGAGCCATTGGTTATTAATGCTACCTTGTCGCTGGCCTTCCCAAAATTGCATCCATGCTCTTCGACGGGGTAGTGGGCAAAATGATGGGTTTACTTGAAGCTCATACGGGGATGCTTCCCACTGTACCCGTAGTGTAGGGTGCTTTTCCAAGAGCTTTCTTCTCCAAATTGGATTTGCTGCCTCGAACTCTACCTGAGTATATTTAAAAGTATCATACCGAAAATGGAGATTGTGATCAGGTTCCTTATTTGTAGTATGTTTTATATAATGCCTAGTTTGTTCCTTCAAAAGCCCGTATGGTACATTGAATGGCCTTAGTATTTGCTCCAGTTGCTTGCTGTCGATTTGAGCCTCTTTCATTAAATGGATGATTTGATCTTCGAATTCCACCGTAAGCTGGGACACCAGTAGTGCCCTTTCTGTTCTGCTCAGCTCTCTTCCTCCACAGTAGCCGAGGTCCTTGGCGGAACTACTGGTGTCCCCTGCTGTGCTTGCTGCTTTAATTGCTCCTGAAGCTGTTTGATTAAATCATCTTCTTGTTTGTTTTCCTCTTCGGCCTTAGCAATAGTTGCTTGATGTTTCATTAATTCTTGGGCCACAATGTTCATTTGCTCTGTGTCTTCCTTGCACTGTCGCAGGTAGTTATTTTCTGCTTTTTTCCATTTCATTCTGAGGGCTGCCGTGTCCTCCATATACCTCTTTTCCCAATCCGTTATGACATCTTGCTCCTGTCTGAGCTGATCTTGTAATTTAGTGATCTGATCTTCCAGGTTTTTGACATTTCCTTGTGGGTCATCAGCAATTGCTAATGGTTGATCGCTAATAAGAGCTGTCATTAATTCTTTATTTCGTTGTCTAATGTTGTCAGCTTCCTCCATACTGGCTTTGAGCTGAGACTCTAAGATTTTGCTGCGTGCTTGAAGACGTGTCTTCTCAGTCTCACTCATCTCTAATTTCTTTGTTAATTCTTGGACTTGGTCTTTCAATTTTGTCTGCTCCCGCTCTAGCATATTGTTTTGTGATTTGACCTCTTGAAGTTCCTTTTCCTTTGTCAGAGCTTGTGCTTGCACCTTGGATAGTTCTTCAGAAAGATGCTTACCTGCTCTTTCCAGTTCCTTCTTGTCTCGCATGGCTTGGTCGTAATCTTCATCAGCATCAAGCATTAATTGTTGTGTATCTAGAGCCGTTCGAATCATATCTTGTACTACAGGCTTGAGCTGAGCTATGTCTACATTTAGCCATGTCTTTGCTATTTCAGGAGTCTCTCCTGTTTGCACATCTTTGCCTTCTGCCACCTGGAGTGTCTCGTTGTGTGGCTGTCTAACTTGCAATTGTATCTCGGGTTCCTCATCATAGCCTCTTGCTTCCTTCTTTTTAGTAGCACTCCCCTGAAACGTGACATCCATTGGGGAAGGTTCTGCTACAACCCTGATAGGCGTGAACGGTTCTTCCGTTTCTATATCCTGATTTTCATTTTCCTTTTTCGAAATCTCCTCATCTGCCTTTGTGCTTGTGGTTTTCTGATTCATTTTTATATTTTGATCTATCGGTTTGGGGCATTCTGGTTATTCTTCATCATAATTCACTTCATTGAGTTCGGTCCATTGCCCATCATCTTTGGATTCGCTTCTAATATCCACATCCAACAATGATGTGTCCTTTTCTTCCTTGTCTTGAGTAGATGAGCTGGAGTTGTCTAATCCGATTTCGCGGTATCGGTGGACTTTAGTGAGTCTTCTTTTTGTTTTTGACTCCTGTTGTGACTGCTGATAGTGATGACCTTGCACTGGTAAGTTGACTTGTCCCTCCGTATATTTGTGCGTCTCTTCGAGTGCTTTAGTCAATTCTTCTTCCGTGATTTGTTTCTGTCCTGCAAGTGTCACCTTTGGAAGTACATGGACTCTTTTTTTCATAGGTATTCCTTCTTCATCTGTCTTGACTTCCCTTAGTCTTTTGGTGCCTCTCATTCTTGGTTGAGAGCTAGTTCCTGCCTCTTCCATACCTGTAGTACTTTTCTTCTTTTTGGGAACTGAGGCGGATTTCACATATGTAGCTAGCCCTTCTGAGGTTGGCATCTCCCTTAAACAATTCTTCATGTCCAAAGCTTCATATATCAATAATGTCAAAGCTGAACTGCCATTCAGAAATTTCTTCTGGCCCCGTTTCTTTTGGGCTTCAAACAACCGTTCTTGTACATACCCTGTTAGATTCACTTTGTTGCCTATCTGTCTCATGGCATGCGATAGTAGTTGGACTACTATCTTTTGAGGTGCGGTGTACCTGTGCATACTTGGAAAACAGAAGTGTTGATGCACAAGCTGTACAGCATCCTCTATGTCAATTCTATTGATTTCCAGGAATGATCTCTTCTTTGGATCATGGCATTCTTCCTTCACACTAGTAATCCCTGCTTGATTCCATCCAAACGCTTTATTAATCAATTCATGTGTGAATTGTATAGTCTTCCATGTCCCGACTTTGTCCAACACTTGCGCTTCTGGGACTGAGATTTTCGTTGCAGCCGGCTGCATAGTATTCATTACCTGTGTACACCTCTGAAAATCTGGTACATATATGGGTAACTTGAGGAATGACTCTATGCCCGCTTGTGTCCACACATCCTCAATATGAGGGAGTCCTTGTATTATTGTTTTGAAATCTTGGGACATGATAGGGAAGTAATGGTCCGTGTCCATGATTTTGATGGTAGCCATGAAAATTAGCTCCGCCACTGGCTGATCGTCCCTGAACCAGTGACCTCTTGCTTTTGTTACCGATTCCATTGGAAGAAGTTGCACCTCTTCTTGCTGTGTGGCTTCGGAATCAGTGGAAGCCATCTGCACTCAATATAGAGTATGAATTAGTATCCATATGTTTTAGAAATCCTCCTCCATATGTTGATTAATAATTCGATGTTGCTCCGAGTGCATGGTGCCGTCCCTTTCCCGTGGGTGTGAGAAAGGTAATACCTGAATTTTTCATGTATTTTTATATTTTTTTGCTGAAAAGAAAACATAAAAGTTAGTCCATAGCCGAAGCGGTTAGTGATTTTTTTTTTTTTTTGGAGTAATATTTTTATGTATGTACAAGTGCTCTCCTATTTCCAAAGGGAAAATGTGTGTGACTATCCGTAAGTAGAAGAAAGACGTGCCGAATGCTTGGCCTTGTAATGTGGCCCTATCATGCATACTTTGGGTCTCGACAACTCCGCATGTGTGCAATTGGAAGTAGTTTCTTGATGTATGCAGCTTGTCTTGTCTTTCGGCACCCAAATTTGCTTCACTTGGATGGAATGGACGGTATTCTCCACCTCTTTGATGAATGTGGTTCTTCTTCGGTAGTATGTCTGCTTATTCTGTTTTGGGAATCTCAAGTTGGTTTGTATTGCATCTGTAGATTCCTTCTTCCTCCAATATGTCCTCTTTCTCGGCTGATGTGCCTGTTGACCATGTTGATGGTGATAGTTCTTCTTAGGATGTTCCTTGTTTGGGATGGTCGTCCTTGGAGTACATGACTTTGGGATCCATATTTGTGTTCGATCAGGTTGTGCAGTTATCAGTTTCTTTGGGATCCATACGCTATTGAGTCGTGGTTGACTGAAGTGTTCGGAATTCTTTGTCTTCTTGTTCGATTGGATACGCTGATGTCGAAGACTTTTCTGTTGCTGAAGATATGCCTTCTTTTGATCCTTCCTTATCCAAGCTAGTGTAGAAAGTGGAATAGGGTATACTTTCGCAGGTGTAGACTTCAATTCTTGCAGGGGAGTATTCTTCCTTGTGCCTTGTGGTTCACTGGATTTGATTTCATGTTCCTGTGCACTCTTGTGACTCTCTATACTCAAAGATGGAGTGCACACAGGACTCACGATATTCTCACATGAAGTACTTGACGATGGGGTTTCTATAGTGCTAGTGAACATACAATCATGACTTTGTTCATTGGGATGAACTTCTGGCTCTATAATAGCGGCTTTGGGTGGTCGTTCGTCTAGCAAACTAAATACCTCACGAGGTCCTATTGGGGCAGAGATGTATCCTAAAGCCAATTGAATGGTTACCTCATATTCATAGATCCAATCTTGACCTAACACCACATCTTCAAGCAGATCCTGGTCCTGACATACTAAGAGTCTCTGTTCCATAGTATTGTTCCCCATATGTAAAGGTAAAGTTATCTCACCTACACATTGAGTGATTTTTCCTCCTATTCCTATTAGCTGTGCCTTCGATGGGCGTATCTCCTCTTTAAGTCTCTGAGACAAAGAAAATCTAATGCAGCTTATGGCTGCTCCTGTGTCTATGAGAGCATCCACTAAATGGTACTCTTTTCGTCCTGCTCCCAGATTCAAATAAGGTTGTCTTCTTTGTTGTCCGGAGTTCTCAGTGGCTCTAAAATTAGCCATTGGGATGAGTTCTTCTCCTACTCGATATCTCTCGTCTCTTTCTCTCATCCACTCTTTCCGTTTTTTGATACGTTCTAGGGCTTCCTGTCTCGCTTCTTCTCGTATTCATTCTTCTTCCTTTTTCCTACTTTGAGCTCCTAACAGTCGCGTTAGCATTTGATCAGTCAAAGGCTCCATGAATCTTTTCACTCTGCATCCACTGATGTAGTTGGGAAGAATGTCTCCGTCTAGTGTGGCGAGATTGACTGCACCACTAGAAGAGATTCGATTTATAACCAGGGGTCCATATCCGCGTTTTTGGAGCTTCTTTGCGTGTTGTTTGAGGGTGTATACTAGGACTAAGTCACCTTCTTTTAGTCCCTTGTCTTTTATGTGTGCGTCATAATAAGCCTTTTGTCTCCGTTTAGCGGCATAAATGCCTGCTACTGCTTGCAATCTAGTCTCGTGCAGCTTTTCAATTTGATCTAATTGCTGAGACAATTCATGACCGTTCCACTCATATTGCTGGGCCACTTTCAATGTAGGTACTAAGAAGTCAATTGGCAAAATTGCATTCTGCCCATACACTAGGTTGAAAGGTGTAGTGCCAATGGCCGTTTTATATGCCACTCGGAAGGCCCAAATTGCGTGATGCAATTGTTTGTCCCAATCTGACCTTCCATTATTGACAATCTTTGTCAATACAGTGCATAGTACCTTGTTGGAACTTTCAGCTTGTCCATTAGCTTGAGGGTGGTATGGGGCTGATTTTTTATGAATCACCAGAAAGTCATTCATTAGCGACTCAATGACCTCGTTTAGGAAATGCGTTCCTCGATCACTCACTATCTCAATCGGTAGTCCAAAGCGTGTGAAAATGTGCTCAAAGAGAAATTTTGCTGTGGTTTGAGCATCATTCTTTCTAGTGGCTTTTGCTTCTACCCACTTGGTTAAGTAGTCGGTGGCTACTATGATGTATTCAGCATGTGATCCTTTGGCCGGTGGATTGATAGGTCCTATGAAGTCAATTCCCCACTTGGTAAATGCTCTTGCACAAACCATGGGTCTTAAAGGCATGTCGTCTCGTCTAATGGGATATTTCGCTCTCTGGCATGTTTCGCAGCTTCTCACATATGTCTCCGCATCCATATGTAGAGTTGGCCACCACAAGCCTGCAAAGAGAATCATCTTGACCGTTCTGTCTGCTGAGAAATGTCCTCCCGCAGCTCCTGCATGTGCCATTTCTAAGACAGCGAGATATTCATTTTCATGAATGCACATTCTTAGTTGGTTATCCTTCCCGCGTTTAAAGAGTTGTTTTCCTATGATGGCGTAATCCTTACTCTGTTCTTCAAGAGCACGTTTCCTCGCTAAGGTAGCTCCATCAGGATACTCTCGAGTTTTCAAGAACTTTACTAGAGGCATGCTCCACCTTGGTGCTATTGTAGAATAGCATAATGTAGAGTTCTCTTCTGGGATTTGTTCTTGACAGGTTAGACAGGTTGACACATAGTTATGTGCATCTCGTTGCATGGTTGGCCAATATATGACAAATCTCTTGAGTGTTTGCCACGTTCCATTTGCATTCAAGTGAGTGTTCCATTGGTTTGTGTGTGCTTTCTGAAGCCACATTTCTTGTTCTCCTTCTTCCACGCATCTCATCAGCAGTCCGCTCGAATCCTGGTGGTACAAACTTCCAGCAATAATGTGAAGGTTTTTAGTCCTCCAAAGATCTTGCTTTTGGTTTGGCGTGATCCCATCTTTAGGTCCAAGTGTAAGTATCGGGATCAATTTTTCTGCCCATTGAGGACATACTTCCAGGTTAAAAAGATAGGTATCTGGCAGATCATCAGGAACTCCTATGGGTGGTTCTCCATGGGTCATACGAGATAAGTGGTCTGCCCTTATGTGGGTGTTTCCTTTTTTGACTATTACCTCAAAATCAAATTCCATTAGCAATAAAAACCATCGCACTAGTCGTCCTGTATTGCAAGGCTTGTTGACTAAGTACAATAGAGCTTGATGATCAATGAAGAATTTGAATTTGTTTGCCAGTAAGTAATGTCTGAATTTCTTGACTGCGTAAACCATCCCTAGGCCTTCTCTCTCCATAGTAGTATAATTGCGTTCCGCTTGATTTAACTGTCTACTGGCATAGGCTATCGGGTTGTCTAATTTTCCAGTATCAGCTGGTTGAGCTAAGATGCAACCAATGGCAAACTTGGAAGCATCAACATGAATATGAAACAGTTTATTCCAGTTGGGGACTCGAAGAATAAGTGCTGAACTCAATCGATTCTTCAACTCATTAAAAGCTTTTTCGCATTCTTCGGTCCAATTGAATAAGGTCAATAATGCATAAAGAGGTCTAGCAATTATGGCATACATATGTATGAATCTTCGATAGTAACCACAATGTCCCATAAATGCTTGAACTTCTTTAGCAGTTTTAGGTCTTGGTAAATCCAAAATGACTTTGATTTTGTCTTCATCCGTGGAAATTCCATTCTTAGAAACAATATGTCCTAAGATTTTCCCTTGTCTCACCATGAAGACACATTTTTCAGGATTGAGGCATACTCGATATTGTCGACATTTGGCAAAAATCTTTTCTAGTTCAGGGATGTGCTCTGATCGTATAGCTGAATATGTACACAGATCATCCACGTATACCTCCATGCTTTTTCTCAAAAATTCCTTGAACACATGACACATCAGTCTTTGGAAAGTAGCTGGGGCATTCGTTAAACCAAAAGGCATGACTCTAAAGGCGTATACTCCCCATTCAGTTGCAAATGCAGTCTTATGTTGGTCCTCAGGAGCAATGGCTACCTGATTATACCCTGAAAAACCATCCAGAAAACTATAAACTTCCTTCCCTGCTACCCTTTCCAAGAGATGATCAGTGATTGGTAAGGGATAGCTGTCCCTTATGGTTGCGGCGTTTACTTTTTTCAAATTGATGCACACTCTTAACTTCCCATTTTTCTTTGGTACAACCACCAAGGGCGATACCCATTCCGTGTGCTCAATTTCATAGATGAATCCAGCATCTAACAACTTATCTATCTCTTCTTTTATCTTGGCTGAATACACATCATTATAAGTATAAGGTCTCTGTTTCGAAGGTTTGGCCTCGGATGTCATGGGGATTCTATGCGCACATATAGATGGATCTACTCCTTTTAAGTCCTTATAAGTCCAAGCAAAGACATCCCGGTATTCTCTTATGAGTCGAATTAACTCTTGTTCTTCTTCCGCTGAGACATCCTGTCCTATGAAGGTACATCGTTCTTCTCCTCCTTCCATAGTTACGACTATTTTTTTTGTTTGCTCCTTATTATCATATGCTATTCCAGGTTGTGCTTCTCTCTTAGGCATTTGAATAGCAATTTTCCTCTCTTCCACTTCGTATTTTTTAAAATGAGCTGGTACCTCAAATTGGTCTTGGGGTTTGTTTTCTTCATCTTCTAACTCCCTTTCAACTTCTAATTCTTCTTTTTGTGTGAGTTCCTTATGTTTTTCATTGGCAGTGATATCTATGTTGGTGGTATTAATCCCTAAATCCACGGGTTCTGGTTCCATTTCAATGCTCTCGTAGTCCTCCTTCCAGCCTTTCTCGATCACTTCTCCTTCTTCTGCCTCTTGAAGGACTACCATATACAGACTAACGTCATAACCCTCTTCATCGATACATTCGTTCATGGTTACTACTTCTTCGTTTACACAGACATCGAGGGTGGCTAAGATTTCCATCCAACCGTGAGGTTGGAATTCTTCATCCGGAAATACTTGTGGCATATAAGCTGGATCTTGTACGGATCTCACTATTCCTTGTTTCTGCTGCCAACTTTTTCTTCTCTCTTCTTCCTTTTTTGCAGCTTGGCATATCCATAGATGAGTGTCCTCGTTCATCCAGGATTGGTCACTAGAACCTGCACTATGAACCGATTGATCATCTTCCTCTTTATGGATTTGATTCCATTGCAGAGGTGGCACATCTTGATATGTGTATGTATGTAGGTTGATCCTAGTGGTGATTCCTGCGTGTTGTAGATACACTGCATCTTTTCCCCAATCTTGTACGACCTTTAGCTGTCTCATAAATGGCCTTCCCAAGATCATTTCATAATTGCTTGGCCTTTCAAAGTGACATATTGCTAAAGTATGTTCGAATTCCACTCCACACGTAGTGAAGACTACTCATTCCAACAATCCTAAGGGTCTTTCCGTATGTCCATCTGCCATTTGAATTTTCATGCGCGTTGGTCTCAATGCTGGTTTTCCCCATTTCTCCCAAATTTCTTTGGTAGCAATGCCAACACCAGCTCCTGAATCTAGTATGGCTTTGGTAGTGTAACCCTTATAGGTGATTGGTAGGCATGTATTTCCTTCATCTCCTTCGCTAAAGTCTCCTACTTTATCCACTGGAATTCTCACCATTTTCACTTCGTCAACTACCTCCTTCTTTTCCTCCTTGACTTCCCATTGATTGATCAATTTCTCTTTTAATTGTGGTTTTACCTTTAACAGTTCCTCGAATGTTAGGGTACATGGGATTTTCACCTCTCTAAGACGTTGTATGATCTCCGATGTTTGAACTGATGGATTCGTTTCTCGTCTCGTTATTGATGGAATGCGATACAATTCTGAGTTGTGCTCATATTCCCCGGTGTAGTTGGGTAGTTCCTTTACATCTTCCTCTTCTTTGTCACTTGCATCCATTGGAAAAATTTCTTCTGAATTGAGTTCAGGTATTGAACCCTCTATTTCGTTTTCTGCTTCTAATTCTTCAAAGGGCGGCTCCATTCCTTCTACCTTTTTCCACTTGTCCTCTTGAACTCGTGCCCATAGATCCTTAGTCCAGTCTCCTTCTATTTCAGGGACTATGGATCCTTCCTTTCTCTCAATACCAATTTCATCATTCAGAGGTCTATTTACATTAGGCTTTTCCTGAGTGTTTAGGCACTCTTGGAATTTTTCTTCGCAAATTCGGTTGTTTGGTAAAGGTGATGCGGGTTTTTCTAATGTTTGTTGGGCAACTTCTATCAGTTTTTTGCAGATTTCCAGTCTTTTTTTCTCTAAGTTGCCTCTCGGATACTCTCTCTCATGTTGTTCTATGGTAGGTCCTGCTTTTATTATCGCCTTGTATGCATGAATCCACATGGCTAATTCTTCAGGCATTGGGTCTGCTAATACTGATCCTACCTCCTCCCTTTTATTCTCCTTTTTATTTTCTTCTTCCACTTGTGATTCTTCTGTTGATTTCTGTTTACTCTTTTCATTTTCCTTCTTTTGTAATAACTTTTTTTCTTTTATCCTGTCTCTCCGGTTCTTCCATCTTTGTGATCTTTTACTGGCAATACTTCTCTCTGGTTCTTCGGAGTCTTCCACTCTGTGAGGGATGGGTGTATTTCCCTCTTTGTCACTTTGATTACTTCCATCTGTTTTATCAGGGTTCTCTCTAGCCTTTGCTCTTGTTATGGCTTTTAAAGGTATAGTGTACTCTTTGTCGCTCCCCGATGATTCAATCACTTCTATCACATTAATCTGCACGTTAGATGTGACTTTGTTGGGATTCTTAGGACAATCTCTGAAAAGATGTTCCTTCCCACAATCGCTACAGTAGCCTTCCCAAATTCGTTGTGGTGGTGGTGGGTTTGGTAATGTACATTCTCTAATATAGTGGTCACCTCCACATCTGTAGCATGGTCCTCTGGGTAAAGGCGGTCTATTCATTGGTCGAGGTGGCATGGTTGCTCTAGGAGCTGTGTACATTAAGGGCACATAATCCTGCTCGTGTCCGTATGAGCTGTCTGATATTTCCATGCCATAAGCATATGGGTCATATTGTTGCCCATATTCCATTATTGAGCTCTCATAACCAGGGTATGTTACTTGACTAGGATCGTAAAATGAGTCATATGGGTCATCACTAGCCAAAGGTGTGGCTGGTACTATTGCTCTTTCTAGGTTTTCCTCTGGTTGCGCTATCTTAACTGGGACAACGTTCTGAGGGTGGGGCGGTTGTTGTCCTAGCACTGGTTGAGGCTGCGTATATCCCTGATATGCGTATGGTCGTGATATTGGTGCCTGCGGCTGATATGAGGGATATCTAAAGGCTTCTCCTCCCTGCTGGTTCTGCGGATATCCATATGGTCTCACATAATGCTGGGTGGGTCTGGTTTGCCTATTGTAAGGGCAATTCTCGGTGCTATGGTTTGTGTATCTCTGCTCTATACTGCAATATTGTAGTGGTCTGGGGACAGAGGGTCTATGAGGAGCATAGGCAGGTGGTGGGACTACTCCCCTAGTACACAAATGAGAAGGATGATCTCCTCCGCACTGCATGCATCTTCTAAGCATAGGCATTCTCATAGGATTGGTGGGATAATTCCTCTGTCCTTGAACATTCAGTTTTTTTCCTAACAAGTCGGCAATTTCCTCTACGTTGTTTTTGGGGTTTGATGTGCTACTTGTTGACTCTTCGCTTTTCACACTACCTTGGGGTATTTTCAAGTCTTCTGCAAGGTTATCTTCTAGGTCTATACATTCCTTCATACACTGTTGCAAGGTTTGAACTCTCTTTACGTACACCAATGACCTCAAGGTTCCGTTCAACAGTCCTTCTAAGAACAATGATACCATTTTGTTTTGCGTTGGTCTCTCTTCTACGGGACATCTATCCACATACTGCTTGAATCTCCTGGCTGCCAATCTTACTGACTCGGTAGGGACTTGTTTGAAGCTGTGGATTAATGACGAAGAATTGTTTTTAATTCCAGATTTGGTAAATTCTTCAATCATTTCTTGGTATACCTGATCCATGTTTTGAAAGGTATTTGGATCCAATGGCTGAAACCAAGCCAAAGCTGTGTCTGACAAGGTAAGGCCAAAAGACTCATATTGAATCATGAAGTCATCTACCTGCTCGGCTCTAACTACTTGTTTAAATTCTGCTATGTGATTATAGGGTTCACTAGAGCCATCATAATGATTTCTCATGCACTTGGCCACCTTGGATTGGCCTTAGTCTCCTTCCTGCTTCAGGTTGTCTAGGCATTACAGGGTAGTTGGGTCTTCCTATTGGTATGCCTGGTCCTCGTACTACCTGCGGTCTGACTGGAGCATGAACTCCATGTCTTGGGTCAATGGCTAGTTGTGGCCGGTAGTTAGGATTAGTGGCAGGCATTGCGAATTGTACATGTGGTCTGATGGGGATCTGGGTTTGTTGAGTTTGTTGTGTTTGTCCCGATTGCTGAATTGAATCATTTTGAGAAGTTCCATGTGGATTCCGTGACGTAGTGGCTTGGTCCCTTGGGGGGAACACTGGGATGTTCTGATATTTCAACTCAGCTCTCTCTAATTCTGTTATTGGCCAATATCTTCTGTGATTTTTATCCAAATATGTGATGATGGTGGGGAACTCAGGATCTTGTAACTCATAGATGGTAACTGGATTAGGAGCAGCTTCCCAAATAGAGGAATGGGCTCTGAGCAGGTGCTCCATTCCGTTGATCAAATACACATCTATTAGAGTATCATCCTGGGGAATTAGGTCTCCTCTCCAAAGTTTAGTAATTGAAGATCTCCCTCTAGGAGTAGTTACTTGCTCTTCGTTTCCACCTCCATTTAAGCTCGAAGCATTATTTTCCTCACCCCGCTCATTAATGATTTCCGGGTATTCTGTGACCACGTATTGAATGTCTTGTTTGTCCATGTACAGTCCTCCTATGTACTTAACTGCTGGTCTAGGCACTATGTATGCTTCTGAAGCCTTCCTCAGTCTGGCCACTGATCTGTTTAGACCATCCAAATAGATAGGGATCTCATTGTGGTTGGTGCTCGCATACTCTAAGGAAGTTCTGTATTCTCCCTCAATGATGGACATCTGGCCAATCATGGGCACAGTGTTTTGCATATCCTCTGAAGCCATGGGGATTTCTCCTTCTGACTCACTGGAGGTCTCAGAATAGTGTGAACGGCTACCTGGTTCAGCTACACTCCCTACGGAAGAAATTACACTTCTTCGGCTTCCTAGGGTTCTTCCGGATCTCAAGTTCATTCACTTAAGAGCTCTAATCCAATCTTGTCCACCTCTAGCCTCTAGAATTCTAAGTTATGGCTTAGAAGTCTAGGACAAAGTTAGGCTGGAAAATGACTGAAGGAAAATTTCAAGTCACGATACTTGACCCCTAAAATCCACGATACAAGACCTCTGTCAAAACGATCGCTGACTGACACGATACCTGGACGAGACGATCGCTGGAAAACGATCTCTGCCCAGACGATACTTGATGGACACGATACACGATATCTGAGTCCAAACGATACACGATAGCTGATCGCCGACGATACTTGATCTTCGGGAGAAAACGATACACGATACTTCCCCAAACGATCTTTGGCAAACCGATCTCTGGACTCAACGATCTTTGGTCAACACGATACACGATCGACGATACTTGGTTCAAAACGATACGCGATCGCTGGTAAGTATCGCGATCTCTGAGACGCGATACACGATACTTGGACCAAACGATACACGATGTCTGTCAATACGATACTTGGTCAAACGATACACGATACTTCACAAGTATCGCGATCTTCAGGCCACGATACACGATATTTGACAAAAATGATACTTGACACACGATACTTGACCAACGATCGACGATCTTTGGCAAGTATCGCGATCTCTAGAAAACGATATCCGATACTTGGCCAAAACGATATCCGACCGAAACGATACCGATCTTTGACCCCAACGATCGACGATCTTTGGCAAGTATCGCGATCTCTGGAACACGATACTTGAGCCAACGATACACGATCTTTGGGCTCAAACGATCTCTGATCGAGACGATACCGATATTAGGGAAATATCGCGATACTCGACCACAGGAGTTCCACGATACTTGACAAGTATCGCGATACTCGACCGCGGGAGCAAAAACGATACTTGACCCTATTTCAAATTTTTGCAGATGTTTTTGAGATTTTGATTTTTCCCTCTTGCTTACCTAGCTCTTCTCTCTTACCCTCACTCATTGTATCAATCAACAAACAACTTTTAACCCCCTGAGAGCCCCAAACGATACTCAGCGCAGATCGTTTTTCCTTTCCTAGGTTGAAATGCTGAGAATTTTTGATCAAATGGGTGGTTTAGTTTACCTTGGTAGCACCTATGATCTCTTGGTCAAACTCCCTTGCTCAGTGCACTTCTCTACTGCTTGTTTTCCTCGCCCACGATCTCTGCTCTTTACGCGATACTCGACACAGGAACTCTCGATACTTGTTCAACAAGTGATTTGAAAAATGAAATTTTTTTGGCTTTTATGCTTGGAAGTTTCTAGCTTACAAAAAGGAAAATTTTTTGAACAAACTAAAACCTACTCTAATGATTTAGACCACTCTCTACTCACTCCTACTCTACTCCTTCTACTCTCTTCCCTAATCTATCAACTCACTACACACACTCCAAGAATGAGAAGTAGCAAGTGCGGCTGAAAATGACTTACCAAAGAACAGAAGATTTCCGCTCCTCCACGTTCTTCAATGCAAAAAGCTACTTACCATCACACGAATGCCTCGGTTTGATTCGTCACTCCCCGGCAACGGCGCCAAAAAGTGTGTTGACCTAAGCATCAACTTAGGGACTTGCGGAGAAAGAGACTATACCTCAATCCCCTCACAAGTGCATATAGTGGGGATACACGCTTTTAATTATCAATCCAAAGAGTATACAAACCTAGCCGAGTGTATGAAGACATGCAATCACATAATGGTCAATGCAAATGAACTACTCAAGAATGAAAATGAGGCCAATACTTATCCTAACAAGCTCCATCTGTTGGTCAAGGCGAAACGATACTTGGTGCAGCAGCCGTCAGTATTTTGGACTTTTCTCCCAGCTCCGAACTCCAAATATAGCAAATAGCATATGCGTTTCGAAGCTCTCGAGAAGACGCATCCAATGGCAGTGGCTTCACTCAATTCCGACGCTTCTACTTCAAGTTATGAGAGAAATACTGAGTCGCGGGAATACTTTCCTACACTTCAGCACTTCCTACACCTCGCACACACCTTTCCTACAGCAAAGAAACACTCTCAAGGATAGACAACACTCACAAGCACTCTTTCCAAGCAATACACATGCATACAAGCTTGCGAAGAAGAAGATGAAGAGGGAAGAAGACACAAATTCGAATTTCTGTGCTCTCTATTCTCACAATGGCAAAAAGTTCTTTACAAAGAGTCACATTTGACTTATATACTAGTGCCCTAAAAATGGTCCTTTCACACAAGTGACCGGCACTTTATTCACTAAGAGACTAATTTCCTATTATTGTACATGGGTATTCTCTACTTTTCTGTGGGGATGCATCTAGAGGACTCCTCTAGTGCATTTACAAGGGAAAATATATTACAAGGATGAATATGATACAACAATATGTAGTCCAAATCGGAAAAATTTTGGGGCCCGTCTTTTTTCTCTGCTTTGTGCGCTCTTTAGCTCTGCAGCACTCTCCCCCTCTTCGTCTCTGTCGTCCCTTGACAGACTTTGCTTCGCGCACGCGCCCTTGACAGACTTTGCTTCGCGCACGCGCCCTGTGGTCAGTATTGTCTGATTCTTGATCTTGCATTACGTTTTAGAGGCGCTCTGATTTGTCCTGGTTGCACACATTGGACCTGGTTGATTCGGTTTGCCACGCACGCCATTAGTGCACATATGCGGATGTAGCTCGTAAGCCTTGATCTGAAACCTCTGCAACTCAAGAGGTTGAAGCATCCACATAGGTGATACATGTTGGCCCTGATTCCTTCTTCCAGCTGCGTGCTTTTCCTTGATGTGTGCACCCCTGCGGGGCTTCTTGCAGAGATGTATCTTCAAATTTGCCTTTTAGCGAGCTTTCCAACGAGCTATAGAGCTCAAAAAATGGACTTTGGATGAAAAAGTTATGTCAAATCAGGCTCCTGGGGGTCAAAACAAGAAAACAGGACCTTTGGGAAAAAATCACAATTTTGTGAAATCAAGAGAATCGCGATTTTGTGAACTTCAAGAGAATCGCGATGCTGTAAATCTCCAGAGAATCGCGATTTTGTGAACTTCAAGAGAATCGCGATGCTGTAAATCTCCAGAGAATCGCGATTTTGTGAACTTCAAGAGAATCGTGATGTTGTGAATCCCAAGAGAATCGCAATGCTATGAAATTAGAGAATCGCGATCCTGTGAAACCAAGAGAATCGCGATCCTGTGAAACCAAGAGAATCGCGATCCTGTGAAACCAAGAGAATCGCGATCCTGTGAAACCAAGAGAATCGCAATGCTATGAAATCAAAGAATCGCGATTTTGTACCTAGAGAATCGTGTTTTCACAAAATCGTGTTTTTGGCTGAAAATCGTGATTTATGAGAATCGTGATTTTGAGCAAAGAATCGTGTTTTTGACAATCACGATTTTGAGCAGAGGATCGTGTTTTTGAAAATCGCGATTGCCAACAGAGAATCGTGTTTTCACAGAATCGTGTTTTCACAGAATCGTGTTTTCACAGAATCGTGTTTTCACAGAATCGTGTTTTCACAAAATCGTGTTTTTGCTGAAAATCGTGATTTGTGAGAATCGCGATTTTGAGCAGAGAATCGTGTTGTTGAGAATCGCGATTTTGAGCAGAGAATCGTGTTTTTGAGAATCGCGATTTTGAGCAAAGAATCGTGTTTTCACAGAATCGTGTTTTCACAGAATCGTGTTTTTGGCTGAAAATCGTGATTTGTGAGAATCGCGATTTTGAGCACAACCACAGAATCGCGATTCTGAGAATGACCACAGAATCGTGTTTCTTTCAACAAACTTTTAGGCGGGAAATAGAAAATTGCGATTTAAAAAAAAAATTGAATTTTTCACAGAATCGCAATTTTCATCACAGAATCGCATTTTTTGGCGGGAAATTCAAATTTCTAAGTGCCGAGCAATGGCGAGCTCCATATGTGTAGAAAATCATGAAAAAACACAGCGCTTGCTCTCCCTTGCACCTCCTAACTCCTTCTCACACAATAATGCATGAAAAATGGTATGAAAATGGTGAAAATGCACTAAAAAACAAGAAATTTCTATGAAGAAGAAGATGGAAGAAGATGGTGAAGGTGATGAAGATGAAGAAGAAAAATCAGAAAATGAAGAAAGATGACAGTTTTTTTACCTTCCAACATCGCAAATCTACGATCTTACCATCACAACGCTCGTCCTCGAAGCTCTCTCCAAGGCATCGGTGCCAAAAGTTAGTGTAGCTCAAGCGTAAGCACCACCTCCTTTACTTGTCAATCCGCGGAGACGTGAGGACCGGTATGAAGACCACGAGCAAGTGAAGGCACAAGTGCGTGAGTGAAAGCACACAAACATGCACACACATACACACACATGCGCACAAAGTAAGATCAAAGAGAGGAACAATGGAAAGCTTCGATTGCAAAAGAGTTCTCTTACAAAAGCTCTATTCTCTAACAAGCTAACCTGAAAAATGAGCTCTCTAGCTCTTTTTATAGTTTTTGGACTAGTTTTGGCCCTGTCTAGATCTAGTGTCTGGCCTAGTTAAAAATTAGGTTCCAAGACTTATTTGAGGGCTCAAACGAAGTCTAAAAATTATGAAAATTGGTAGGATGATACTTCTAATACTTCTCAAGCTCGAGGACTCCTCGGCTTGAACAAAATGGAGTTACAAAAATAGAAAATGGTATTTACAATGGTTTTTAGTGATGGAAATCAGTATTTTTGTAGGAGATCCCTACTTGCTCCTTCTTCTTGTGTGTGTCCACCTTTCTGATGTGCTTCCATGCTTGTGCTTGACCTTGAGTTCCAATATATTACCACTCCTATGGAGACACGTTTATGGTTGAGTCTTCATGATGTTGGAGATGCATTTGATGTTGTTCTCTATTTGCAGACTATTTGATGCTTGACTTACTTATGCATTACTCAAACAGATATTCAATTTGATGTCTCATAGATGAGTATGTTTATGCATTGCCTAGGTGTCAAGCATTGGCAGGTGGTTAAGTGCATCTTTCGCTACTTGAGTGGTACCCGCCTACTTGGATTGTTTTATCCCAAGAGGGGATCACTACAACCAGATTTACATGCTTTTTCTAACTCTGAGTGGGATGGTTGCTATGACACTTATGTGTCCACCAGTGGTTTTTATTTCATGCTTGGTAGCTCATGTATATCTTGCTTGAGCAAGAAGCAGCCTACTGTGGCCACTTCTAGTTGTGAGGCTGAGTATAGGGCAGCTTTCACAGCGTCTTTTGAGTGTGTGTGGCTGAGATGCCTTGTGGCTGATATGGGTGTTGGTTAGTTTTCTCCCACCACCATCTTCACTTATAGTAACTTAGAGTGCATTGGCAGTTGTGAGGAACCCTATGTTCCATGCTCGCACTAAGCACATTGAGGTGCACTATCATTATGTCAGGGAGAGGTTCTCCACTGGAGAGATCAGTTTTTCATATGTGCCCACACAGGAGAACATTGCATACCTTTTCACAAAGGCTCTGCCTAGGGAGAAGTTTGAAGCTTTTCACAAAGCTTTAGGCTTACTTCCCTTTGTGGATTGATTCCACATAGCTTGTCACTTTCTTATACATGAGTGCCAGCTCCTTGTTCACCACATCACTCTCAAGGGGGATTTGTTGATATATTTAGGTAGTGATGTGTCTGAACACTCTAGGACTGTCAGGGCACTTTCTTCTCTCTTTAAGAGGTTCCCCCCCATCTTGTATACGCCTATTACCCTAATGGGCGACTTATCTTTGTACATTCTCTTAGTAATACATTCAGGTTTGTGTGTTGTGCTCTAAGCTTCTTCTTCTTCTTCTTCTTCCTTGTGATGTTCCCGTGCTTCCCTAGACCTCAAACTCCAATATTCAAAGTCAAATTCCATAAGAAAGAGAAACCATCAAAATAAACCTCCAATGTCTTAGGTCTTATTAATAAGGTAGAGAAGAATGTAGTGATCAACAAAGATTTTAAACTTATTTGCAAGAGAATAACAAGTAAATTCTTTTATTGCATATATCATATACAATCCATCTCATCAATGCTATTAGAAAGGTAGTTCTACCTTTATTAGCAGTTTGCATGAAGGTACAACCTATGGTGAAATTTGAAGAATCAATATGCATGTGGAATACCTTGTTCTAGTTTATACTTTCAAGATGCAAGGTGTGACAAGCTTGTGTTTCAGCTCTTCATATGCTTTGTCACACTCTTTATTCCATTAAACTTGGTAATCAAAACATACAAGGGTTTTGCTATGACTGTGTACATGTGGATAACTCTAGGACAATATACACAATGGCCCATGAAAGATTGAAATTCTTTGATGTTGTTAGGATTTGGTAGATTAATAATAACTTTCATTTTATCTTCATCACTAGTTATGCTTTTTTTGAGACAATTTGTACCAGAATTTTCCATCTTACCATGTAGATACATTTTTCAGGATCCAATGAGCCTCTATATTGCCTACATTTCTCCAATAACTTCTCCAAAATAGGTATGTATTCTAGTCCCTATGTAGAATATGCACACGAGTCATCCACATAAGCTTCAACATATTTTCTGATAAATTTTTTGAAAACATGAAAAATTAACCTTTGGAAAGTTACAAGAGCATTAGTGAATCCAAAAGGCATTACTTTGAACACATAGATTGCCCACTCACTAGGAAATATAATCTTTTTGCAGTCTTCAAGTGCAATCGCAACTTCATTATAGCATGAGAAACCATCTAGAAAGCTATAATTTCCTATCACTCTTGCCAAGAGGTGCTCAATGACAGACAATGGATAACTATCCCTTATGGTTGCAGCATTGAAATGTGACAACCAATTTCTTCTTCATCTATTGGTTTTCATAGGATCCATCTCATTTGGATTCTCTGATCGATCTTAAATCCATGAATTTTTTGTCTTTCTACCTCATATTTCTAAAAGATTTTAGGACGCTCAAAGTCATTTGATTTTCTATCTCTAAAGGTAATACTCTTTTTATATGGTCCCTCTACTTTGTATAGGGATACATGCAATATGCAAGATCTCATATACAATCTTTAGCTTGAGTTCCTCTCAAGAACTCGTCTTGAGCATCAAACTTAATTTCCATATGAATGGACTCAAATTGATCATCATTTGAGATTTCATATTGCACTAGGACTTGTTCTCCATTCGTAATTTCCTTAAGTGTTGAGACCATGAATAATCCGTTAATCTCATACCCTTAAACATGAAAATTTTCAATGATGGTATTTTGATTAACAAATATATCCATTGGGGCTAGGATTTTCATCCAAATATGTGCTTAAAACTAACCAAGGAGAACCTTAAAAAAATACAAGAGAAATGTACGATTGATTAAAATCCAATGAGAATGAGGGAAAAGAAGCCATCCTACAATACAATCTGTAATAAAGTGATAGGAAGGAGATGGTTGAACCACACCCTTGACAGATAGGAGATGGTTGAACTACACCCTAAGAGAGAGGATTAGGAAGTAATCCTCAACCATGGCTTTTGGGGCAAGTGGTTAGCCCATCACATTCCTAACCAAGAGGTTGTGAGTTCAATTCCTTACATTGGTATCAGAGCTTAGGAAGTAGGCTTGGGAAAGGTGGATTGACCTAATGGCCTCTAAAAAAGGCGCTTGGGAATCCTCTATATGAAAGGGTACAAAGTAGCGCACGTCGCTTTCACAAGTTAACCCAACAAAGATTGAGGTGTATCTCTCAATCCGTAGGTCGGATTGAGGCATGTAATATACCGTTGGAAAGCTCTCGGAACGACTTTCCAATGAGCTAGGTTGTAAGTTTAAAGTCATTGGGAATCCTCGGGTGGCACTTGATTGAGTGTTCAAGATACCGAACATGGGTGAGAACAAGCTTCAAGATACTAAGGTTGAGAACAGGGTTCAAGACACCAAGGTTGCGAACAAGGCTCAAGAAACTATGCGAGGTTGAGGGACATCAATTCAAGGGTACCAAGGGAGTTCAAGAACGGATCACTAAGGCTAGAGGGATACAAGAGCAAATCATTGAGGACAATGATTGAGCAAGAGGGGAAGAATGTAATAGAGTGATAGGAAGGAGATGATTGAACCACACCCTTGACATATAGGAGATGGTTGAACTACACCCTAAGAGAGAGGATTAGGAAGTAATCCTCAACCATGGCTTTTGGGGCAAGTGGTTAGCCCATCACATTCCTAACCAAGAGGTTGTGAGTTCAATTCCTTACACAATTCAAGTCTGTATGAGGGTTAGGATCAACAAACACCATAGAGAAGCTCCATTACTATAACAAAAGTAGACATTGAGGAAAGAAAAGAAGTCCATCTAACTCCACACCGTTCAACTTTTGCAACTTGTTCAAAGTAAGCTCCTCCTACACACATCTATACTCGATGATTCAGAGACACACTTCACTAGATGATATGTCTATATATGTATGGTGCTCATTTGTTCACTCCCCTTTGTAATATTCTTTTGCTAGGGAAAGTGCTCTTATGCATTTCCAATACTCAACAGCCTAATCAAACCAAGATTCTAGTATTTTTAGATCTCCTTTCTGAATGGCTAGTTCAAACCAAGATTCTAGTATTTTTAGATCTCCTTTCTGAATGGCTAGTCCGAACCAAGATTCTAGTATTTTTAGATCTCCTTAATTTTGAATGGCTACCTCCCCTTGAGCAGGATGGTTAATTCCTTAGAAATATCTTCAATTAAAATCGAACATGGGGGTTTCCTACTCCATATGGCACAAATAAATGTGTTTTTAGATTTTTAATTAAACTACTTCAAAAATTGAGGAGAAAAGAAATAATTGGATGAAAATGCAAGGTTTTATATTATTCGTTTTTGAGTTGGGTATATTGGGTAGGGATGTTGAGACATTCTAGTATGTTCTATTTGTTTGTTCCAACATTTCCTATGGATGAGTATGTAATTAGGTGTTGATTTTGATTGACTTCACCACTGCATCCAAAGAAGTAAAAAACGCCCAAGTTTGACTACTCATATGTTCCAATTTGATCAATAGATCATCTTTCTATTTTACAGTTTTATTCATCATCATCATCTTCATTATTAAAAGCATTACCAGTATCATTTTTTTTTTACTTTCTCACCCAAGACATATGTGGAAATGGGGTGGAGAGGGCAAGGAGATGCTTAATTCCTTTTTCCTAATTGATCAAGGCAAGTCAGCATTCTTTTGCCCCAAAGTTCTGCCTCTCCGTGTTTTTTAGTGCCTCCTTGCATAATTTCTTGCAAATGCATGGGTTCTTAAAATCACAAACTTGCTTGAGCCCTATGTTGAGCTTTGGATCTTTGATTGCTGCGATTTTGAAGGTTTTTTTGGGATTTTTATATGTTTTGATCACAATAGCACATCCAAACGATGACCACTTAACAAAATTTTTAAGATTTTTTGAGGCTTATACTCATTTCAATGGGAAGAATGAAGAGGAGAAGGAAGTAGGTGAAAGAGGAGGGGTAAGAACCCTTATAGAAACTATGGTAAATCCCAATGTCAATAGTATGGAATAAAAAGTCCTATGTGCTTACGTAGAGCCTGAACCCTATTTCAACTTCTATGTAGAAAAAATTAAGTTGTTTGCAAAACTCACCTTGATGATGTTTTGTAACAAGTACCTTATATATTCATGCATATAGTACTCCAAGGTAGAAGACATGGGATTGAGATGTCTTTGCATACATGGAAAACAAGAAAAGAGAGAATAACGAAAGGAAAATGAACCAATAGACCAAGCTAAGAGTTTTGCAAGATTGTTTTCACAAATATAACCTAAGTTTCTTACAGATGATGCCTCAATCATGTTATATACACTTGGGAGCAATCCTTATCAGATACCATAATGTTCAACCTACTGAAAACTTGTATCTACTAGTATTTATAGCTATACGTAAGGTCTTTTGGTGAGCTTGAGGACCTCTAATCTTTGTAACAAAAATGCATCCTTGTAGGAAGTACAAAAATCATCAAGAAATTATATAGCTTTATCAAAATTACATGTCAAAAATTAATATTTTTCATTAAAAGAGCTACTCATGATAAAAAAAAACACATAATTTTCATCGCTTTACTCCTTTATTTTTATTCTCAACGAGATCCTTTTCTATATAAGTCCTTTTATAGCCTTCATCTCCATCATCAACATATGTGCATCGAAGGCATCATGATACATATCCAAATTCAAGATACATATGCAAATTAAAGAGCACTTTATAGTTTGAACCAAACACTTTATACTTTGAAGCAAGCTCCGTGAGCTAAACAATAAGTTGTTGGACATGAATTCCAAACAATCAATATAATATTAACCAATCTTAATCACAACTATGGAAAGGAAATAGTGTGATTGATAATGTTTGTATGTGTATAGATATCTGTATGCATATAGAGTATATGTGTGAATATATTTGTGCATGCATGTATATGTGTGTATATATGTATGATTTTTGTAATTATTCTTTTTCTTTAAATGGAGGATCGACTGTCTGAGTCTTCGATTGGTGGAAGCGTGCATAAAGAAAATGCCGCAACTTGTATGCATGGATTTCTTATGGCAGCATCCACCAAGTTCTCTTCTCTGTGCTCTCGAGATCTTATCGATGGCCCTCTTCTCTTCTCTGTGCTCTCGACATCTTACCGATGGCCGTCTACCTTGGTCGAGCGCCCTGCTATGGTCGCTCGCCTGCCTGACCTTCGGCTTCCTTTTGGTTTTGCGAACCAGAAGAAGCCGAGAGATCAAAACGAAAGGCGGTAACGTTCGATTTCCGCCAGGCCCTCACCCGTGGCCTATTGCTGGCAACCTCTCAATTTTCAATCAAGGCCCTCCCCATCGTCTCCTGCACGATCTTGCCCGAGGGACGCATGGCTACGGTCCAATCATGGGACTGTGGCTTGGCTCTCGACCTGCTGTGGTGGTCTCCAACGCCTTCTATGCAAGAGAGATCCTTCTTACTCACGACCAGATCTTCGCCTCTCGTCCACACTTTGCTTTTTCAGACTTTGTTTTTTATGGGTACAATTCATCAGTCATCTTTAGCGGCCACGATCCTAGGTTGGCAAGGTTTCGCAAGATCTGTGCCGTGGAGCTGCTTACCACCAAGCGCCTGCGTGAGCTGGAGTTCGTTCGGAAGGAAGAGATACAATCTCTGCTCCACAAACTTCACAAAGATTCCGCAGGCGGGACAAAACCGGTGGATGTGAGGAGGTTTGTCTCAGAAATGACAGCCAACACTATCAGTCGCCTTCTGTTTTCGAGAAAGGCTGACCAATATGACCTGCCTGCACTTACTCATGACATAGAAAGCAAGGCAACAGTGATTATTGGAGACTTTATCCCTTGTCTCGCTTTCCTTGGCACTAGGAAAATCGCCGACATGAAGATGCTCCACAACAGGATTGAAGGTTTTCTGGAATCCATCCTTGCAGAGAGGCGACAAGCCATGCAATCCTTGCCATCTCGTGAGCTCCCTCATGACTTCCTACAGGTAAACATTGCATATCGAGATTTCGAGAACTACTATATATAATGGCAGAAAACCAATTATATAGCGGGATTACCGTGATGTAGGCTCTTCTGTCCAAAGAATCTTGCGAAGACGAGGCGGAACGACTAACTGCAGATGAAATTAAAGGCTTCATCATTGTAAGTGGTTGTCTTGTGATCACATTATGTCTCTGTGTGATATGATAACTCTCCATGCTACGTAATTCGAGCGCATTTTATTCTATAACATCAGTCTTTCTTTTGTTCTCTCTTTTTCCTTCTTCTATGAAGGACATAGTTTCAGCAGGAGTAATAACATCCGCTGTTACATTGGAGTGGGCGATGGCGGAGCTGTTACGGAATCCGCAGGCTTTGCGAAAACTGCAAAAGGATATTGATGCAGTGATTTTAGCAAGGGGCATTAAGCAACAGGAGCTGATCAGTGACGACGATGTAGTCGATCTGCCTTACCTGAACAGTGTTCTGAAAGAGGTGTTCCGTCTCCACCCGGCTGGGCCGCTGTTGCTGCCACGCATATCTAGTAAGGAATGCATAGTAGGAGATTATTTGCTTCCAAAGGGGACACTTGCTTTTGTGAATACTTTCGCCATTGGAAGGGATGAAAGGTACTGGGAGAGGTCTGAGGAATTCTGGCCAGAGAGATACATCCAAAATGAGTTCGAGTTACCTAATGATATATCAGCAGTCAAGAGTGATGGAGATGAGATTATGCAGAGCAATATGAAGGTGGACGTACATGGACAGCATTACGAGCTTCTTCCCTTTGGGTCTGGCAGACGTATGTGCCTTGGCATTCGCCTGGGGTTGTTGATGGTCAATGGACCTTTAGCTAATCTTATCAGGTCCTTTGATTGGGAATTGCCCGATGGCATATCTCCAGACTCCGTGGATATGGCTGAAAAGGGATCAATGGGTGTATGCAAGGCGACTCCTGTCTTTGCTATCCCCAAGCCCCGATCTATGTGATGGATTATAGTGCCAAAAGTGTGGTTCCAGAATCAAGAATGGCCGGCCACATAGTACACATGTAGGATGGACTCACATAGGTTAGTTGGAACAGCTTCATACTAATGGATGATGTCTGCTGGAAACCTATGGAAATCTTCAACTGAAAATCTGCAAGAAGTTTCTCTTCTTCTGTCACTCCATGTAAACATCAAATTGAGTATTCTAGAACAGATGGAACTGATCCACACTCATGGATGATAAACATATGAATATCTTCAATTTAAAAGCTGCAACTAGAACTTTCTTTTCTTTCCCTTTTTTTTGGGAAAAGAAGAAATACAGATGTATAAAGGAAGGGAAATAACATCTAGTCCAGAGGGCAAGACGCCGTCTCCCACAAAATCAGGTGATACAAGATAAAAGTCCTCATTCGGATACACATGATAACAAAACTACTCTAGGTCAGATAGCAAACCATGGTTATCTCTGAGTAGAGTACTTAGAAAGTAGAACATCCCTCCCTTTGTTAGGTTGGTGGTGTCTAAGAATATTAGACAGACATCAGGAGCAATTTTTATGGAACAAAGAATTTTTCAGCCGGTGCTTATTAATCTAGTTCTGAGAGAAATCCAGAGATATATGCTCCCTTTATTGAAGATTTTGAAAATTTTTCTACACCAAATGCTCTAGAGAATGTGTCCGCTTCAAATATACCCGAGCATTTGGTGTATTGGTGTACATACTCGAGAGTCCAAGCAACATTTCTTTATAGCCCAAGGACAACATTTCTTTATAGCCCAAGGACAATATCCTGAAACGTTTATAGTAAGGATTAACTATCTTCCAAATAGTGTCTGACATGTGTACAACTGATAAAAAGGTGAGCTAAGGCTTCCTTTCTACTACAAAACATACATTTTTCTTCATTATGCCATCTTTCTTGGTCTTGTTGCTAGTCCACATCCCATTATGGATAATAAGCCACTGCAAAACAAAGTGCTTGATGTACCATACGGAAGACCTTTAAGTATATGAATCTATATTTCCTTTGTTTATAGCTCCAATTTGTTACACTTATGTGTCTCTCGAGTAACTTTGATGTGAACTATTTCCATACATAGGGGCACTTTTGAGGTTTTAGGTTTTAGGGTTTAGTGTTTAGGGGCTTAAGGTTTAATATTTAGGGTTTTTGGTTTATGATTTAAGAGTTTAAGGATTTATGATTTAGGGTTTAGGCTTGAGGGTTTAGGGTTAAAGGTCTGGGATTTAAGATTTAGGATTTAGGATTTAAGCTTTAGGGTTGATAGTTTAGGATTTTGGGTTTCGGTTTGAGGATTTTCTATTTAGGGTTTACGGTTTTAGGGATTTGAGTTTAGGGTTTAGGATTTTAGGGTCTAAGGTTTTGAGTTTAGCGTTTATAATTAGGGCTTATGGTGTAGGGCTCATGATTTAGGGTTTATGATTTAGGTTTAGAGTTTAATATTTAGGATTTAGGGTTCATGGTAAGGCTTTCGGGTTTAAGATTTTGATTATGGGTATGGCTTTAAGGCTTATGATTTATGGTTTGGGGTTTAGGGTTCAGGATTTTTGGGCAGGGTTTAAGTCTCAAGGTTTTATTATTGGTATAGGTATTCTAATAGAAAAGATGATCTAGGAGAGATAGTCCAAATGATACTCTTTGAATTCTTATAGATACTTTCTCTTGAGTTTATGGGTTTTCCTTACCATCTATGCAGATAAAAAAAAGTAAACTAATCTTTTATACACTATTAAAAGAGAAAAAAAAAAAAATCATAGTTAGATAGATAACTAAAGAAATAAATAAGTGGTAATACATATATAAATAAATAAGTATATATATATATATATATATATATATATATATATATATATATATATATATATATATATATATATATATATATATATATATATATATATATATAGATAGATAGACATACAGATAGATAGATTAATTGATTGATTGATTGATTGATTGATGGATGGATGGATGGATGGATAGATACATTGATACATGGATAGATAGATGGATAGATAGATGGATAGATAGATGGATAGATAGATGGATAGATAGATAGATAGATAGATAGATAGATAGATAGATAGATAGACAGACAGACAAACAGACAGACAGACATACAGACATATAGATAGATAGATAGATAGATAGATAGATAGATAGATAGATAGATAGATAGATAGATAGATAGATAGATAGATAGATAGATAGATAGGTAGGTAGGTAGGTAGGTAGGTAGGTAGGTAGGTAGGTAGGTAGGTAGGTAGATGGATGGATGGATGGATGGATGGATTGATAGATAGATAGATAGATAGATAGATAGATAGATAGATAGATAGATAGATAGATACATAGATAGATAGATAGATAGATAGATAGATAGATAGATAGATAGATAGATAGATAGATAGATAGATAGATAGATAGATAGATAGATAGATAGATAGATAGATAGATAGATAGATAGATAGATAGATAGATAGATAGATAGGTAGGTAGGTAGGTAGGTAGGTAGGTAGGTAGGTAGGTAGGTAGGTAGGTAGGTTGATCGATCGATCGATCGATCGATCGATCGATCGATAGATAGATCGATAGATAGATAGATAGATAGATAGATAGATAGATAGATAGATAGATAGATAGATAGATAGATAGATAGATAGATAGATAGATAGATAGATAGATAGATAAATAGATAGATAGAAAGAAAGAAAGAAAGAAAGAAAGATAGATAGATAGATGAATACATTGATTAATAAGTTGAAGGGTGGATAAATAGATAGATGAACAAATGGATGGATAGATAGATGCTACAAAAGATTTCACAGTCTAGAGGAAACAACATGTGGACATAAGTAAAATAAGCAAGAAACGAATAGCTTTTGCTATAGTTTTCCTTAATTATGATTGCAAACATGAATGCTCAAATAACCATGTCTTATTTCATAGTGATTGCGCTAGTGCAAAAATATATCTAGAATGTGCAGCCAATAAATAGAAGATGTGCATACGGTGATAAAAATCATGGAGAGGTTTAAGAAAATTTCCATTTAATACAAGAATGAATCCATGACTTAGGGAACTTGCAAATTTCGGATGTGGTTTGAAGAGAATAGAAAAACTAATGGAAGGCTACATGTGTGAGATATTTTGTGTAGTATACAAGAATATAGATTTAAATTGGAAATTTCTCCAAAGAGAGCCATGGCATTTACGTTCGGGACTTTTAGATGATGTGAGTCCATTAGGATTGTGAAAAAAAATATATATATATTGTTCAATCAAGGAAGTGGATTATAATATTATATCATGTTTGGCTATACAAAAAGGGCATCTTGTATTATCCCTTGTGGATATAGGCAAGCACATCGTAAAAACAATAAGTGTTTATATAGCTTTTATTTAATGAACCGTACTTAAAGGCTTTTCGATCTAAAATCTTTTGGATCTAAAATTTTCTTAGTTTAAAACCTTTTTAATCTAAAAACTTTTCAATGTAATTTTTTTTCAATGTAAAACCTTTTCAATCTAAAACCTTTTTTATCCAAAATTTTTTCAACCTAAAATCTTTTAAATCCAAAATCTCTTCCATCAAAAATAATTTTTGAAAAAACATTTTCCATTATTTTTTTATCAAAATATTATCGAATGGATAAAGAGGGCATACAAATTATTTATTCGAGGATACTTGTAAAAATTAAAATTTTTGGAACTTATTTGGTTTATTTTCATTATTCGATCGAGTAAATGCAGCACACCATATATAAGTCTATATCCATGAAAGCAAAGAATGAGGTATTG